>CM060967.1:72592184-73039684 GCA_030765045.1 Tenodera sinensis
TCCCTCTCTCTTCTCTCTTTCTCTCTTTCTCTCTTTCTCTCCTTCTCTCTTTCTCTCTTTTCTCCTCTTTCTCTCTTTCTCTCTTTCTCTCTCTTTCTCTCTTTCTCTCTTTCTCTCTTTCTTTCTGTCTCTCTCTCTCTCTTTCTGAACTTTCTCGCTTTCTTCCTTCCTTCCTTCCTTCCTTCCTTCCTTCCTTCCTTCCTTCCTTCCCTCCCTCCCTCCCTCCTTCCTTCTTTCTTTCTTTCTTTCCTCTCTTTTTGCTTCCTCGGATCTTCACTTGAATAACTACATATATGCAGCCGATATTGTGTTGCATCTCAGTCTGGCAACGTAGGACAAGTAGAGGCAAATGTTTTGTTGACTAATGCGTCTGCCGCTGCTATGCATATATACGTTCTCACCTACGACGAATGACAGTCCACATCAGGCCAGCTCTAGAAAGTTGATTCGCCACGTGTCTGTGTCTTTATTAGGTACTGCAAGTAACGAGGGGAGGGAGTGGTTTTTCTTTCCAGCTTTTCGAGCAGATAGTTTTCACTGTCCTTCCACTGCACTTATACGCCAACGTTGGGTGCTTGCTGCGTAACGTCTGTCCTCAAATTTATTCCATGAGACACGCTGGAATCCAATTATTTAAAATTGTTTAGGGCTAAACGACTCATTTTGGCAACCAATGGCAAATATAGGAATACCTAGTCTTTTGAAGCTCTTCCTCCCTAAGCTAATTACAGAAATAAACGACAAAGGAGTGATGAGATAAGGATAATCAAAAAATTCGAGCAATTTTATGCTTTATGTTTCTTATGGAGGAAAATGGTACAGAGATTCATGTTGAAGTTTAACATCTAGAAGTCTCCGTTAAAGTCTGCTCATTCATATCCTTAACATCCTGTATTTCCGAGCTGCAGATAGATGAGTAGGCGTGCTCCGTGAACTGTGGATTTTATTTGGTGTGGGGTTCCCATTCTAAATATTGAGCATTACTTAGTCATGACTAGGAAACGGATTCTTAAGTAAAATACATAGTTTTCCTGCGAACACATACTACAGGGGAAAACTCTGAATAAACATAAAATCTTATTTCACATAAAAATACATATTTCCAGATAACCTCGCATAAATACATATTAACGGATGATCCAAAAGACGCCGAACGGCCTGTATGCGTCCTCGGCGCTCGTCGCCGACTGCCGCTGTCATACAACAGCACAACCATACAATATTTTTAAGCTATTTTTAAAGGCTTTACTTACCAATGTTATTAAAGGAGATGGTGAAACTCCCTTTGCAAGTACAAGAAAATCACCAATAAGATATATAGATCTTATTTATTACCCCGGGCGCAAACAGCCCATGAAGGGCCAAGGCCTACCGCTGCTTCCCCCACCTCCGCCTACTACAGGCGTCATTGATGAGGTGCAGTACTGGAGGGTGGAACGTGGTCAGCGCCCCGAACCCTCCCGGCCAATTATGCGGTCTTCACGACCTGGGGCCGCTACTTTTCCATCAAGTAGCTCCTCAATTGGTTCCCCCCGGGACTAACGAGGCTGAGTGCACCCCGTGCCAGACCTCCCAGAGGGAGGTCCAACTGCGCTACGGAGGCGGTCGATATATAGATATACATATAGTATATATACAGGCGTCCCCAAAAAAAACACCGACAGTGCTTCGAATATTGTGCCGGACGGCAAAGTGATCGTTTTTCAAATAGGAACCCCCGGTCCGGAAATGCACGATTTGGACCCTTTGGCACATAGAAGTGGGAGTTGGGTGTGCGGACTTTGAACTGCGTACCTCCTACGTCACACTTATAAATCATCGGTCTGAGCCGGATTTGAACCCGCGACCTTGGGATCAGTAGGCCAGCATCTAACCAACTGACCGACACTAATAGATGCAGGTGTTAAAAAAAAAAATTAAATTAAAAAAAAAAATAAAAATAAAAAATAAAATATAGATGTAGTAACAAAACACCTGACTGGCGTATGCGCCGTGGACAGCACTGTAACACCTGACCGATGTGTGCTTCGTTTGTAAATAAAAGGTCAGTTTAGGTTACGCTTAAGCGGGCTATCTCGACAAATCGACACGACCCGAAATGCTAATGCCTAAAGATGTGAACGTAACTGAAATGACGCATTCGTTCAAGTAACATTCAGTTTCCCATAGCTAACAAAGCAGAAAAATGAATCAATCGAAACCACGTGTTTTGGAGTTAAAACAATTCTGAAATAAAGGGATATATGTAGATTTTTCTAATAATGGACATTTTCTTCTTCTTTATGATGATGATGATGATGATGATGGTGATTATTATTATTATTATTATTATTATTATTATTATTATTATTATTATTATTATTATTATTATTATTATTATTATTATTATTATTATTATTATTATTATTATTATTATTATTATTATTATTATTATTATTATTATTATTATTATTATTATTATTATTATTATTATTATTATTATTATTATTATTATTATTATCCATTAGAGCTAAAACAATGATAATTGCCCTTAATACACAAATAAACAAAAGTGTTCCTCTTCAATTGCCCTTCTTTTGTAGGTTACCGGACTGAAATAAAATTAATGACTTCCTTGTCATAAATGACAAGTGAAGTTGCCACCCGACCTACCTCGTCTTATAGCTGGCCCGTGAATGTCTTGCCTGCCGTACCCTTGCTCCTCACATGAGTAACGGCAGGCAATATCTCCTCTAACCTCCTCTCCATCGGAACATACCCACCGTGAGAACAAGTTGAGCACACTCGACCCACCGTGGTACATTTCTCAGAAATTAGACTTGGTATGATATTTTAGCATTAAATTGTGCCTTATTTCATTCCAGGTAAGATAAAAAAGACAACCATTGTTCACGACAATATTTGAGTTAGGGAAATAATCACCATTCTGCATGGATTTCGCTTTTTTTAAATGAATGAGAGTTTCTGAATCACATTTTCATACTGATTGCAAAACTGAAATGCATTTTCGTTTACTACGTCAGAATTTTTTTGCAATACAACATTTTATGTTTTGAGTATTTTTCCTAATGTATGTACCCTAGTAGTATTACCGTGTGCCTATCGTTTGTTACAAAGGCTCAACAGCTTATAATTTCAACCTTTTACTTAAAATGTGAAATAGTATAACCATTATTACGTTTATGTTGTATATTTATATATTTTTTTATATTTATTAAAATCTACGAAACTATATCCGCCCTTGGGATGTACAAAAAATTGCCTTCCCCTTAAAACTAACCGGTGATAAGGCATGCAATGTTTATTCTTGGAGATATTTATCTATAGTATCAGATACATTGCCATCTGCATCCAGTAGCACTGAAACTGAATCTCCAGTGGATAATACTTATGAACCAGACTGATGATAGATGTGTTAATCAAAGTGAGCTTAATGATTTAGTGAGGGATTTAAATTTGTGAAAAGAATCAGCATAACTTTTAGGCTCTAGGTTGAAAGAAAAGAAAGTATTGGTTGAGGGTATATATTTTTCATGGTATAGGTACCGTGAGAAGGAACTTGTCCCCTTGTTTTACTGAAGAAGAGAATTTGGTGTATTGACAAGATACTCCTGCTATCTTCAAACTTTATAACATAAACTATAATTCCAAAGAATGTACCTTCTTATCAGATTTTTCTCAAAGGTGTTTCGCTTCATAATGGAAACATTTATCCTTCTATTCCTGTGGTCCACTCTTTTCTTTTAAAGGAGACACGTGAAAATGTTTTTGTTACAAAAACTACAGTACGGAAACAATGGCTATTCTGTGAGGATTTCAAGATTATTGGACTTGGTCAGCAGGTTGGTTCACAAAATATCCTTGTTTTTATGTGAATGGGATAGCAGAGCTAGGACAGCCCGCCCCGGTAGCGTGATGGTTAGCGTGTCTGCCTCACGTTCAAGAGGTTGCGAGTTCGAATCTCGCTTAGGGTAAGTTATCCGGGTAAGGTTTTTTTCCGAGGTTTTCCCGACGAATGTCGGGTAACTTAAAGCTCCATGGACCTCGGGCTCATTTGAGCATCATTTCACCCAATATGACATAATGTTGGAGGACGTTACTTATATATATTATATATTATATATTACTTTATATTTATATAAAAAAGAGCTAGGTCAGAATACAGGGAAAGGGAACAACATTAGACATGTAGGACTAATTTAACACCGAGCGAAAAAAAAAATATACAAAGTGAACCTCTTATTGATCCCTCAAAAGTAGTTTTGTTCCTTATCTATGTGAAATTAGGTTTAATGAAACAATTTTTAAAAATTCTAAATAAAGACAGTAAGTGCTTTAAATACCTTTGTGTTACATTTCCTTCATTATCCCATGAAAAAATTAAAGCTGATGCATTCGTTGGCCCACAAATTCGAAAACTGATGGACAGTTAGTTCGAGAATACTATGAGTCAGAAGTGAAGGATGCCTGGAATGCTTTCAGAAATGTTGTTTCTAATTTCCTTGGAAATAAAAAAGATCCAAATTGTGTTAACACAGTGAAAGTGATGCTACAGAATTTCAAACAGATTAGTTGCAACATGAGTGTCAAAGTACATTTTCTTCATTACCATCTAAATTATTTCCCTGATAATTTAGGAGATTTTAGTGAGGAACAGGGTAAAAGATTTCACCAGGGTTACAAAAAATTTGGAAAAGATTTTATCAAGGGGAGTGGGGTGTTTACATGACGGCGGACTGCTCTGAACAACATCCGAGGTCAAAGAGGAGAAAATTTGAAGTGCAATATTGAGGTAAGGTTATGAATGTGCTTATAATTATTATTAATAATTAATTAGTGGCAAATAACAAATTATAATTATGGTCTAATTTTCATACAAAATTCTTCTTGTAATTATATTACGTTTCACACAGCTTTTAATTTCATTTCTGTTATTTATGAATACTTTGAAAACCTGATGTGATGGGAGAAAATGGACATTATTTTCGAATTCAGCACACCTTTCAGATTCAGGATCACCTTTCAGATTCAAAAAAGCAAAAAATAAGTTTTGAAATGCAAAGCGGTGTAATGAACCATTTGTTCGTCAAGAAGCTAGATGGCTCCAAATGTTTTACACAAATTTTTTTTTTTTTTCGGCGAAACGGTTCTTGGCACTAATTGTATTGGATATAGTTGTTACACTCATCATGTAGAATACCTGGTTAACTTATGGCCGAAGCAGTATCTTCCACCCGGAAGGTTTGGGATATATTTGCATGACCATCGATAGGACGAAAAAATATAGTAGGAGTGAGGAACTTTGGAGGGCACAGTCATGGTTACAAAGAAGAGATCAGAGTACTGGACTGCAACACGAATTTAGGTTAGAAGACTCGGAAAACTATAGCAATTTTTGACGAACTGAGGAAGATTTATTTCTCAAATTTTTACATTGTATTGAAGGCAAAATTACATGCAAAAGATTGCAGAACCACGAACAACTAACTATTGCACCACAAACTCAAACTGGTACATACACAACTAACTATTATATTTAACTCAAAAGACCTTGTGGTTGAATCAGTGAATTTGATTATTCCTCTCGCTCTTACATTTTACACCCTGCTTCAAAATCGACTTATTCTTTCTTTCTCGGGACAATGAATATTGCGTGAAGGAGCATCAATAATACATTATGTTACTGTATCAAATAAAGCGGCGGCGCCGTGGCCATCTGGGCGGCCCGGGTTCGATCCCAGGGACCCGCATGTGGTATTCGCGGTGGACGAAGCGGCGTCAGGGCGAGTTTCTCCGGGTGCTCCGGTTTCCCCCGCTATCTCATTCCACGGGTGCTCCATCATCATTCCATATGGCATCAGTGTCACCGCCTGCGGTGCCGTAGTAGTAAAAGCGGGCGTTAAACACTACGTCACCATCACATCAAATGTCGGTCTGGGTGGCTCAGTTGGTTAGACACTGACCTACTGTTCCCAAGGTCGCGGGTTCAAATCCGGTCCAGGCCGATGGTTTTTAAGTGTGCTTAAAAACGACAGCTCCATGTCAGTAGATTTACTGGCATGTAAAAGAACTCCTGCGGGACAAAATTCCGTCACACCGGCGACGCTGATGTGATCCTGGCAATTGACAGCGTCGTTAAATAACAAAATAATCTTTAATTTTTTTTATTACATATCAAATAAAGCAATTACGGTCATACTTTCAGTAATATCGCTAATGAATTATGTTTATTGGAGACTCGACAACAACACTGGCACTGAACTACTAAATGATTATCCGATCTTCTGGGCCGTGATCTGATGGAAAATCTTCCAGACGTTTCGTTCGAAGCTGCGTCGAACATCCTCAGTGATGCGGCCTTAGTACTCTGCAAGTCTCGGCGAGATTAGTCTAGCAGAGTACTGCAGTCTACAGAGTCTAGCAGAGTACTACGGTTACGCCACTGAGGATGTGCGACGCAGCTTCGAACGAAACGTCTGGAAGTAGATTTTCAACTGTGTTGTAGACGTAATTTTGAATGCTGGTATTACTCTGTTTACATCGTACCAAGAAGCTCCCCACTGTACACCGCGAGTGCGCGTTTAAGGCCAAAGACATTCTCCTGAGTTAATAACAGTACATGCTGCCTGCGCAGTCGGACATATTGTTGCGTTACTGAAGCTGGCTGGCTATTGCAACTCAGTCGCAGTGCATACAAACAGTCTGGATACAAAAGGCAGGACACAAATTGCATCCAGCTCTCGATGTCTGACGATGCACTTTTGTTAGAGTACAACTCCTTTGACCAAAACGTTTGACCGTGGGATATAGGCATAAAAGCGTCCACTTTCCTCTGAGCAGGTTATCATTCTTGTTGATACTATGGGCTCTTATGTTCGGAGGAAGCGGATGTGGTGTAGGATTGAGTCGAACTGGATAAGGAATGCTTTGAGAATGCCAGTAGGCAGTTTGGACCCAGATGATGCACATTTCGTCATTATGAAGGTGTTATCGTGCTTGTTCATCGGGGTGACAATATTCACCATCACAATAGGTGAGCATCCCATAACTTCTAAATAATGTTTGCAAGGTTAAAACAAAGTACAAATACATTTCAGTGTTAGCATACGATTGATCGAGTTACTTTTTACAAACAAAAGTGTTTCTATGCGAAAACTTCTGTTTGTTTCCTTTACAGCTTCACACAAATAGTCAACAGTTGTTTAACTACATTTTATTCTTGTTATTTATGATAGGAATTCAAGTACTTTTGTTTCCCCAGTATTTGTGAATAGCACCTATACTTCAAAATACGAAAGAGAGGATAAACACCAAACTTTGTATCGATTAAGAGTTGACAAAAGGCTCTCAACCGCAAACTGTCCTTTAAATAGAGCACTTTATGTTAGTTATCGTCTTTTTCTTTACCTACCTTATGTAGAACTTACACCCCCTAGGACTTAAAAGCCAGTGCCTAGGGTCAGGCGCCTGTCGAGGAGCAGAGGAACCCATGGACCGGACAGAGTGAAGACCTGGAAGCAGGTGGTCAGCCAAGCACGAGGTATGAGAGTGAAGAAGAGGTTGATGTGAATCGCAGGCGAAATCGATGATTGGAAAAGTGATAATGGAGTAATTGGTGGAATAAGTGGCGGGGGAAACCGCAGAACCCGGAGAAAACCCGCCCTGACGCCGCTTCGTCCACCACGAATACCACATGCGGGTTCCTGGGACCGAACCCGGGCCACCTAGGTGGTAGGCGAACGCTCTGACAGCTCGTCCAAGGCGCCGCTTATATTATGTTAAATTAGAATATTACATGATTATTATATTTACACGAGAAAAATGTACAGCTTGAATAGCCAGTAAATAGCTAACAAAGTACTCTTTATCATTATTTAATGTATATGCTTTTGTATAACCGGGAAACCATAAGGTAGAGCAAGTTGTGCACATCAAGGAAAAGCTTAGATTATGAAGTAAATAGTGTGCTTGGAATAAACATAGCTATATATTTTTCTGTGTTACTATAGTGCGTCATTAAAGTGGTGCTTGCTGTCATTAAAACATACACATTTTAAAACATAATGAATTTAACAGAACAGTGTAAAGTGCATACCGGGGCAACTTTGACAGTGGAAATGGGGCAAGTTGGGCATATTGTATCATTTATAAAAATGTTGTTAAATGAGTCCATGAGAATAAGAAAACCCTTAAAACAATGTGTCAAATACAAATGGTATTGCTTGAATATAATTGTCTATAAAAACAATTTGTATGCTTTTAGCACATTACCCAATTCTCTTGTGTGGTACAGTAGATGCAATTTGGCCGCGCCGTGGCCCAGCGGTTAGACCGCTTGACTCCCACCAAATCGACCTGGGTTCAATCCCAGGCGCCCGCATGTGGGATGTGTGGTGGGCACACCGGCGCAGGAGCGGATTTCCTCTGGGTTCTCCAGTTTCCCCCGCCATCATTCTACCAATTGCTTAATCATCACCTTTCCTATCATCTTTCGCCACATTTCATATCATCCACTTCCTTACTCTCACACCAGGCTTTGGGTTGATCACCCATCCTGGTTCCTCTGTAAGATCAACTCCGGTTATGAAGACCGCATATACTGGCCAATCACTGGCCACGTCCCACTCTCCACCACTGAATCCCCCTCATGCCGCCTGTAGTGATCCAGCGGCCTGGCGGTAGGCCAAGGGCCGCAGTGCCACAGGACAGGACAGACAGATTCAATGTGTTTCATAATTTTCGTCGTCATGCTGTTGTATTTCTTTTGAGTGTTGCTACGCATAGAGGATATGAAGTCACATTTTGATTTTTTTCTTTTAGTTAGGAAGTAACATCAACAAACGAACTTGCCCCGTATGCCGAGGATGCCCCCCTCACCCCCCCCCCCCTTCTATACAGAAAATTATACTGAGAAAAAAGACAAAGTTCATTAAATGATATGATTTTTAACTTACTTCCTGTACTGCTTACCTATAGACGCTAGCTGGAGGAAGTATCCATATTTCATCTTAAATTCAGTTTGATTCACCTTAGTATCAACAATAGCCCGCCTGGGGATGTAGGGGTTAGCGTGTCTGCCTCACATTCAAGAGGTTCGGAGTTCGAATCTCGGTTAGGGTTAATAATCCGGATAAGATTTTTTCAGGGTGTTCCCTTTTCCTGAAAGGACACATTCGGGTATATTTAAGCTCTTCGGACCCTGGGCTCATTTGAGCACTATTTCACTCAGTTATGCTGCACTTACATGGCTTTCTCTACTCTTGTACAAACTATTCTTACTAACACTTATTACTCTATCTCCTTCATGTTAATCGAGATGAACATTTGCAGGAATACGGACAGTCAAATATTTTAAAACCGGTCGCTATGAGATGGGTTTACAATTCCATTCTGTTTGCATGGTAAGTGATAAAAAAATAAAAAAGGAACGAATAACGGGTTCCTATTTAAGAACAGTATAAGTATTGGAAAACTCAAATAATAAGGAATATTTTGGATATGACTCATTCCAACAAAGATGTGTTTGAGACAAATTATGTGTTTTAACAAGATCTATACGTTTGTGTAGTAAGACTTTGTCTATCTCTTACGCTTTAGCAACTATGCAAAAGTCAACCAGAGGTAAAAGACTTCTGAGAATATTCCCAGACAATTCAATATATACATTTTATGTGTCATAAAAATATCTTATGCATATGGCATTTTAATCATAATCGTTAGAGCCATTTTCGACAAAATCAAAATTTTAGAAGAATGTCCCGATAGGATAGTCTGGGGTGGGTGAATTTTCTTTAAAATTGTTGTGTTGCATCCTTGGAACACGCTGAACTCAAACGCCAAATTTGGTATTTAACCGAGTTTTCGTTTTTGAGCCGTTTGTAGGACAGGGTTGGTAAGCGTAGAATGAGACTGAAAACTTCAATGCCATAGCCAGGATTTGAACCACGGATCTGTCCGTCCGCTCTAACCGCTAAGCTATCGTGGCAACGTACTCACCCGACATTAAATTCTCCACCTCACCTTATTTTTCCCTATAAACCAACAAAGAGATCTCAATTCATATGGGATAACATACCTTAATGGCGACTTACTATGTTTTAAGCACTTACGTCACTCTACTTAACCAACTATAAGGTCAATCAATACATGGGATTTTGTCGGGAGGTTTTCCGGGTAATTACATCTCCATTTTATTTCACCTTCCTTTCAATGTCTTTCCGGGCCGGAAGTGTTGGCGATGGTCGAGTTAGCGCTGCCATGTGGGGGATTTGGGCACTGAAACTGCTGTTATCGACGGATGGATGACCTTGTGGTTGCCAGACCTGCCGAGGGGACCTCTGTTGAAACCTGATGACTACTTGGTGAAACCTGCTGTCCAGATGAAGGCTCTACAGCACACGTTAGGAACCCTCACGTTTGTACACTGCTCGCCCGGGTTTATCACACCCGTTGCTCACTCATTCCATCCCTTCCTCCCAAGGGTCTGACACACAATAGCCAGCTTCGGGTCAGTGTGGAATCCCCTCCGTAATCACTCGACCTCAAATTTGAGCAAACTGTCCTTTCTTCGACAATGAACTATCACTATCGTAATTGTAACTGTATATCTGAAGTAGATCACCAAAACAGATCAGTTTCTCATTAAAATTTATTTGGAAGATAAACCTTTGTTTCCCGATTTTGAGACAGAAACTCTTTCGAGAAATGCAGAAACGACATAAATATTACTATAACATTTACTTTCTTTCAGATAAAGAATTCATTTATGTTGTGGGAGGCACCAAGAATGGTAAAATATTTTTCAGGTTGTTTAGTTCGTTTAAATTAGAAAAAGAGTGTCTGAAATATGCAATAATATTGCTAACCACGTTTTGTCAGCAGTGTTGTTGTAGTGTTTAACGCCCGCTTTTACTACTACGGCACCGCAGTTGGTGACACTGATGACACATGGAATGAAGATGGAGCACCGGTGGAATGAGATGGCGGGGGAAACCGGAGCACCCGGAGAAAACCCGCCCTGACGCCGCTTCGTCCACCACGAATACCACATGCGGGTCGCCTAGGTGGTAGGCGAGCGCGCTAACCGCTCGGCCACGGCGCCGCCTTGTCAACAGTGTGCGACACAAAATCAGAATCATGAGCACTTACAAACAATAAAACATTGTACGTCAATTGGAATAACCTTCTGGATGTTGGCCTTTAGAAATGCCCATTCCTACTGCATACGTCACCACAGGTGGTAGACACGATGAGACACTGATACATTTAATGAAATAATACTCGGGAAAGGAATTTTGGTAGGAAAGTGTTCCAGAACTAAGTTTAAGGTACCTCTTTAAACTTACCTCCTCGACATTTGTCTATTATGAGGACCGAGTAAAATCTGGAGAAAACCTGTCAGAGAAGATGGTTCTGGGATTTGAACCGCGAACCTCCTGCTCATCGATCCGTGTCTTAACAAGTTCTGTTACTCATATCGGTGTATGCACGTGCGCGCGCGCCTTCTAATTGCAAAACAAAGATACAAACAAAGAATCCCCACGCCAAACTACCTTTAGATGGAAAAAGGTCGTTATTTTTGATTTTCCCAAAAATGGCTCTAACGATTTTAATTAACATTCCAAGTTTCAGATATGTCGATGGCGTAGAAGGCATAGCTTGCATTTTCTGCGAATAGCCTATGAAGTGCTCTTCATTCAGAATGATTTTGTATAACTGATAAATGGAGGATCCTTTTTAAAGTCACAATTGATGCCCAACCTTTTTCTTCTCTCTCTCTCTCTCTCTCTCTCTCTCTCTCTCTCTCTCTCTCTCTCTCTCTCTCTCTCTCTTTTGTTTTTTTTTTTTTTGTTTTTTTTTTTGCGTTAGCCATTTCTGAAATGTTCTTTCTTATTAGTTTGAATTTTCAAATACTTTTCTTCTGTTCATGCAAAGAGCACTGATGTTTTGAAGCTCTCAGATAGTGATTCGTTTTTACTTTCTCTACTGGTAAGTAGGGGAAGTATTGTATTCCACCCAAAAATTCGATGTCGAGATTTCACCGGAAATATGTTTTGAGGATCCCTGAATTAAAAAAAAAAAAAAAAAAGCATTTTTATAAAAAGTTCCGTGTGTGTGTCTGTGTGTGTGTGTGTGTGACTGTGTGTGTGTGACTGTGTGTGTGTGTGTGTGTGTGTGTGTGTGACTGTGTGTGTGTCTGTGTGTTTGTGGACAGCATAACTCAAAAACGAAAAGTCGGTTAAAAACCAAAGTTGGTATTTAAGTTTAATGTTTTTCAAGGATGCGTAACGAAAATTTTGAAGAAAATAGCCCCACTCTAAACTACCCTTTACATGGAAAATTATTCGAAAATTTTGATTTTCTTGAAAATGGCTCAAACGATTTTCATTAAAATGCCAATGTTTGAGATATTTTTATGGCAAATGAAATGTATATCTTGAATTTTCTGGCTATAGCCCGTGTAGTCGTATTTACTCTGGACGACTTTTGCATAACTAGTAAACCGTTAGAGATAGACCAAATCATACTATACAAAAAATGTAGATCTTGCTAAAATACACAATTTATGTCTTAATAAATTTCTTGTAGGGTGAACCGTTTCGGAGAGATTCCTTGTTATGTGTGTGAGTTTCGGAAAACTTAAAAGCTTTCGTGAGACGAAACATCGTTGTTCATTTTTTATATGCTAAGTGTGCACAGAGAACGGAATCTCAAAGCTTTAAACGATTTGACTATCGCACAAAGCCTACTGTACTCTAACATTCCCCTTGCACCTACAAGGAAATAACCAATAAGATAATTTGTACAAATGTTTATCTCAACTAACAAGAAGAAGATATAGGAATAAGAGTTTGTAAGAATGGTTAGTACAAGAGTAGAGAAAGTCATGTGAGTGCAGCACATCAGATTATTTAAAATTCTGTCTAGCACTTAAGCCTATTGTGCTCTTATACCTAAAGAAATATGCAAATGTATAGTGAAAGTTTATTTCGGTTAACAGAAAGGATGCAGAAGAATACACTTGTGGAAAGTATGTAGAAGGTCGAGTAGAGAAAGTCATGTGAATGTAACATCCATTTTTCCTTTAGATAATAATGATTTATTGGAGATTTACAGGTTTTATGGGCCGCTGGGTTACTTCATAACAGTATATTGTGCATATAAGCACTGTGGTTTCTGTTCACTTTCATCACCGCAACAAGTAAATCCTAATTCCAAATACGAATTCCCATGAAGTAGGAAGCTGATACTGAAACGTTCCTAGTGGCATAGATATTCTAGATCAGCGATGTCCAACCCTGTCTCTTTGGAGACGCTTATGTAACTAGCTGCTACTTCCCTACCTCCTCTTTCATCGATGGGCGAATTAACTCTTACTTGTGACGTGCGGAAACAACCGGTCAGTTTCCAGTGACGGACACAAACAGGCGATTGCAAGGCAGTTTCTAAGTCATACCTTGGATTTTCTGGGCATCTCCCCACAGACCTATTCATTCTGGATGATTTTGGTTTAAATGATAAACAGTAATATATAGACGAAGTCTTATTAAATAAAAAATGTGGGTAATGTTGCCGTATACGGGCTTCGTGATGCGCAATGGTGGAAAACCATGCCAACTTAACATGAAGAAATACACAAAGACAAAGAGGTTGGCAACTACAAATCAGAGAGGAACAACAGAATATAAGCGCGAACTAAACAGTGGAATAATGCCCACATTCACTTACCTTCGCCGAAGGATTGAGTGGGTAGATTCCCTTACCTACCTGGGAGTAAAGCTCGACAAGGGCCTAACTTTTCGGGGACACATCAACGACCTATCAGCGCGGACCAGTGGGGCAATTGCCTCATTGTACCCTATGCTGCGGTCGGGGATGCCAATCCCCTTAAAGCTACGTCTCTTTCGGGCTCTCATTATCCCTATCCTCCTGTATGCCTGAGAAATCTGGGGCATGGCTGCAGACACCCACCTCCTGCGTCTGCAACGTATACAGAATAGAGGTCTTCGTGTAATCTATTCTGTATACCGCAGATTCCCCACGAGACTACTGCACGAAGCCTCGTCCCTCCCATACGTGGAGGACGAAATTAGGCGCCGGGCAACTAAATTCTACGACCAGTTTCCACAACATCGGAGCGCCCTGGTTAGGTCTCTTGGGGACTATATCCCTAGAGAACGCACGCTTGTGCGACACCGGGTTCCCCGCATGGCTTGCGGGCACCCCCGGTAACACAGGAGCTTCCCCATCAACAGCGTAAGCTGAACTCCTGACAGTCCTTCCAAGAGCAGTTTGGAAGTCCAAAACATTTCGCCAAATATCCATATTTGGACCACCCATCAGCAGTGCCCAACGGCAGTTGCATGCTGAAAGTAACATCCGACGAGGAGCATAAAAATGCTACCTCCCAACAATCCTCAATCCTCATTCTTCACCAGCCATCCTACAACTTCCTAATCCCGTCATGCAGTGGTTAAGCCCTAAAAGGGCAGGTACACGGATGACACACCTCGGGCTGTTCTCAGCCTGCCATCTGGTAGTCTAGTCTGGAATAATGTAAACAAAGGAGACGTAACACTAGCAGGAAGTGTTGCAAAGCGAATATTTCCTTTTTCCTCATTCCTTTTGGCTGTTATCATTAATGGAAATCTGTATTTAAAGTAACGTTGAAATCGCCAGTAATTTGCGACAGTTATTTCCAGTAAAATCCGATGTTTAAAGCATGGGCGTCGCGAAGGGGGGGGGCGGCAAAGGGGGGCCGCGGTCCCCCCCTGAAAGTTAGTCAACTTAATGTGGAATCAATTACTCACTATTAAACTACTATTTTAAAAGATCAATTTTTATTTAGCACAAATTAATATGGTTATATGCAACAAACATTATAAATTTTGACAATAAAAT
Organism: Tenodera sinensis; assembly: GCA_030765045.1. Classification (NCBI taxonomy): domain Eukaryota; kingdom Metazoa; phylum Arthropoda; class Insecta; order Mantodea; family Mantidae; genus Tenodera; species Tenodera sinensis. The sequence goes on from CM060967.1 coordinate 72,607,086, forward strand.
AATGAATTAAAATTATCTGATTGCAAATTTCAAACATGTGGCCCCCCTGGAAAAATGTCTGCCGACGCTCATGGTTTAAAGCGTTCCGTTTGTCAATTACAAGCTCTTATAAAAGTTGCATTTGTTTCACAAACGTACAGAATGAAATATATTCCCATTTAAGGTTATTACGTACTGCACAAATGCATGAGCTTATTATTTCATAGTTATTTCTGGTTGTGTGTTTGATGAATTAATTTGTTTCATCCTAATATGAAATGGCACATGTGCAAACTGCCCAAATTTGCCCACCTTATTGGTCGTCTATGTACATGTATAGCCAGAAGTTATCGTCATTCTGATGTGATACGCATTGCCAACTGCACAACTCTAACTTTTTTTTTTTAAATTAACTTCCTCCAACGTAATGTCATATCGCACGGGGAATGAATGAAATGGGTGAAATGATGCACAAATGAGCCCGAGATCCATGGAGCTTTAAGTTACCCGACAATCGTCTCTTCACACACACACACACACACGCGCGCGTGCGCACTCAACTCTAACATCCTGCAACGTATGTGCTACTACTGGCTACTTTCATTTGTCACCCTGCGTTACACGGTCCTTAAGACCGTATTTGACAACTTTACCAAAATGTGGATCTCGTTAAAACACAATTCGTGTCAAATGCTTTTATTGAGTGGCTGTCGCTAAAGCCTACTGTATTCCCACCTGTTCCTTGTATCTACAAGAATATTCACAATAAAATAATTTCTGAAAATACTTATGTCGATTAAAGTGAAACACGTATAGAAATAAGCATTTGCAAGAATAGTTTGTATAAGGGTGAGCATCTCTACGTATACCTACTTGCGAACAGAGTTTCTCCAAATTGAACAGTATTAAAAGTCTGTATCGCAATAGATTACACGACGATCATTTCGTGTGTCTTCTAAGGCTTTGTCACCAAATATTGATCGACTTCTTAAACGTAAGCAGCACCAAAGAAGCCACTAATGAACAGATATGTATCGCATAAGATTTGAAAACGCTTTCGTAAATCAGACGCAACGTACATATAATCAACCCGCCATTGCAACACAATAGACGCCTGAGTGGCAAAGTCCGCATATAGTGGAAGGCGGTAAATCCAACCTCCCCTCTTTCGCAAATTTTCGCAAAATTTAGCTGCTTTACAGTCGCCGCAATTGAAATCTTTACATTGTTAGTGCAAGGAAAATCTTTACATAGACAATGTGCTCAGTTTGTTCTTCTCCCGCCACTAAACAAAGGAGTGGGCGGAGCTGCAAACCACGTGATTCTTGAGTGCACAGTAGCAGCTTGCTTCTATTAGCATTCCAGATCTCAGTCAGTCTCTGGTATTTGTATAGAGTGTTCTGTTTCGAGTTTGTCGTCGCTATTAAATTTTTAACCTGAGTGCCATTTTGAAAGCTGTGTATTTCTCATTATAATACAAATAATGGGACGCTAGAAGCTCACTTCTGAGGAGAATACTCATGCTTTAACTCTATTGGAAGTAGGTACCTCTGTGATTCGTGTAGCTGCCAATCTAAAGGTTTCAAGACCAGCTATTTATGACCTAAAAACAGCAGCAGCATCTTTTCCACCTGGCGCCACACCAAGACGAAAAATGAGCTCAGGTGGTAAAAAAAGGCTTCAACAAGAACTGATGGCCTGCTAAAACGTGAAGTGATGTCTGATCCATGGATTACAGCGGCAGGGTTAAAGAAGAAACACCCAGACCTTCTCAACAATGTTGCAATAAGGACCATTGAGCATCGACTTCAAAAAGACTTAGGTTTACCAAGTTGGTGTGCAGCCAAGAAGCCTCTTCTGACTGAAGCTATGAAGAAGAAAAGCATAAATTTTTGCAAGACGTATCAGCACTTGACATCAGAGGACTGGCATAAAGTAATGTTTTCTGATGAAAGCACTTTCAAACTGGTCAGAGGAAAGTCCAAAATGGTGAGGAGGCCAAAAAATGTGTCACGATATGATCCAAAGTTTACTGTCAAAACTGTTAAACATCCAGAAAGTGTGATTGTATGGGGTGCTTTTAGTGGCAATTATGGTAGAAGTGGCTTGTACTTCTCCCAAAGAATATCACAATGAAGGGAAGTAACTATTTAGAAGTGTTACAACAGCATTTGGTCACATTTTGGCCGATTCACCAGTGTCACTACTTCATACATGATGGTGTCCCTGCACATAGGACAAAGATGGTTCAGAAGCTCCTGAAAGATAATAATATACCTGTACTTCAATGGCCTGGTAACTCTCCTGACCTAAATCCCATAGAAAATGCTTGGAATCGAATGAAAAATAAAATAGAAGAGCTGCAACCATCAAGTATTAAGGAGCTACAGAAGTGTTAAAGAAGTTGTGGGTGGAAATGGACAAAAAATAATGTTGAATATCTAGCAGACTCAATGCTTAGGAGACTCCGGGAAGTGATAAAAGTTAAGGGAAATATGACCAAGTACTAATTGTGTGCAGAAGTTAAAAATAAAACCATTAAAAGTGGGTATTTGTTTTTTTTATTACCTTGTAAAGATTTCCATTGCGGCGACTGTAGATACTCACCATAGATGTTGGAATAACAACAATTTACCTGACTTGAAGCCCGACGTATAGTCAGTCGCCTTCTGTACATAATTTGAGATAGGAAATCAATGGTCTACAATGTCAAGTTAATAAGTTATTCAAAATAATTCGAGATTGTGACCAATAAATCATAAACAGAAAGAAATATATCAGTGTTATCTCCTGGAATCAAAACAGTGCTTATTAGGAGCTTACTAAAGCCTGTCTGCTGCCTCTCTGAGGAAGCACTTTTAAATTGTAGCGCTACGAAAAGCGCTTAAATTGAACACTTAACATGTGTCTGCACGCCACTGTAACGGATAATAGGTTGTGGCAAACGGCTATAGAAATATAGGACAGTTTTAAAGCGTGTGCTTTTTGATTAAATGTGGACCTCATGAAACCTTAAAATCAAATTCAAACCCAAAGAGGGTTAAGTATTTTTTTCTTTCTCCTCTCTTTTCCATTTTGAGAGAAATGTGCGTTTGGTTTAAACTATCACAATACGACCATGATATACAATGCATAGAGTATTGATTACTTTTACTTCTCATATCTGATGACTAGGGCTCGGAAGTTCATGCCCTAAAAAACACTGAAATATGCATGCTAATATGCTCTTAAAAACTTGAAAATATGCCAAGAAATATGCACTATTTAATTAAAACAATTAATGTCCCTTTGCAGTAGACAAAACGAGTTAGTACAAATAATAAATAAAGTTACCTTATTCCTTAGCCTTAGAGGTTGAAGCAGAAGTGGTCCCACTGCTAGTATTAACTGCTAAATTGCAGTTCACAACCAACATTTTGCACAAATTTTCAACTGTAAAGCATTGTCTGTTGTCTCGCAAAACACTTTTGTAATGCGAAAAACTCCACGTCACAAGATGTTATTGGGGCATATTTAAATGATGTTAACTGCTTCACAGAGAGAGTGAAGTCTCTTGGTATAACAGATGGTTTCCTTTTGAGGATGTCTCGAATATCGCACATCTGTTTGTAACCAGAATTTTTTGAAATTACATAATTCACTCTCTCTTTCACTTTTTGTCTTATGCTACCAGGAACCGATCTTTTTCAAAGACAGTAAGTGATTCACGCAAAGGAGATCCTACAGCTTCCAATGCCATTATGGCTGTTGGTAAGAAAGAAAAATGGGCAGATATGAAACTTAGATCCTCTTTTAATCCAGTGCCTGACAGAATATTTTCCACGAGTTCTATTGAAGTATCATTCGAGTCCAATGAATTAACAACCTCTTGGACTATTTCTATGTGCTCAGCAAAATATAAAACTACATCGACCCATGTTCCCCATCGAGTTAATACTGTTGCTGGAGGAAGTCAGATATTAGGTGCTGTTGATCTAAACAACTTCTGGTGAGCAGGCAAGTGTTGCTATAATCGTGCTGCTCAAAACGTTGACCTGCACTTTATCTTTGTTAATATAAACCTCTCAGATAACGCACTGATTATTCTCTAAGCACATGCATATAATGAAACAATGTTCCAAAAAATAATACAGGATGATGGTCTAGCCATAGGTTATGCCGATGATACAATGATTATAGTTAAAGGCATTTCAGAAATAGATGTGCAAAATAAAGCTAATTTAGTATTAGAAACAGTCAGCAGAGAACTAACTAATTTAGGTATGACACTGAATATTAATAAAATAGTATGGATGCAAATCTCACTAAGTAATGGGAGCCAGTCTGATATTCAACTAAAGATAGAAAATAGATTAATTCAGCAAGTAAGTGAAACAAATTTTTAAGGGTTAGTAATAGATGACAAATTAAACTGGAAAAAGCATACAGAAAAAATTGCTAAAAAAATAAATATAGGTCTATATATTCTAAGACAATCAGCACACATAATGGACAGAAAGAGCCTTATACAAATATATTATGCTTTTATACATTCACATCTGAGCTATGGGGTTGTGTTATGGGGTAATGTACAAAAAAAGGCAATGCTTAGAATATTCAGATTGCAAAAGAGAGTGTTGCAGATAATATGTAATTTAAAAAGGATGGACACTTGCAGGAATGTCTTTAAAGATTTCAATATATTAACATTCCCTGCACTATATATCTATGAATGTATTAAATTTACAATAAAAAATTATAGCGATCAATGTAAGAATATGAACATACACAAACACAATACAAGAACAAAGCAAAACTATTATATTAAGAGGCTAAGAGGAACTTTAGGTACTAAAAGTGTAGAAATCAAGGCTAAAGAATTGTATAATCACTTACCAAATAAACTAAAATGTATAACAGATGAAAAGAAAAAACTCAAAGCAACTAAAAGGTATTTATTAGAAAAGGTTTTCTACTCTATAGAAGAGTACATAGATGTAAATAAACTCTAATATATAAGAATAAGATATAGCTATATGTATTTTTGTGAAATTGTGACAATCCTTGTAATGATGTAAATACAATTGGAGCTAATAAATGAATGAATGAATGTAAACAGGGGATTCACTTCATGACAACATGGCTCAACATTAGTTCTTGCCACCTCGCGAGCTGTATCATCATGTGCAATACCACCAATATGAAAAATATTATACAAATGGAAAAAATAATAAAAAAACCATAAAAATCATTAGAATATGCAAGATGGGGGATATAATATTGAAGTCTTTGTGGGTTGCATCATCATGTGCAATACTACCAATATGAAAAATACTATCCAGATGGAAAAAAATAATAAAAAACCATAAAAACCATTAAAATATGCAGTATAGGGGCTATATTATTGAAATATTATGCATTGGTCAAAAATCAACCAAATATGCAGTTATATGCACCATAAAATCACGTCCAAATAACTAAAAATTCCATAATTCGTGCACATAATGTAAAAGCATACATTTTTAACTCCTATGAAAAAACATGCAAATGTATGAACTTCCTAGCCCTACTGATGACTTAGGCTGGAGGGTTATGTATTGCCATTTATTTGAAGCTGACTGTAGGCTTCTAAAGTAAGAACAAATTAGAAACTAAAAACTTCACTTATCTTAGTAATGCTGTTATTTTTTGCTGACCCTGGGTTTCAAGCTGTGTCCAACTCATTCTCAAAGCCATATAAACAGATTCGTTACCAAGCTACAATCTTTTATTTTTTCCTGCACCATATCCGTTACGCTAAATAGACAGGCTACGTAATTCGTCCACTTGTTTCCACATCATGCGTTATAGCTGCAGTGGTCATGATCAGAGGCGTGCATACCCTCAAACAATTTTAAGACACAGTTCCGTAATTTTTAATCCTAGACCATAGGTTTCCTATCTCAAATTGATTGCCTATGAACTGTCACCAGTAAAATTCGTGTGGTGTTATTCATTTACACCACATATATAAATCTCTGGGAGAAGCTTAGGATGGTGACATTAAAGGCTGGTTCACAAACAGTCGGTCACGGTAACCAGAACGACAACGGCTACGGGAATCAAGGTAGCACTCCTCATTTTGGTTTACAACAGCCCAAGAACAAGAATGGCGACATACACTATCGACCAGCTTATTGATAGAAAGTGGTCGATATTGCGTATTGGGAATTCATTTGTTTCTAGCTGACCAATGATGTTTTTTCTAGCTTGTGACTACAGAGAGCTTAACGGCTATTTCATGGCACAGCCGCCTCGAATAATTCCTACAATGAAAAATCTAATATGCACAATATGAATCTAACAAGAACAGAAGGTTAAAACAGCCAAGTCTTCTTTCCCGTTCCCGGGCCTACGAAAGCTTCATTATTTCAACTTTCTCGTTCTGGTTATCATTACCGTTACCGTGGTTGTGAAACAACCTTAAAATATTTAACTTAAATTGATTTAGTAATGTTCATATTTCAAACCAGAATCTCCTTATTTGAGTCATTGCCTTCTCTTGTATGACATTTTTGGTCAGGCACTAGTCTAGTTCTCTCCATCTCGTGATTACAAGAACAGCATTTTTCATTAGCAGTGTATCATCTTCTTAATTTGTAATCATTGGAAAATTTGCATGAATGTAATATAACAAATTTATTAATTTGGCACTTGTGAAAATATCACATTCAGTATTTCTTTCAAGAAAAGGTAATACATTTTACTGCACAGGTCATTCATATAAATCAAGTCCTACTGAGCAACATGCAGCGGAAGTTCAACAATGGTCAAGTAATGGAAAGACTTTTGTTAAACGTGAGTTGGTCGACAGTGATAGCCTTCAAAGTAACTTCGGCATTGGGTAAGTAATTTGTTTGTTCCAGTTAAATTTATTTACTATATCCAGATAGAAATCTTGCATGTGATTTTACAATGTGAAAATAGTAATAAAAGGTGAATTATTGAGGTACAGATATAATAGGTAAATGATGAAACCTTAGTATGTATTTCATAAAGGACATTCATTTTCCTCAGTTACAGTTATTTTGGCTATTAACAATTATTGAAAATCATATAATTATGGGAACACTAGAGAATCTTGCAATTGATGGCTAAACTCAGGTTACGGAAGCGGCTACAAGATCCTCAGTTTCCGATTCTTGATAGCGAAAGTAGAAAGGTGTTCTGCGCATCTAGGTGGCAGGGATTATCGGTCCAGTAAACGTTAGAAGGGAGTAAGGGAGGAAGTGAAGATGTACCTGCTCCGATACCTGTTTGTCAGGAGCACATAAGAAACCTAGTGAGTGCGGGTTGCGCAGTAGTGATCAGAGACAAGTGACTTGCAGCGTCTAGCGAGCTGGGACGCATGCTGTCTTCCCCCACAGTGACTTCTTCACCCGTCTTCATGTGTGCTCTCAGCTCTAAGTTATGGAACTACAAACTTTGATGGAGAAATTGAAGCAATTCGAATGGCACTACAAAATCTTTTGTATAGAATTTCACATTTTCATCAAGCAGTTATTCTCTCAGATTCCAGGGCAGCAATTACAGCAATTACTTCCAAGTTGTCACCAAAAAACCAAACAATTATAAAATGTTGCACAATTCTTACCTATCTAACAGCACTTCAAGAACACCTAGTCTTCCAATGGGCACCAGCTTACTGTGGACTGAGTGGTAATGAGAAAGCTGATTTTCTTGCAAAAAAGGGTACCAGCAATGTACAGAAATCTATAGTTAATCTACCATTTTATACAGCTCTGACTTTAAAAAAATTATTGCAAAATATTACTACGAATGAAAAATCAAAAAATAAAAGATGGGAACTACCAAACATTCAAACAGTAATTCTTTTGTATCCTTGAAAAACGGCAGTTGCAACCTTCAGGTTCATTACGGGACATGATTGTCTGGCAAAACGTTTGAACAGAATTGGGATACATTCTTCACTACTTTGTCCTCTATGTGATCTGCAAGAGGAAATGGACCAAGACCACCTTCAAATATGCCAGGCCACTTCTTGTGCCCCATCTATCAGTGAAAAATATTGGAGGGCAAGAGGATTAATGACCTCATTGTCAGAAATCTAGCATTAGCTAACAACAACAACATATCCGTTAAAGTAACTGTTTTTGTGTGGTAGTACGTTTGAGTTTGATATGTTTTTTCAAAAGTTTGCATACAAGTGGTTAGGGAGTTTTATTGATCACTTTATATTCACTGACCTTTAGCACTTCTTCCATTTTTTCTAAGTAATCTGATTTGTTGATTATCACAATTTTGTTCCCTTTGTCTGCCTTGGTGTATATTACATTTTCTGTTTTAGCGAACAGATAATGTTCTTACTGTGTTTTTTTAATGGATCTGGTTTTTATTCCCTCCAAGGTCCTTTCACACTTGCTTTAAACCAAGTTTTGTTTGGATGACAATAAACACTACGGAGCGATGTTAACATCTGCAATGTAATCTTAGATTTGCATTGAAATGCGGATGCACGTTTTATCACCTTGGTTTAAAAGATCCATTTCTTTTACGGAGAAACGTTCTCAAAGATTTGTAAACACTTCTTTCTGCTGTGTTATTTGGATGTACAATGCTTGCTGGTGAACTCCCTCTGTAATTTCGGCTTTGTTTCTTAATTTTTAATTTTTTCCCAATAGAGTTTTCCTGTGTAGATTTTGGAGAAACATTGGATAATTTTTCCAGTTTGTGTTTTAGTTTTAGAGTTTTCGCTTTAACTTTCCTACTTAAGATTGGGAAATAATTGTCTTCAAGATTTTTCCAAATCATGTTGCCCAGCCCTTTTATTAAACCTGAATGTAATCTGTATAGTTTCAGATATAAGAAATAGAATTGTCAAAAAGGATATGCTACTACATGGTGCCAACCAGATTGTTTTTAGGCTAAAATATTTAGAAATTTGGTGCTTATTCATTTTACTGTGTATTTGAGTTAAGCAGTAGTATGTTCTGAGTTTATCATTTACACTTCCTAACTGGGTAATTTTGTCCTGTGTGTCTCATCCTAAGGTGGTAATCTTGGCTTGGTTACATATTGATCTACATGGTAATTATCTATTTATGCCAACAAACTTACTGTTGGTGTTTTTAAACACACAAGCCGTGTGTGGGCAAAATTCAATGCCACAGTTGGGATTTGAACCACAATCCCTCCACTTTCCAGGCGAGTGCTCTAACCATTAAGCTACTGTGACAACCTGTCAGAATGACATTGAATTCTCAAACCATCTGAAGGTTATTTAATCCTGGGACAAAGTACTCTCTGTGTCTCTGATGTGAGACTGCCTTTGTGGTTTACCGGGAAAAATACAAACTGGTAAGTAATTCATGTGTGATAAATCCAAAAAGGATATGAGTTTTTCAGTATCACGTCAGCTTATCCCACAAAATATATATATATTTTTTTTTTAAACTTTACCTTCTTAATGACCCGGGATGAGTAGATGAGAGAGAATAATTTATTTTTAAACTAAATAATATTAAATAATTGACCAATTGGTTCATATCAAATGGTACTAAAATATTGTTAATTTGCTTTAGACTTGGTATTAGAAGAATATTTTTCATCTGGTTTCATCTGAAGTATGTCTGCAGTAGACTTTTGAATGTCAACTCTTGGTTGTGCGTGTAAGAATGATCCAAACATATTTTGCTACATTGGTGACTGTTTTACAATGCCGAAACAAAGGACAAAAGTAACACAATTTGTAATAAAGGCCTACAATGTCAACCTCCCGGATCCACTAGCTAGCCAGGACAAATGTTGGGCACAACAATGTGTGCAGAACATGCGTCAAAAACCTTAGACAGTGGACCAAAGGAAAGTGAAAATCTATGGGTTTTGGAATTCCAATGGTGTGGAGAAAACCGCAGAACCATATACATAAATGACTGCTATTTCTGTGTGGTAAATGTATCTGGCTTCTAAAAAATCAAAACATAGCATTCACTATCCTGACCTGGAGTCAGCTAAAACAGCAATGCCTCACTCATGACGTTCCAATCCCTATTTTCAAAACATTTTCTTCTGCAAGTGACTCATTTAGTGCTGTCCCAACAAATTCAAATGATGACGATGACGATGATGATGATGATGATGATGATGATGGTGATGATGATGACGATGACGACAATGTTGGTGGTGGTGGTGGCGACGGCGGCGGCGGTGGTGGTGGCGGTGGCGGTGGCGGTGGTGGTGGTGACGATGATGATGACGACGATGACGACAACAACAACTCTACCAACAGATGTCACAAGTATATGCAAGCCATTCACTCAAGCTGTGTTAAATGACAGTTCAAGGTCTTCATTTATGTATGGGGCCAAGAGAAAGATCTTTTGAAATATTTTGAGATGGATGAAGGAATTTCCTACAGCGTAGATGTGAAGGGACTGATTGAAGCTCTTGGATGTGGGTTTTATGTGCAGGAATGGAGACTCTTCATTGGTAGCTCTAAAAGAAGTTTAAAATGTGTCCTACTGCACAATGGCAATAAGTTACCATCTGTTCCCATTAGCCATTCCATTCAACTGAAGGAAACCTATAACACAATGAAACTCATTGTCAATAAAATAAAGTATTCTGAACACTGCTGGATAGTGTGTGGTGATTTAAAAGTAATAACGATACTTCTTGGTCAGCAGGCAGCTTAAAAGAAATTCTCATGTTGTTTATGCCTATGGGATAGTCGTCCCAGGACAGAACACTAGGAAAGAAAAGAGTGGCCTGTTAGGGAGGAACTTCATGGTGGTGACAAGAATGCAGAGTGGACCTCCAATTGACCATGATAAAATAATACTCCCCCACTGCACATCAAATTAGGGCACATAAAACACTATGTAAAAGCCTTGAATAAACATGGTGCTTTCTTTATGTACCTGTTTAACAAATTCCTTACACTGTCCCATGAGAAAATAAAAGGAGGTGTTTTTGATGAGCCTCAAATACAAATGCTAATGAAAGATAAATAATTTGTCAATATGATGTATGATATGGAGAAGAATGCTTGGTGTGTATATTGTGATGTGGTTACAAACTTTCTAGGCAGATAATTATGAGATTCTTGTCAGAACATTGCTATCTTCCTTTCAGAAGTTAGGGGTATACATGAGTCTCAAGGCGCATTTCCTACACAGCCATTTCTGTTTTTCCTAAAAATCTTGGTTCCTCAAGTGAAAAGCAAGGCGAATGCTTGCACCAAGATATCAAGACAATAGAATAGCGATATCAGGATAGGTGGAACACAAACATGTAGGCTGATTACTGTTGGTCCTTGCAGTGTGATGTCCTTAGTGCCTCCTATTCAAAAAAATCACATAAATGGAAGTTTTTGGGAGATTAGGTGTATAAGTAATTCAGTAACTCTTCAGAGTGTAAAGACTTTACATTGAATATAATTATTGTAATAATTAGTGGTTTTGTGTGAAGATATAGTCAAGTAAGCATTGGTGTGTGGCTGAATTCTGTGGAAATGAATAAGTTGGTTTTGTGAACATTTCTGACGTGATATGGAAATTCTGAATTTCAACTACTTGAAATGGTATATAATCAGTTAAAACATCTAAGCAAGCAAAAAACTTTTTTTCATATGTAGACTTATCTGTTGTGAGTGACCTTCAGGAATTTTCAGCTTCCAAGTATGTTCCAGAACTTCTGGAGCTGACGCAGGATGCAAATGAGTTCATAGAGCATTCTCTTGTGAAGAATGTAATCGATAGGAGCTGAAAGGCATTAAGTCAATTTTAACAACTTTTCAGGAGAAGGAAAAAGCTGTATAAATATAACAAAAGCAAATAAATGTAGATTATTAATGTATTTTTATAAAAAATTAATGTCTAATAATGCATTTATCTGAAGGAAAAAACAATTTGAACGTTTCATCTGTATTTCGTTATCGTTTTTCAAAAATGGGCTTAATGCTTTTCAGCTCCATGGTCACTACTGAATTGCAGATTTGCATTGATATTTAAATTTATGGTGTTTTTATTGGTCATATACATGTTTATAAATGTAAACAAATGAACAAATTAAAATAAATTATAAAATGACTATCACTTTCCTTAAATGCCATATAATTTGGAAAAACAAACATACAAAGCATGTGACTTTAAGAGCTTTACACAAAACCACTTTGAACCACATTTGTTGACCATTTCAGAATACTCTTATAAAACTGTGTAGCATCTATTTTACAATGTCCTGAATCTTTTTTAAAGTTTATGGGAACTTTGTCCTTGTTTGCCTTTTCAGAGGGCATAGTAAGATGCTGTAGCAAGAGTGACTTTCCCAGAAAGAATGTATGCTTTTGACAGGTGAGTTGATGCAAAATGATGCTTCAATCTCTCCAATCTTGTTACAGCGGGATTTGAATTGCTTGAACTTTAAGGGGGAAAACTCTTGCTTCTTATCTCTTGGAAATCCTTCACTTTCCCTGGACATTACACTCTTCTTCAAGTATGATGCCACCATTTATCAAAATTAATAATTTCATCAAATTCTGGAACATGAATTTTCACATCCTTTCTGCTGTTTGCTATTATTTCAACATATTCTCTTGGGAGTATAAACCCTATCACAACTATTAATTTTCTTTTTGAATAACCCAAAATCTCTGTCACATGGTAGGTATAAATGACTCTGTTCAGGGAACATGTGGGTAGTTGACTCATATCTACCAGTTGCAGTCAGTCCCATGCACATTCTCACCATTGTCTGGTTTCTGTTTTGTCCAGTACCTCCGTTTGAGAACAAGTTGTGATCTTTAATGGTGGCTGGAATATAATTTTTAATGTAATGGTATAGAAAGGTGCACACTTCATTTGCACCTTTTCTTCCATTACCCTCATGATAAAGATACACAACAGAACTGTCATCTTTTAAATTGTGAATTCGGAATACATTTACCCACAGTTGCTGCATATAAAAGATTTCTTGCACAGGAATTTCTAGCAAGGGCAAATTCTGCATATATTCAAAGGCAATGGCACCCATTTCTTCATTTTGAAGACAGTTAGATGGCCTTCTTCAGGGAGTTCTAAAATGTTTGGCTTCATAGATGAATGTCCAAATCTGATTTGGCTGCAAGTTTCGAAGCTTCACAGAGATGAACACTTGTTAATTTTACATGAAGTTCCTCACAAAGAGAGCAGACATCTATTTGTCGTCTGCCAAACTTATAATCATAGTTTTCCCGATACTGCTGCCTGTACTACAAGCCATATTTCACGGCTATATCAGTACAAGTCATACATTTTTCTTACACACAGCTAAGAATCTAAGTATTGAATTTCCTTTCCCGCATAATGAGAGAACTTCAGAAGAAAAGATTGTATGTCTTCATCTATAGCAGGGACCGCCAACTGACATGCTCGGTGTGCCTATACAGTTTGCATGGTGCCAGCATGCCTGGCTGTTGCTGGCGAGTGCTAGGGAGGTATGCCAATCACTACCTCGCACAGTGGGTTCCGTAATCTGCACTTGTGTTACCATTAAATAATTAAGGACAGGTTGAAGTGAAGGAACAATTCATAAACTGTATAATACGTGGTTTAATATCTCTCTAAAAAGCGGTTACTATTACTGCTATTGCTCTCTTCAATATCATTAGTGAAAAATATTGGAGAGCAAGAGGATTAATGACTTCACTGTCAGAAATCCAGCATTAGCTAACAACAGCATATCTCTCTGGTACTTGTTATTAAATTATAGATAAAACAACCCAATACCAGTAAGATTATTATAGCCTTCAACCCTATACAACTAAATGAAGGCATATAAAAGCAATATTTTTAACTATAAGAACGAAACAGTACTTTGTGGAAATTAGCACAATTTTGATCCTGAAACAATTTAAAAATATAAAATAACAAAATAATATTTACCATACAGTTCTAATATTACACAGAATACTTTATATTAAATGAATATACACATTTCAATTAAGAATTTTATACATTCAGTTTTCGGTAGACACTCTTGCCTTCTGACATCTTGTGGTTTTCACAATATTCGCCACATTTGGAGACAATGAAACACAACTCTGGACCCTTAATGCACACTTCAAGTATGATCATTGATGTTGGCACTGAGGGTTTTTAATGCATTTCATAGCTGAAAATAAGGATTCACATACATAGGTCGAACCAAACATTGCAATCATAGATGTCGTACGCCTGTGTAATCGAGGGGATCTTGATTTAGGAAATCTCCTGTAGAAATCTCGCAAACTTCCTCTGTATCTGTAACTGTCAGCTAACTCATTGTCTGATTTCAAGGTGATAAGCTACAGTTGAACATCATTGGGAGTATCATAAATATTCATGCTAAATGGTGTAGCGAATAAATCAAAACCCATTTTTAAGCCCATGAGATTGTGAAATCTTTCCCAAATGCACGGGAAAGCATGTGCAGATTTTCGACATAACATCCCACTTCTAGAGAATCACAATCACGGATCACACTTTTCAACCTGGGAAAATGACAATGATCACCATTTGACAGTTGACATTCCCATAATGAGGGCGTATTTTTAAATGCTTCAATGCTACAGAACATATCTATGATTAATTTGTTTTTCCTTTGAAGAGAAACATTCGAAGTATTCAAATGTTCACTTATATCGGCCATAAATACAACATCACATTTCAACATTTATTAAAGTGAATTAATAAAGCTAAACCTTTGGGATAACAAAACACATCTACATGTCTACAGGATTTACAATCCTCCTAGGAATGAACCAGATCATTCACTTATTGCCCAATTAAATAAAACAATCGTAATTGGGAATTTCAATGCCCATTCCAAAAGATGGGGTTATGAAAAAGTGGATTCTACAGGGAAGATAGTGGAAGAATTTTTGAATACCACAACTTTTGAACTGATTTATAGTAAAGAAGATCTCACAACCTTCATACATTACTCTGGAGCAGGCAGTAACCCAGATCTCTTGTTAGCTACAACAGATATTGTTTCAAAAATTAAAAAACAAGTTATAGAAGACCAAAGTTCTGGTCACAGAGCAGTCATTGCTGATATAAAACTAGATAATACAAATACCAGTCAACATCACACAAATCTGTATGGGAACTTCAAAAAAGCAGATTGGAACAAATATGAAACTGAACTGGAACATAAATTTAAAGAACAAACAAACTCACAGCTGCATGACCAACCAGATCATATGAACAAAAATTTCTGCAAAGTCATCCTAGAAACCACAAAAAAACATATTCCTCGTGGAAGAATTAAAAATTTCAAACCCTTTTGAAACCCCAGTTAGAAGAAGTGAAAAAGCAAAGGGATATAGCTAGAAATATGGCTGAACAAACAAAAAACATATCGGATACACAAATATGGTGGAAGAAATGTCTCACTAAAAAAAGAAATTAATACAGCTAAAAAGAATCACTTTAATAATTTCTTAGAAAATATGGATTATAGGACAGATGGTAACAAAGCCCATACGTTCATAAAAAATGTTAAGGACAGGAAAGAAAACAACAGCACATCTATCATACACAATAAAATATTAGTAAATGATGCAGTCATAGTCAAAACATTCAATTAATATTATGCTAATTCACATAAAGTAACAAGAAATAATAAAAAGGAATGTAAACAATTTAAGAAAGATTTGAAACAAGAAAGAGAATGTGATCCTAACGCTCAATACAATATCTTTTTTCAAAATTTTAATATGCAATAACTGAACATTGCAATTAATAATATAAAAAACAAAAAGTCTCCTGGACCAGATCACATACATACAGAGTTCATAAAAAAGCTTGGAAAAACAGCAAAACAACAACTACTGAAACTCTACAATCTATCCTGGAACACCACTGTACCTGCCGAATGGCGAAAAGCAATAATTGTCCCACTCTTGAAGAAAGATAAAACAGCATCAGAAATAAAAAGTTATAGACCAATAGCTCTTACTAGCATAATAGCAAAAGTGATGGAAAGAATGATGTCAAACAGGTTAAATTGGTTTCTAGAATCACAAAATTTAATATCCCCATGTCAAGCTGGATTTAGAGAGTTCCACTCTACAAATGAACAAGTCTTACTTCTCAGTCAAGAAATCAAAGACTCCTTCAATAGGAAAGAAGATACTGTGTCAGTTTTTATTGATTTCCAAAGTGCATATGATTCTATATGCAGAACAAAACTACTAAAGAAAGTAAAAAAAATACAAACAAGTACACCGTGGCTTACCACAAGGTGCAGTGCTCAGCACTGCACTTTTTAATATATTTATTAACGATCTGCCACAACAAATACAAGAATCAGGTGTGAAGTGTACACTATTTGCTGATGACTTAGTAATGTGGACTTCAAAACCAAAAAGCAAAAGTACAGAACTAGAAAAAAAACATGCAACAATCCTTAACCAACATACAAAAGTGGACCAAAGAAAATTTAATGACTGTTAATACAACAAAATCAAACTACCAAATCTTTTCACTAAGAAAAAAACCGCTAAAAATAAAACTAAATTTTGAGGGTCAACAATTACCAGAAACAAAGGAAGCCAAGTATTTAGGAGTTACATTTGATACCAAACTTACATGGACCAAACAAATAGAAAACGTAATACAAAGAGCAGAAAGGTGCCTTACACTGTTAAAACGTCTAACAGGAATGAAGTGGGGATGTTCCAGAGCAACTTTTAACACGACCTACAATGTATATATAAAGCCATTATTTATTTACCGCAGTGAAGTTCTAACAGCAAATACAAAAAAAAAAAAATTCAAAACTTTCAAAACCAAAGTCTGAGACTAATTACAGGTGCTATCAAAACCACACCGATACCAGCTATGGAAATACTAATCAACCAATATCCCATTGAATATGAAATAGAAGAAGCAGCTCTTACTCAACACGAAAAGTTGATCAGACTCCCATTCAATACATGGAACAAGAGACATTTTACACATACACTAAAGACTCAGGAGAGCTTTCTTTCCAAAATTCAAGAAATCAAGAAGAATATATACCTTCCTAATTCAGAGGAAAACTTCATATCTAAAGTCAATCCGACACAAACATTAGACATCACATATTATTTACACCTGACAGAAGAAGTTAAGAAAAGTGATACTCCAACAAGTGTTCTAAAATTATTGGCATTAGAGACAATCCATACTAGATTTCCAGAACACGAATGGCTCCATATTTATACTGATGGATCATTGATATCAAACTGAGATGGAGCAGGGGCTCCGTGTCACCTCTTTTCCTATTACAAATCTTTAAGTTATGGAACTACAAACTTTGATGGAGAAATTGAAGCAATTCGAATGGCCCTACAAAATCTTTTGTACAGAATTTCACATTTTCAGCAAGCAGTTATTCTCTCAGATTCCAGGGCAGCAATTATAGTAATTACTTCTAAGTTGTCACCAAAAAACCAAACAATTATAGAATGTTGGAAAATCCTTACCCATCTAACAGCACTTCAAAGACAGCTAGTTTTCCAATGGATACCAGCTCACTGTGGACTGAGTGGTAATGAGAAAGCTGATTTTCTTGCAAAAAAGGGTACCAGCAATGTACAGAAATCTATAGTTAATCTACCATTTTATGCAGCTAAAAGATTAGTCAACTCTGAATTCAAAAAAATTATTGCAAAATATTACTATGAAAAATCAAAGAATAAAAGATGGGAACTACCAAACATTCAAACAGTAATTCCTGAGTATCCTCGAAAAACAACAGTTGCAACCTTCAGGTTGATTAGAGGACATGATTGCCTGGCAAAACATTTAAACAGAATTGGGATATATTCTTCACCACTCTGTCCTCTATGTGATCTGCAAGGAGCAAGAGGATTAATGACTTCATTGTCAGAAATCCAGCATTAGCTAACAACAAACAACAATGTTCCTATGTTTTGTGGAGTCAAGGATGGGTTCCTCAAACCTAAGACAGGTTACTGTTGGAAGCTCATCCAAGTGAAAAGAAGATTTGTGTTTCTCCATTCCAATTAAAGTTGGTTTTAGGTCATTTAGTAGTACTTTAATGATTAAGGATTTACCTGTGTTTGTTGGTCCTTGTATGATAAAAGGGTTTATTTTATTAAGTGTCATGGTTTGTCTTAATAGAAATTTGGACAAGAAGTCTGGCATATCTATTTGGTTGGTTTGAAACAAATTTATTAAGAAATCAACATTTTGTGGTATAATTTTGAATTAAAATGCTAAGAAAATGACTTTGTTTTATAAGTCTTTTGTGTTATGTTTGTAATTTTTAGAAGACTTTTTATTAAATTTGTTCCAGTAGTACCAAGTTGTTTTAGGAGTTGAATTTAGATGTCTTATGGAATTTTTCTTAGGAAATCTTGGAGAGATTCATTTTTGTGTCCCGAAATAAGTTGAAGAATGTAATCTACAGAGTTGTTTCTCTGAGATATGTTTGTTTTGTAGATATCTTTTTTTCTTCAGTATACTGTTCACAAGGTTCAAATGTAGAGTCAGTTTGGTCAGTGGCTGTAATTTGGTCAATAAGTTGCTTTAAGTAGATTGGAAAGTGTGAACCATATTTGCGGAGTGTGGATAAACCTTTGCGCAGACAATAGGATAGGAAGTGCTGGAGCCAATGGACTGGTTGTAAGCCTGTATAAGTTTCTGCAATTCCAGCACCTTGTACTCCAAGGAAGTCAAGTATTCTTTGGACAGATCTCTGGTTGTTTGTTGTGTTTGCAGGGGAATATAGGAAGTGGTAGTGGTTGCCGTGGTCCAAAGCAAGCAATGATGGACAGATGTCTTTGTTGGATGGGAGGATTTTGGAGTGGTTGGATTTGTGGATGATGAAGGTGATGCAGTTTTTTGTTTCTTTGGAGGTGATGGAATTGGAGGATTCTCCGAAGGTTCTGGAGATGGGGATGGAGATATTGTGTGAACTGATGTTTCCAGTTGAGGTGGAGTGTGTGGTGTTGATATCAAAAAAGTTAAGTTTACGTGTTGCCGAATCCATGGCACTTCTGGTGGGTTCAGCTGTTGCAGTATCATCCACTCTTCTTTGCTTCCTAGTAGGGCTCTTTGTAGGCGTCCTCTGTCTGGTGTCAACATTGTCTCTGCTGGATATGATTGGCCTTTCTTGAAACCGCATTATATGGGATGTCGCTTGAAGTATTGTCAATGTGTTCAATGTGTTTGTTATGATCGCTAACCTGCTTATCCAGTTTAATGTGTTTATTGTATCATATATTATAAGTTTGGTAGTTTTAGTATTTCTAGCGTCTGAGTCAGTTTGTTTAGTGGTTCTTGGTTGTGACGTTTTTGTGTTGTTTCTTTGATCATGTTTGTTAGTTTTGTCATTATTCTTTGTGTTATTTGTGTTAGATTGTTTATCTGTATCACATATCTTCTTGTGGGAATGTGGATTGTCCTGATGTTGGATTTCAGGATTTCAGGTTTAGCCACAATTGATTCATGATTACTGACAGTTTGATGTTTGGTTCTGCAGAGTTGCCAGTAGGAGATGGTGATGCTGTGATGTCAAAGTCTTCGGGGCAGTAATTCCAATCTTGGAAGTCACCACTTCTTTCTTGTAGTATTTAGATAGTCAACTGTTGACAGCCTTCAAATGGACACTGTGCATTGTGAATCCAACAGTCTTCCCAAGCGCAGATAGGAATGTCGTGTATGCAAGGTCTGTGCAATGTGAGGTGCTTGTGGAGTGGATAGTGCTCTTATATAGCAGCGTACAAGGTTGCATAAATTAGAAAGTTGTTTGAAAGGTCAAACGGTTATGGATATATTTAAAAATGGAGATATCCAATCCAATATTTGTTTTATTTGTCTATAATCCAAAAGAAATATAATATGGTATCCAATGTGATTATCCACTCTACCTCCACCCCCAACATCCTTAACAGCTGCAACCTGCATACTATGCAGGGCTGTACTATAGCCGTGCGAGTGTTAAGGGTATTGGGAGTGCAGGTAGGGATGGAATATATTTACAGATAGAGGGCGTTTGTATGCTTGCTTCATGGTGTGGTGAGAGATTGGATGTAAGACATATAAGAGTTGCTTTGCATTGGATTGGATCGACGAGCATAGCAGCATTTCCAATGCACCAGAGCTCATAAAGAGGTGGTAGTTGCTTTGCATTGTTTTTTTTTTAAAGTGGTATCCCCAGTAGGCCTAATCCACTTACAGGGCATGTTTTGTACTCTAGGAATATTTGTGATGATTATTGGAAGTCTTGGAATGGGTTCTTTGTCTGAATGTTTTATGTCCGTTTGTAGTTCGGCACCTTCGAATAGAAGATTCCACGTTCCTATGTTTGTGGAGTCAAGCATGGGTTCCTCAAACCTAACGCAGGTTGCTGTGAAAGCTCATTCATATGAAAAGAAGATTTGTCTTTCTCCCTTCCATTTAAAGTTGGTTTTAGGTCATTTAGTAGTAGTCTAATGATTAAGGATTTACCTGTGTTAGTTGGTCCTTGTAAGATAAAAGAGTTTATTTTATTGAGTGTCCTGATTTATATTAATTGAAATTTGGCCAAGAAGTCTGGAATATCTAATTTAATTTAAAAGGTGAATCAATTAATAACACTGAACAACACTTCCAACATACTAAAGTAAGAACAAATTAGAAACTAAAAACTTCACTTAGTTGCACATTCTTTTTGCACAAACTGACCCAGGGTTTCAAGTTGTCTCCAACTCATTCTCAAAGCTATTAGGTAGACACTGTCGCTGCAGGGAAATTGGAGTTATTTGGAGTTACTTCCCCTGTGGTGATGGAATCCAGAACTTGCAGCTGCGCGAGGTCTACGCCCGGCTGCAAGGTCTGGGCACTGTCACTGCAGGGAATTGGAGTTATTTGGAGCTACGTCCCCTGCAGCGACGGCATTCAGACCTTGGAGCTGGGCGAGGACTGCATCAAGCCCAGGACAAAATGCGCCCTAGGACAACACCAGAGGAGACGAGAACTTGTTCAGGGTCCAAGTTCCACGTCAAACACTCAGTATCCTCGGGACACCAAGCCATAGTGTATAAGGTGGCACTAACCCATGTAGCAATCATGACTTCCATTTGTCACTTTTTTTTAATGAAATATTAGAGCCATTTTTGAGAAATAAAAAGTTACTGAAAACTTTGCCATATAAAGCAAATTTGGCAGGAGGATCTAATTTAAAATCTTCATGTCACATCTTTAAAAGTAGCTGAGCTATAAGAAATTTCAAATTTTATTCAGATTAAGTTCAGGTGCACATACACATTGGGAATAAAAAACTATATTTTTAGTCAGAATCTTTTAAAAGCTTTTGCTAATGATTGGTATAATAAACTAGAAATATTTACGCTACCAACATTTAAAAGAACTTTTTGGATAACCATAAAAAAAATTCAAAATTGAAAATTTCATATATCTTTTCAAATTCTATGGCTTCTATAAAAATATAGATATTTCAGACTTCAATATACCAATTTATTTCTCTGAAGCTGTAAAATGATTTGAACCCCAATTATATCAAGTACATTGGCTGTTATGAATTTTGAAATTCAAAATTCCTCTTTTTATCAACTGAATTTTTATTTTAATGGCTACAGAGGTTTTGTGATTCAGGTTAACAACATAGTTGTTGTTTCACATCATTTCATGTTCAATAGTCTTCAAAATGAATTATGAATGAGATCTTGGGATTAGAGAAGGTAAAAATGTTGAACATTTTTATTTTGAGAAATACTGAAAAGAAATTTCGGTAGGTGTAGGGCGTTTGTACCTGGCCGGCCTACGCGCTCTGCCTTTAGTGAGGGATGTCAAGTCCACACTGGTGCGGTGAGGAGCTCTCGGAGTTGAGTGGCCGTGGGTTAGTGCCACCTTATACACCATGGCCTGGTCTCTCTAGGATGCCGAGGGTTTGACATAGAACTCGGACCCTGAACAGGTTCCCAATGTCTCCTCTGGCACTGTCTTAGGATGCATTTTGTCCTGGGCTTGATACACACCTTGCCCGACTGCAAGGTCTGGGCACTGTTGCTGCAGGGAATTGGAGTTATTTGGAGTTACTTCCCCTGTGGTGACAGAATCCAGAACTTGCAGCCGCGCGAGGTCTACACCCGGCTGCAAGGTCTGGGCACTGTCGCTGCAGGGAATTGGAGTTATTTGGAGTTACTTCCCCTGCGGCGACGGCGTTCAGACCTTGGAGCTGGGTGAGGACTGCATCAAGCCCAGGACAAAATGCGCCCTAGGACAACACCAGAGGAGATGTTGAAAACTTGTTCAGGGTCCAAGTTCCACGTCAAACACTCGGTATCCTAGAGCACCAGGACATGATGTGTAAGGTGGCACTAGCCATGTAGCAACGATGACTTGCAATTGTAAATTTTTTTTATGAAATATTAGAACCATTTTTGAGAAACTAAGAGACGCTGAAAACTGTGCCATATAAAGGAAATTTGGCGGAAGGATCTATTTTAAAATCTTCATGTTGCATCATGGAAGAAGCTGAACTTAAATATGTTGTTGTTAGCTAATGCTGGATTTCTGACAATGAAGTCAAATCCTCTTGCTCTCCAATATTTTTCGCAATGATATTGAAGAGAGCAATAGCAGTAATAGTAACCGTTTTTTAGAGAGCACCATATTTTTATGTTTTGGCAGTCACATCGCTCTCTCACAACCCCCAGAATGTCTGGAGGACTACACCTGTCGTTGGTTTACGGGTCTCACCGACCTGACCGGGAGAATTATCAAAATAAATTCACCGGCCATATCCTCTGATTACCAATCACAAGACGTATTACATGCCATGACAGGTCAGCATGTTGGGGTTAAGATTTTATAGAGAAATTAGAGAAATGGAGAGGTTGGAAAAATAAACTCCCTAGCCCTCGGGAACCCTAGTAGCATCGGGGTCGGAAGAGAACAAGAGATGACCAAGGTAAGGTCAGATAGAAAAGTTACAGTGAGGAGCAAAACACCAGTAAGTGGAAGTAATGTTCTGCTCAGCTTGGGTACCTTGTGGTCGCTATTCACATATCCCCTAGACGGAGACCCCTGAGGCCATTTTCCAGAAAACAAACAGCATTTAAAGGCTCCAGATTATCCCCCCCCCCCCAATAAATTGCCTACGATCCCCTATGGTTTGCAACCCACTGGTTGAGAAACTCTAAAAGTACAATTCACAAGTACTTGTTGGCAAGCAATCTTTTTTTTTTTCAAGTATTTACTGGTTTTTATTCAGTCCATCCACTATTTTTATTCATTTCTGAGATATGAAGCAAGGTGTAAATAAATATTAACCTTGGATTTTCATTCTAAAAATTGTTAAATTAAATGCACTTCTGGTAACAATTAGCATGCAAACTACATATATATTTGTGAAGACTAAAAAGTCAGGGCTTTTGGGTGTATGACACAAAAATCAAGAAGTTTAGAATTTTGGAATGTGTTGCCATTTCCAATGTAAAGGTTGTAACGGATTAATTGGGGGGGAGCACGAACGGCAGGTTGAAGAGCCAAAAAGAGAGGGTGGCCGGCAAAAGATGGAACAGCTTGAGATGACGTCAGAGACAAAAGCCAGTTGCCTGTGGGTTTCTACTGCGTGGTGAGTAGGTGGTTGAGAGTCTACCGTGAGATGTGACCAGGTGTGGGTCAGCCATCAGCAAGGGGAAGTAGAACCCGGGCACCAGTGCAAGTGGTTGGCACGGCGACCAGTCGTGGGGAATGCAGGACAGGCGCATAAGCCTAATCCTGCTAGTTACATGTAATTCGACTTGGTGCATGTGGTTCCTTTGGCAAAGGAGCGGTATGGACTTCTGAGGTGATTGTGCCAGTTAAGGCGGGTAAGACACGTCGCCTATGTGCAAAGGAGGCTTCGATGAGTGGCTGTGAAACCAGAGGACACCGTTGTACACTGTCGACCAGGGCGTGGCTATTCCAGGCTGAAAGTTCTCCGTACAGCCTATATCTTCTAGTGCCGACATTGGGATGAGTATCAGTTTAGTTAATAATACTTTGTAGGAGTGGGAAAACTCCAGAGGGACAGTTAACAAAGGGGGATTGCTCTGTATGAGGCCCTTAATCAGTAAACCGGAGAGCAACTCGGTATAGGTGAAGATTGTCACAGAGTGTAAGCAAGATTTCAAGTTAGATAGTATTTTCTCCGCAACTGTCTTGATTTCAAATATAGGAAAATTTCTTGTTTTCTTTAAGTTTTCTTGTTAATATTTAACAGAGTTCATTATCAAATTTGTAATATTTATAGGTTACTGTGTAACGGAGTTCATTTTAAAATTATTGTTGTCTTTAAGAATTACTTGTTAATGTTTAACACTGTTCATTATAATAAATGTTATGTTATGCTGTAGTTTGTTGTGTTACTTGGTAGTATCCTGTCACGATCCTGCGGAATACGTTATTAAGGAAAGGGGAAAGGGAAAGGTAGTAGGTGTAAGTAAAACGCCAAAGGAGGCGTAACAAGGTGTACCTTAATTCTTCAAGACAAGTTACTATCAGGATTTTATTTACAGCCTAAATCACACTAAGATGCAAATAGAGCCATTACATTTGTTAAAAACAAAGTAAGTACCTAATTTCAGTGCATTTAACCAACATAAAACACTAATTTGAGTAAAATGTACTGGTTATCACCCATAACATGGCTCTTGATTTGAATGGTCTAGTAGCAGTTTCATAACTGATGGAGAACTCCATTTTTTTAATAATTTGAGCTACTGATTTAAAATAGTGAAAGAATTGAAATTTTATTTAGATTAACTTAATCCATCTAGAAAAGTTAGTATAAAGATTTAATTTACAGCCTGAATCACACTAAAATGCAAATGCAGCGATTACATCTGTTAAAAAGGTACCTTAATTTCAATTTATTTAATCAAATTATAGCAAATAATATCAGCAAACAATGTTAGTCTTACCTATTGTGCGGCTCTTGATGTGTAAGGTCACATATAACATCTTAGTAGCAGTTTTAAACTTGATGGGAACTGAAAAGAAACTATAAGTACAATTAAGCTACAAACAATACATATACTATAAACAGAAAACTGTTGCCATGCCTTTCTTAACTAGTAACAATCATGACATTACAATAAGGCTTTTTCAGGCTTTTAACTTAATAAAGTAAGTTTGATTTTATATGTATGTTAACATGTTTAATAATTAATCTGTAGGAATTGTTGTTGTTTGGGGTTTATGGACACACTATCACACTCCGGGCAGGAGTAATCGATGTCTGCGTCGAATCGAAATGAGTAGGAGCACTGAGAGAAACGATGCAGCACTTAAGGAGGGTCGGATCACAGTTCATAGTTTCATTTTTCAGTTAACGAGATGGCGAAGTAGTAGCCGTGGCAAATGGGTATCAGCAGTATATACCAGAAATGAGATATTCCATGGGCCATTGCCATAACGTTGGGCTAGTGTGCTGATAAATTGCGTAACAGAAAGGGTATGTAAGGGGCAATTGAAAAGGATGTGGTTCATATCACCGTAGGCACCACAATCACAATTTGGGGAGGCTCTTTGGCAGATTTTAAATGAGAAGGCCGGTGTAACGGCAACTCCAAATCGGATTTTTGAGATCAAAGAGATTGCAGCTCTACTGAGAGTGGATTTCTTAAACCATGGAGATCACTTCGTTAGGGAAGGTATGTTGGAATAGTTAAAAAGATGGGAAACCACATGGTTAGATATAAGCCGTGCAGCATCTCTCCAAGGGAGGGTGACCGGTTCCATCGGTGCGGGGAGATGAACCGCCCCCCTAGCCAGAAAGTCAGCTGTTTCGTTGCTCGAAATATTTGCATGTCCCGGGACCCACAAGAATTGTATTGTTTCAGTTAAGGGGTTTGGAGATTTCTAAACGACACATCACCTCCCACCAATCCGTCCCCGGATGCATACTGGGTGAGCTGATGCTTCGAAGGGCACTCAAAGAGTCCGAACAAAACAGAATCGTGGAATAAAATTGGAAATACAAAGAGTAGATCGCAGAGCTTGATAAAGGGCATAAATCTCAGCAAAATAACTGGAAAACCCCGCAGGGAGAGACACCCGTGCAGACGTTTGTGTTGACCAGTTTATAAACGCCGCTCCCGCACCTGTTGGGGTAACGGAACCGTCGGTAAATAGGTGGAAAAAAGGTTGAGTCACCGATGCCGAGTGTTGGGACATGAAATGGTGGAACCGTTGTGGTGTAGACGGGTCCCCGCGATGTAGGTCGGCAGTCAAAAGAGTCGCCTGCGGTTGGGGGACTAAGTAGTCCATTAAGTATAGCGGAAGCCTGGGGAAACTGGGCTTGACCTCTAATTCTTGACACTTCCAAAAAATTAATAGGTAAATCAGAGGATAGCGTATAGAAGCAACTACTTGGTAAAGTGGTAAGCGTGCACTTAACAAGAGTTGCGCGCACAATGGCGTTTCTCGGTATTGGAATAATTTGACAATAAATCGGACTGCGAGATCTACCTGCCGTCGCAGAAGAGGCTGCATTCCCAGCTCCGCAAACACCTTTTTCATAGAAGGTTTGCCCCCTACCCCAAATATGGCTTTGCCAATGCGGTAAAAGACAGAGTCTATTTTCCTCTGCCACACCTTAGGAAGATGAGTAATGACTACTAAACCGTAATCTAATTTAGCCTGACATAAAGATAAGATCAGTATATGTGGTATAAACTCTGGGGGTGTGCTCCCCAGTTACGCCCTTGCAAGTAATGGAAGAGGGTACTAGAAGACAAGAGGGATGAATGCAGGTGCATCGCCTGCGATTTCCAACTCAGGTTATGATCTAGGTGTAACCCAAGAAATTTGACGGATCGAGCTAAAGGAAGAGGATTTTCCCCAATAGACATATTTGTATGTAGCAGAGGTGGGCAGCGTTTAAAGAAAATCGATACGCATTTGTCAGGGTGGACCGTCAGACCTAGGTCATTGAGCTTCCCAAGTAGGAGGTCTAAATCGGCCTGAAGGGTGGTTGGAGACTGACGCACAGTATGTAAAGGGGTTTGGGAGTATAAAACTAAGTCGTCGGCATATAAAAGAAGTTGGCTGTGCTTAAACGGCAATGTACTTAACGTGTGAATGTATAGGATAAAAAGGAGAGGACTAAGGGACGTGCCCTGGGGGAGACCTTGGGAACAGAAACGTGGGGATTGTAACATATAGCGAGGATGAAGGTAAATGCGGCAATTTGACAGAAGGTTGACAAAAAGTGTCAGTAGGGAAGGTAAAGTGGCGTAATCCTTGTATTAATGGGCCAACAGACACAGAATCATAAGCATGGAAAATATCTAAAAAGTGGGCCAAAACCCCTTGGTTCTGATGCCACGAGACTCGAACGTCGTGGATAAATTGTAAAAGATTATGCGTAGTAGAAAAAGACTTGCGAAATCCATACTGTCCCTTCGGCCAGAGGCCAACGCGCTCCAGGTAAAAGGACAGCCGCGAAAGCTATATTTGCTCCAACAGTTTGCGAAGTACGGAGGCGAGCACTATCGGTCTATAGCGTGCTGCTTCTTCACCCGACTTGCCCGGTTTGAGGATAGGGAGCACGTAAAAAGTGTTCCAACCTCCGGGAAAAGTTCCTGTGGTAAGGATGTGAGAATAGCACACAGTAAGTAGGTGGAAAGATTGGTCGGAAAATTACGAATCATGTCGTAAGAAATACCGTCAGTACCCGGTGTAGAAGAGTGAGTGTGCCGTTGGAGAGCCATTTGTAGTTCGTCGATCGTCACCGCCGAAATCAACTCCCGCCTCCCAGGAAGAAACTCCACAAAACTGTCAGGCGGCTCCTCCACCTCCGGGCTCTCGGCTGCATAGTCTGGGGTTAGAGAACATAAAAGGTCTAGTTGCAATTCAGGGTTATAATCTATGGGAGACATTGGTCCCAGAACTCGCGACGTGAACCATCGTAGTTTACGCCATATCTCGCAGGTTGATACGCGGGGTGAGAGATGGGAACAATAATTACTCCACCCAAGGCGCTTCGCCTGTTGTAGAATCCGTCAAGTTTGGGTATATTGTCGTTGTGTGGCCAAGTAGAGGGATCTGGTAGGGGAGGATTTGTACAGTCGCAGGGCCCGGCGACGTTTAGCTACTGCCGCAGAGCACTCCGGGGTCCACCACGTGACTTCGCAGTTCGTGTTGATGCGTACGGACGAGATTTGGGGTAGTACTTAGGGAGCGTAGTGTTTAGCGCGGCATCCATGAGGGCAAGGGGATTAGAGGCTAGTTGTGTGGAAGTGCGTTGAAGAAAAGCACTATCCAGATCCTGCTTGAATTGGGTCCAATCATGTATTTGCGGGCGTATCGGGATATGGCGATGGCGTTGGGAAGGACCAAGTGGAGAAACTTGCAGCAGTATGGGCCTGTGGCCACTGCCGAGGCTGTCAAGATCCAGAGCCGGAGTGAGTCAGAGATAAAGGTAAGATCGGGAGAGGTCGGACGTTGGGGAGGTGGTCCATAGCGCTTAGGGTCATCGGTATTCAAAAGAAGGAGGCGGGAAGAGGCCAAAGAGTGTAACAACGGGTAGGTATGTGCGCCGTCCCGTATCTGCTGCGGTGTGAGTCCGAGGTTAAAGTCGCCACATATGATGGTTGGTAAATGGGGCTTAAGTAAAACGTGGGAGTTCCAAAAGGTTTGCGAAATATGGTGTGCCGGAGCGTTGTAAACCGTGAGGATCTGCAGTTGAGGAAGTTGTAACAGCACTTCTTGAAATTGTTCATCGAAGCTAGATATTTTATGGACGGAGAGGATGGTAAGGGAAGGGTGAAGTAGGAGGAGTAGACCTCCCCCCTTCCGGTTACGATCGTGCCGAATAATACGGTGAGAAGTCCAGCGAAAGGTGTGGTGTGGCGCTAGCCAAGATTGTGAAATAAGCACCAAATCAACATGTTGTTAGACAGGTAATGTTGGAGCTCCGCCCGTTTAGAGCGGATGCTACGCGCGTTCCACTGGAGTATGGATAGTGGTTTGTCCATGGTGTAAATAGGAGGTATACTAAAGCGTCTGTGCCTGGATCAGGCCCGCGAGTATAAGCCCTGCCTGTTCAACGCAGTTCGAAGCTTCAGTTTCCTCCAAGAGACGCAGATGTTCGAGTTGTCGGCGAAATGCGAAACTGTCTACCAATTGTGTTACAACGTTAGGTTTGTTGGCTGGAGCATCCGCCTGGGATGTGAAAGAGCTCGGTAGAGCACCGGGAATTCGAGAAATATATACAGGCTTAGAGGGGCCTGCCTGAGGTAGGCGACCAGAAGATATATCTGAGGAGTAAGGGATTGCGCGCTTCGGAGGCGGCCCTTGTGCTAGGCGAACACGTTTGGTGGTGCTGAAATATGGCGAGGTTTGTTCGACGACAGGAGGCCGGGGGACGCCGGACCGTCCTCCAGCCAGACGTTTATGTTTAGTCAAAGTTAGAGTCTGGGGTGTCGGTGAAGTCTCACCTGGGAGTATTGTATGCGGAGCATTTTCTCGAACTTTATCGGCAAATAAGGAAGCCCCCCTAAGCATCGCCAGAGCTTCGTAGCGCGTGACCCGAAGCTCGGCGACACGTTTCAGGACTGCTTCCTCCCTAAGGCGGACAAGGCAAGTTTTCGCATTTGCCGGATGTGCAAGCCTGCAGTGTACACAACGTAGGTTGTTTGATGAATAAGATGTGGTATGTGATTCGGCACACTTAAAGCAGACTGTATTGCTGCGACAAGCTTTAGCCGAATGACCATATTTGGCACAGTTGAAACACTGCATCACTCGGCCGATATATGGGGTAATTTTAAAAGAGCTGCAGTATAGTCGGAAAGAACGCGGAAGGATTTGACTTCGGAAAGTAATAATACAAGTCTGTGTAGGGTGGTATACAGTTTCACCCTGCGGGATTACTTCTTTACGCTTGAAGCGGTAAACATGTATGGGGGTATTAGATTCGGTAGTTCCAAAGTCCACAATCTCCTGTTTAGTAATGTCAGTGTCCACATTTCTTATAATGCCCTTTGTCTCAATGCGATGTTGTGAAATGAAGGAACGCATATTAATCTCCGAGTCGAACCCGGATAGCAAAAATGCGTTCGCCTTGGAAAACTTTTCAAAATATACTTCAAAACGATTTCTTACAGCTTTTTGTACTTTAGTGACATGATATTCTGCATATTTCTCAAAGAGAAGTTTACCAAGTTTCAATGGGTGTAGTGAAGCTACGTCACCTAAAAATGATGTGCCTGACTGATGCAAGAACAAATTAGGTACTTTTATGATGGTTATTTGTATGTCGGCAAAAACACTGATGGGTTTGGGCTTTTGGCAGAAGACAAAAAGTTGAGCAAGTCAACACAAGCAGTTCTTCAATTGTGCAAGTCAATTGAAGGAACAAACAGAAATACTACTTATTATTTATTTATGCCAACAAACTTCCTGTTGGTGTTTTTAAACACACAAGCCGCGTGTGGGCAATGTTTGAGAGGTAGAGCTGGAACTTAAAAATTCAATGCCACAGCTGGGATTTGAACCACAAACCTTCTGTTTACCAGGTGGGTGCTCTAACCATTGAGCTACTGTGACAATCTGCCAAAATGGCATTGAATTGGTTTGAAAATTCAATGCCATTCTTGCAGATTGTCACAGTAGCTCAATGGTTAGAGCACCCACCTGGTAAGCGGAAGGTCTGTGCATTGAATTTTTAAGTTCCAGTTCTACCTCTCAAACATTGCCCACAAACATTGTGTGTTTAAAAACACCAACAGTAAATTTGTTGGCATAAATAAATAATAATTACCATCTGAAGGTTATTTAATCCTGGGACATAAAGTACTTACAATAGTAAGTCACCATTGGGGTAATTGTCTCTGATGTGAGACTGCCTTTGTGGTTTACCAGGAGAAATACGAACTGGTTTGAGAATTCAATGCCATTCTGGCAGATTGTCACAGTAGCTCAATGATTAGAGCACCTGCCTGGTAAGCGGAAGGCCTGTGGTTCAAATCACAGCTGTGGCATTGAATTTTGAAGTTCCAGTTCTACCTTTCAGAAATATTACTTTCGATAATTGGTTCACCTCCATGGAGCTGGCTGATAAGTTGAGGTCGAAGCAACTAACCTGTATCAGATCAATAAAGAAGAATAAGAAGTAAATCCTCAAGGAATTCCTGCAATCTAAAAAAGAGAAGTGGGTTCAACACAATACGCATTTACCAACAGCCTTATGTTCCCCTTATGTTCCTATGTTCCCCGAAAAATAGATCTGTCATTTTGATTTCCTCAATGCACCATAACAAAGGAGCTCCTACAGAATCCGGAAAGCCTGAAATAATAGAAGCATATAACACCAGGAAAAGAGGTGTTGATAACCTTGATCAGAAATGTTCTTCATATTCTACCAGTCGGAGGACAAGAAGATGGCCGATGGCTGTGTTTTTCAGAATAACAGCTGCTAATGCCTATGTGCTACATATATCATTCCTATCCTGAGAATTCTCAAATTTCAAAACTGGATTTTCTCAGATTATTATTAGCATTCCAACTAATAAAGTCCCACATGCAGAAAAAAATTCAGAATGACAGAATTCCAAGAGAAATAAGGGCTGGCATATCAAGAATCCTAAATGTAAAGCCTTTCACTTGAGAACCACAGCAGAAATTTGAAACAAGCAAAACTTGTTGACTTTGTCCAGCAGCGAAGAAGAGAACTTCTTAGGCCTGCTTGAAGTGCATGACACCAGAGTGTTTAGAGTGCACCAGAAAGATATGTGCAAACCGCACTGAAGATGACTAGTTCATTGCACGAAAGAGAGGAAAAAAACCAATAGTTTACCCTATGCACGTTTTATCTGATACAGCTATAGCATGTGTTGATGTATATTTTTGCAATCAGTGTTTGTTGTTAAATCATATACCAGTACAGTTTTACAATTTAATAAGGCACTGCATAGTGCAAGTGTAAACAAAAAAAGTGAAGTACTGCATTTACGTTGTTTTGTAGTGCATTGAAAGGTTGTGTATTACATCACCAGTTAAGGGTTAAATTAGCTAATACATCCTTAGTAAATTCAATACCTCACACATTAAAAAGAATAATATTTACAGCGTGAGAAATATATCTAATGGTAAATTATTATTAGGCACAAAGTGGATCTTAGTGAATCCATTTAAAAATTACAGCTTATGTGTATTCTAAGTTCATATAAAATAAAGGAATAGCTTCCTTTAGAAAAAGCAATTAAAAGTATACAGTAATAGTTTTGCAAACTTCAAGTATTTCATTATAATGTCCGCATAATTTAATAAGTAATGGCACGCAATTTAGAAAGATATTGAACTGAGAGAATCCTGTGTATAAGTGATTGAATTGTCAATTTGGCAATTGGTTTTACAGGTTACTCAATTACAATTTTATGTTCATTCATAGAGACTATGGAATCATTCATATTTGAAAAACAGTATTAGAACAAAGATCAAATCACTTTCATTTTATTAGTGAAACATTTAACAAAGCAAAATTTAGCATTACTAACAAATTGAATATATGTGTAGTAATGCTGCTTAAGTAAAGGATAGTTATTATATTTTATTCTTACAATATTTGGACTTTATAATTGTCTATTTAGGAATAAAATGTCTAGTAATATAGAGCTAATTATTTTCTTATCATAATAATATTACTAATATCCATTGCATCAATTAAGTCCTTTGCATCATTATTATAAGTCTAAATTGATCAAAGCTGTATAACTTAATTAATTTTGTTTCAGAGGCACCAAGGTAGACCACAAAAAAGTTAATGATCGTCATAAAAGAGGTTCCTGGGGTCATCGTGGAAGTGGAAGGCATGGATATATGCATCATGGTGGTGGAAGACACCATCACCGTCCCTCGGGACATGGTGGAGGACATGGACATCATCATAATCCTCCCCATGGTGGAGGACATGGACATCATCATCCTCCCCATAATGGTGGAGGACATGGAGGGGGCTGGCAACATCATCCTCCCCATAATGGTGGAGGACATGGAGGAGGTGGAGGAGGCTGGCAACATCATCCTCCCCATAATGGTGGAGGACATGGAGGAGGTGGAGGGGGCTGGCAACATCATCCTCCCCATAATGGTGGAGGACATGGAGGAGGTGGAGGGGGCTGGCAACATCATCCTCCCCATAATGGTGGAGGACATGGAGGAGGTGGAGGAGGCTGGCAACATCATCCTCCCCATAATGGTGGAGGACATGGAGGAGGTGGAGGAGGCTGGCAACATCATCCTCCCCATAATGGTGGAGGACATGGAGGCTGGCATCATCCTCATCATTATTTTCCTCATCACCCCGACCATCATGGTACTACAACAACCACTAAATCAAGCACAACCCTTTCCACTACCACAGGGACTCCGATTTTCATTTCCAGCAGTTTATCTAATACCAGGAAAACCACTGATTACACCCTTAACACTGGTCAGACAAGTACCATGGTTCCTCCAGCTGTGGAAACCACCACAACTATAAGCACCGCTTCCTTTACCACTGTCATTAGTGCAAATCAAACAATCAAAAGTACCATAAATACTTCCCAAATAACTGATGATACAAATACTCCTTTTTACTTTAGTACTCCAAGTTCCATTGTTACCTCTACCTCTGTTGCAGAATCATCTACCATTGAAAATGATTGTGGAAGATTCACCTGCTTATTTCCAATTGGTTCCACAGACGAAATTTGCTTTGAGGAACATAGGCTGTGGTAAGAATGGTTCACGTTAATTTATTTTTGTCTGCTAGTATGCATTATTTCATAAGTTACCAGAAACTTTACTATGACTCCCATGATTGTTTATGTGCAAATTAATGTTATCTATACAATTTAATCACACCTCCATGCAAAACATAGCACATCTGCCAAGTAATCTAGGGAACTTGAGTTTCATTCTCAATGATGGAGTGGTAAAATTTACTTGATAATCAGTTTCTTTTATTAATCATATTTACTTGTTTGTCACTTTGTAAATCTGAGCTTTTACAAATTATATTTGTACTATAAGCACACTCTAGTGAAAATATCGGCTTATGAAATAAGTAATTGGTACACAATAACTAACCATAAAGCTAAGCATAACCAAGCATATATCTATAAAAATCTCTAAGAATGAAACAGAAACTTATAACCGCCAATTTTGAAAATTATATTTTGTATCTTAAAACTCAAAAATTTCTCTTGATAATGCAAGCATTCTGTAGTAGCACACATAATGCAGGAGGTAAAACTGGCATTTATACAAACATCCATAGATGTTCATATCTAATGAACTTGTTGATTATAATTTACATAAAATCAGCTCCCCTTTTGGCCTGAAAAGGTAACATCCTTAATAGTTCCTTGCTTAACTAACATTAATTTTAAATTATACACAAATGCCAACAAGCTATGGAAGGCATCTAAAACAATCTATTGGCATAGATCTGAAAATACAGTAACAAAAAAATATTTGTCCAAAAGAATCTCAGCGAGCCAACAAGCAACCAGAAAATACTGATGTTGACTCAGTGGTTCATATTAATTGCATGGGAATCGTTCTTTTTATTCAGATCTATTTACTGGCATCTGCTTACTTGGAACTTAGAGGGTTGATAAGAAAGGAGAATTTCTAGTTTCCAGTAATACTATTGAATAAAAATGTTCACTTAGAAAGTTAGCTTGTAAATAAATAAAAAATGAATGAGGAAGGATTTTATTACGTAAACGATAAACTTAATTAAAATAATTATTTAGCTAAACTATAATCCTGTAAAATCAGATACAGAATATTAAACATGGAATAATATATTTAAAAGCATTTGAATTCCAACTGGAGTAGTCTTCTTTGTGTATAAACATGTGGATAACTGCTTCATAGATTTTGCATTTATCCTGCTCTCGTTACTTAAAAAGCAATTCTTCCTTGATGGAAATGAGGCTTATGTTAGTAATTCAGTATCCTAAATAGCACGTAGTATGTGTAGGTCCTCTTCAACAATGTCAAAAATTCCTCAGTAGATGACATTGTTGCAATTAACATGGCTAATTAGTATATTTCCATGAATCCACTCACCATATTCATGTCCATCAATTAATTACAAATCTGAATGGGTATTTTATCTCATACCTGATTGTAACCTATACTCTAAGTACAATATATTCTGAAGTTTGGACAGATTAAAAATTAGCTACAGGTTTTTTGACAATTCAAAGCTTTTTGTTTTGCTGAAGAACACCAATTTAAACATCTTTAGAAGATCAAAATGCTGCAATTTTTAACTTGATACAAATCTAATTGTTATTTGATTATGGTATGGTCAATGATTTCAAAGTACAGTATCAGTAATGATATTTCTGCGACTCATCATGTAATCTTGATATCTTAATCACCACTTTGTCTCCCAAAGACCATAGTACTGGTATTTCAAAATTATATCCTTCTTTTTGCAATAATTACATGACCTCAGTACAAAAATAAATATCTAGAATTAAGTATATTGAATAATCATCAGAAAAGATAAGTAGTTGAATAAAACATTTATTAAATATATTATTTATATATATATATATATATATTGAGACTCTTAGGAAGTTAGCAAACCTTAGCTGTCATTGCAGTCAAGTTGTTGAAGTCTCCACTTTCATTAATATAATCAAGATACAGAGCTAAAGCTTCTCTGTGTTCACTGACTGTTGGGTAAATCTAGAGGAAGAGCATAATGAAGGTATATAGATATTTTTAGACGTAGCGAGTAACCTTGCTAGGATCTGCACATAACACATCATGCAAATTGATGGTGGGGGTAACGTCTCGGTTTTACACACAAGAGACTGCTGATATAATGCAAACAAGCAATGTACTTAAACACGCATTCCTGCAATATTGACTGCACGCATGTCAGAGATACAGTGCCTGCCGATTGGGATAGTCACTTCCGATGATGCATCGATGTTCCCAGAAGTCCCGGGGGTGAAACATATATTTTGAGTGCTGCATGTAATCCTTACTTTCAAATGCACTCGCTAGATGACACCACGCAATTCATACGCCGAACATTACAAGGCTGCCAACACAATTATTATACATCTCTGTGTTGCATACTAAGTCATTTAGAAAAATGACACATATTTTGCTCAAAATTTCATATATTTTATCAGTTTCTACGTAACGCTTTTGCATAATATATTGGACAACTTATACAGTATTTGAGTCAGAGTACAAGGTGAATAAAACATACAGTTGGCTATCTGTATCCTATTTAATACGAAATTTGAAAGCTGTGGACAGGGAATTGAAAGTAAACCTTCAAAGTATATTCTTGTATTTGTAAAACAAGCAAAATTTGAAAGACATGCTGGAGCATATGAGCAGTAAGAAGGAAGTGCATCTGTTGTCACAAGGCCACTGGTAAGTATTATATATGTATTACATAAATGTAAAATGCCCATACTTAAATTATGACACAACTGAATTGTAATGTTCCTGCATCATTTATTCATTTATTTTCCAAATAGATCTGTGTTGACAATGCATGGTATATACTTGACTAATATTGCTTTTTGAAAATCAACTGTAGCTTGAATCTAGGCTGCTTATGCATGATAACATTAATAATTAATAAATTGTTTGGTAGCTTGATAGTGCATGAAATACTAGTGAACAACAAAAGTCCATTTGGAACCCTATTTAAGCTTTATAGTTGTTAGAAAACTATATATTAAATTCACTTTTGCACTCCTTGGATTTCAGCACTGTGTATATTGTAAAAAGAACTCTGCAGTGCGCTCTCTTGCTCAACACCTCCAGCAGTGCATCTTCAGGACTATGGTACAGATGATCTTAATTTATCATTTGAAGTTACTCGACTTTGCAGCCATAGCTCAATCGCAGACTCATTGCTACATTATCTTTTCTTCAATTTTGTCACTGTGAAAGATTAGTGCACATGATCTGCACATTGTTGGTACAACATTATAATATGGCCTAGGATTATGTGCTAAGATTAAACTTCTTTCCAAGCTGTACAAAATACTGTCACTTTATCAAGGAAATCATTTAAGCTTCCGAACTTCAGTAACGAAAGATGTAGTAAAACATCTGGTATTAGATACTCCATAAGTTGTTGTAATATTTCAGTCTGGGCTATCTTACTATTACTGATGTTAACAGATACACAGCTCATGGTATCCCACCTATCTACCTACCCACTTACCTACCCACCCACTTACCTACCCACCTATCCACCCACCTACCCATCCACCCACTCACCTACCCACCTATCCATCCCCCTACCTACCCATACCCCCACTCATCTACCTATCTACCTACCTACCCACCCACTCACCTATCCATCCACCTACCTACCCATCCTCCCACTCACCTACCTACCTACCCATCCTCCCACTCACCTACCTACCTACCTACCTACCCACGTCCCACCTACCCACCCAACTACATACCCACCTCCACCCACCTATCCATCCACCCACTCACCTACCCACCCACACATCCCCCACTCACCTACCTATCCACCTACCCACATCCCACCTACACATCCACCCACTCACCTACCCACCTACCTACCCATTCCCCACTCACCTACCCACCTACCCATCTCCCCACTCACCTACCTACCTACCCACCTACCTACCCACGTCCCACCTACCTACCTACCCACCTACCTACCCACCTACCTACCCACGTCCCACCTACCCACCCACCTACCTACCCACCTACCTACTTACCTACCCACATCCCACCTACACATCCACCCACCTACCCACCTACCTACCCACCCACCTACCCACATCCCACCTACACATCCACCCACCCACTTACCCAACCACCTACCCCTCCACCCACTCACCTACCCACCTACCCATCTCCCCACTCACCTACCCACCTACCCATCTCCCCACTCACCTACCCACCTATCCATCCACCCACTCACCTACCCACCTACCCATCCACCCACTCACCTACCCACCTATCCATCCCCCTACCTACCCATACCCCCACTCATCTACCTATCTACCTACCTACCCACCCACTCACCTATCCATCCACCTACCTACCCATCCTCCCACTCACCTACCTACCTACCCATCCTCCCACTCACCTACCTACCTACCCATCCACCCACTCACCTACCCACCTACCCATCCACCCACTCACCTACCCACCTACCCATCTCCCCACTCACCTACCCACCTACCCATCTCCCCACTCACCTACCCACCTACCCATCTCCCCACTCACCTACCTACCTACCCATCCTCCCACTCACCTACCCACCTACCTACCCATCCTCCCACTCACCTACCTACCTACCCATCCACCCACTCACCTACCCACCTACCCATCTCCCCACTCACCTACCCACCTACCCATCTCCCCACTCACCTACCCACCTATCCATCCACCCACTCACCTACCCA
Source organism: Tenodera sinensis (assembly GCA_030765045.1). Classification (NCBI taxonomy): domain Eukaryota; kingdom Metazoa; phylum Arthropoda; class Insecta; order Mantodea; family Mantidae; genus Tenodera; species Tenodera sinensis. The sequence goes on from CM060967.1 coordinate 72,645,499, forward strand.
CCTACCCATCTCCCCACTCACCTACCTACCTACCCATCCTCCCACTCACCTACCCACCTACCTACCCATCCTCCCACTCACCTACCTACCTACCCATCCACCCACTCACCTACCCACCTACCCATCTCCCCACTCACCTACCCACCTACCCATCTCCCCACTCACCTACCCACCTACCCATCTCCCCACTCACCTACCCACCTACCCATCTCCCCACTCACCTACCTACCTACCCATCCTCCCACTCACCTACCCACCTACCTACCCATCCTCCCACTCACCTACCCACCTACCCATCCACCCACTCACCTACCCACCTACCCATCTCCCCACTCACCTACCCACCTACCCATCTCCCCACTCACCTACCCACCTACCCATCTCCCCACTCACCTACCTACCTACCCATCCTCCCACTCACCTACCCACCTACCTACCCATCCACCCACTCACCTACCTACCTACCCATCCACCCACTCACCTACCCACCTACCCATCTCCCCACTCACCTACCCACCTACCCATCCTCCCACTCACCTACCCACCTATCCATCCACCCACTCACCTACCCACCTACCTACCCATCCTCCCACTCACCTACCTACCTACCCATCCACCCACTCACCTACCCACCTACCCATCTCCCCACTCACCTACCCACCTACCCATCTCCCCACTCACCTACCCACCTACCCATCTCCCCACTCACCTACCCACCTACCCATCTCCCCACTCACCTACCTACCTACCCATCCTCCCACTCACCTACCCACCTACCTACCCATCCTCCCACTCACCTACCCACCTACCCATCCACCCACTCACCTACCCACCTACCCATCTCCCCACTCACCTACCCACCTACCCATCTCCCCACTCACCTACCCACCTACCCATCTCCCCACTCACCTACCTACCTACCCATCCTCCCACTCACCTACCCACCTACCTACCCATCCACCCACTCACCTACCTACCTACCCATCCACCCACTCACCTACCCACCTACCCATCTCCCCACTCACCTACCCACCTACCCATCCTCCCACTCACCTACCCACCTATCCATCCACCCACTCACCTACCCACCTACCCATCCACCCACTCACCTACCCACCTATCCATCCCCCTACCTACCCATACACCCACTCATCTACCTATCTACCTACCTACCCACCCACTCACCTATCCATCCACCTACCTACCCATCCTCCCACTCACCTACCTACCTACCCATCCTCCCACTCACCTACCTACCTACCTAACCACGTCCCACCTACCCACCCAACTACATACCCACCTACACATCCACCCACTCACCTACCCACCTACCTACCCATTCCCCACTCACCTACCCACTTACCCATCTCCCCACTCACCTACCTACCTACCCACCTACCCACCTACCTACCCACCTACCTACCCACGTCCCACCTACCCACCCACCTACCTACCCACCTACCTACCTACTTACCTACCCACATCCCACCTACACATCCACCCACCTAGCCACCTACCTACCCACCCACCTACCCACATCCCACCTACACATCCACCCACCTACCCACCTACCTACCCACCCACCTACCCACATCCCACCTACACATCCACCCACCTACCCACCTACCTACCCACCTACCTACCCACCCACCTACCTACCCACCTACCTACCTACTTACCCACCCACCTACCCACCTACCTACCCACCTACCTACCCACGTCCCACCTACCCACCCACCTACCTACCCACCTACCTACCCACGTCCCACCTACCCACCCACCTACCTACCCACCTACCTACCTACTTACCTACCCACATCCCACCTACACATCCACCCACCTACCCACCTACCTACCCACCCACCTACCCACATCCCACCTACACATCCACCCACCTACCCACCTACCCACATCCCACCTACACATCCACCCACCCACTTACCCAACCACCTACCCATCCACCCACTCACCTACCCACCTACCCATCTCCCCACTCACCTACCTACCTACCCACCTACCTACCCACGTCCCACCTACCCACCCACCTACCTACCCACCTACCTACCTACTTACCCACCTACCTACCCACCTACCTACCTACCTACCCACGTCCAACCTACTTACCCACCTACCTACCTGCTTACCCAACTACCTACCTACTTACCCACCTACTTACCCACCTACCTACCCACCTACCTACCCACGTCCAACCTACGCGCCCACCTACCTACCTACACATCCACCCACTCACCTACCCACCTACCCATCCACCTACCTACCCATCACCCCACTCACTCACCCACCTACCCATCCCCCCACTCACCTACCTACCTACCCACCTACCTACTTACCTACAAGGATTTTGTGTATCTCTTACGGTTTACCTGTTATTCAAAAGTCCAGAGTAAACAGGACTACATAGGTTATAGCCAGAAAATTCAACATATACATTTTATATGTCATAAAAATATGTCAAACATATGGCATTTTAATCAAAATCGTAACTACCTAACTACCCACCCACCTACCCACCTAACTACCCACCTACCTAACCACCCACCTACCTACCTACCCACCGACCTATCTACCCACCAACCTACCTACTTACCTACCTACTTAACTACCTACCTACCCACCTACTTACCTACCTACTTACCTACCTAACTACCCACCTACCTGCCTAACTACCCACCTACCTACCTACCCACCCACCTACCTATCTACCTAACTCAGACCTTCCAACTTCAACAAGGATAAAACATAGGAAGGAATATAAAATGGGTTGGTTTTCATCATTAGTTCCTACTGTAGAATACACACCAAGAGTAGGAAACAGCACCAAACTAAATTGTGACTGCAAGGGCACTTGCTAACTTTTTGAAATGTAGTATATGAAATACTAATAAATCATTTGCAGTTTGCTGTTGCTTGTTTCAGGGAGGGTCTAATTGGATTTGCCTGCACCTACTTTGGATAGCATTATGTATTGTGTATAATTTGCATATTGCTTGGATGCTGACATGGTTTCATGCACTAATTTAAAAATTTAAAGATTTTGCTAAATTATGAATGCCATTGGAGACAACCTCAAATTTCAGATTTTTCTCTGAACACATTTTTTTTTTTTTTTTTTTTGCAAACTGTGCAGAAAATAATGCATATGTTAAAGTGTAATTGATTTTCGAAATCTTATTAAACATAACATAAATATGACTCCTTTGTTTTCTTTTGTAACAGATAGTGCCTTTTTGTACATAGTTCAGTTAGAATTTACATGTAGATGTCTATTTAGTTTCTCATTTTTTGGTCGCTAAGATTATCTTTTAGGGATTTTTATAACACGATTACTAATTTACTATGTCCAAAAATTGCATTACACATAACCCTGTGGTTCCCTATGCTATTTTCCTCTGCTATTAGCTCAATGTGTAATTACAATAATTACTATAGTCATTACTGTAACAAGCTTAGAAATTCTTGAGGTAAAGGGAATAAAAATGTATTGCGTAATCTCAACAACAATATGTGATCTGAATCTTTCCATCTGATCATGAAAGCTGTGATTAATTGAAGACATAATTATTCATATGTAGAAAGAAATCTTCAAGTTTAAAAGGGACTTCTTCTTGTCAATCTTATTTTCAGGAATTAGTTGCCGAACTTCTTTTGAAGTCACATTCAAGAATAGTTTACGGCATATTTCAAATATTCACATAGCATAATATGTGTTACATCAGCTACGTGGATAAGAATCTTTACCACATAGGATTTCCACGTAGCTCATGTAACGCGTATTACGCTAATATGTAAAAATTTGAAATGTGCCGTAAACCAGACCACTCCAAGTGGGCAGCCCTCCTGGCAGCCCTGGGCTGTGAGGGCTAACTGAGCCGTGCCGTTTGTCATTTTGCCTATGTTAACGGCGTTCAGAGTGCAGCACTCTAGAAAGGTAGAGAGAGGTAGGGATAGCACAGCATATTGTATGAGACAGAGGAACAATTCAATCAGGCATTTCACAATAATACAACACAATTAATTTGTTCTTTATTACATGCTTAGGATGACGCCTGACATTTTTTTGGTTTATGCATATGTAGGTATGGAAAACTGCATCATGTGGAGCATTGTAAAGAGCAAACAGTGCTAAAAATAAGAACATGAGAAAACTAAGTTTGAAGTGGTAGCAAGGATAATGAAACTGTACTGATTTAAATGGACATTACCAGTTACAGGCAATCAGTTAAATGGCCACGTGACAGTTATATAGGCTGTAAGGCTATAAAAAGTATATCAAAATAAAGCAGAAGTTTTATACCATTTGATAAAACAAAAACCCATTTTGGTCACTTCTGGAGATTTTTTAGCCATTTTACACAGATGCGTATCCTTAACAAAACAGTTAATTCTTATTCATTGTTGACAATTATTATTAAAAAGCGTACTATAGCAATGAAATGATTTCAAACTCCTTTAAGAGTGATTAATTTGTTAAAATTATACTAACCTGATTAGACGCCCTTTCCTCTTTTAGTTTCGTTATTAATTCCTTTCTTTCTACGCCTATAATATCAGCGTGGGTGTGAGAATGTTTAACGTCAAAGTGATGCTTAATGTTATAAGATTTTGCCCGTACATAGGTATGGCATATTAAACATTGAACATTGTTCTCGTCAGATCGAATAACAAAATACAGACCCTGCCAAGATGGATTAAATCCTGACAGAGCTGTCGAAGCACCTCTTTTCATTCTTGCATACAATAGTTTCACGAGATCACAAACACTGGATGAATGCACAAGGAGTCACATGAGTGTCGGCAGACTTTTTTCCAGGGGGAGGCCACATGTTGGAAATTTGCAACCATATAATATTAAATCATTATTTTACTGTCAAAATTTGTAGTATTTGTTGCAGATAACCATATTAATTTGTGCTAAATACAAATTGTTCTTTACATCAAAATTAAAATAATAGTTTAATAGTCAGTAACTGGCTGCACATTAAGTTCACCAACTTCCAAGGGGGGGGGGGCCGTGGCCCCCCCTTTCCCCCCGTTTCACGACGCCCATGAGGAGTCACCTCGAAAAGTGAGCATTAACGAACCTGACGCCAGTGGCAGTCAGAGAAGGCCTGACGTCATCATAGCTGTAGCGGTCAAAGCCCTGGGCGAGCTCTGGGCTGAGCCAGGGAGCCCTAGCCCTCAAACGCTGTGTTGGAGTGGTCTGCCGTAAACTATTCACGAGTGCGCGAGGTGTGACTTCGAAAGAAATTCGACATTTGATACTTGCGCGGAATACGAAGGTGGAGGGGGGGGGGGGGGAGCGGATGTGGCTGCTCGGCGTACTGCACTACAGACGAAAATATACGAAAATGTCCCAGTGGTGAAACATCGGGAAACAGCGCCATTTATGACTTCGTCTCCCAACATGGTGTTGAAGATCTGGTGTAATTTGGAGAGACCGGGCACTCAAATGTTCTTATAAATACGAAAGCGAACTCGACCTGTGATGACTTTGGCCGCTACACGGATCAGGTGCAATGACCGCAATCTCCGCGGTAACACTCCACATCACCAGCAGCTCCAGTCACATCAGTTCCACCAGAACAACCAGCTCCGGTAGCCACTAGAGGGACACCACCAGCTACAGTAGCCGCCAGGACTTACGAGACGCTGTACAAGACCTCCACTCGGAGGTACTGAACATCAGCACCCGCCTGGTCGCCATTGAAGTGGCACTTGCCTCGATCTCCGCCGCTACTTCCTCCAGCGCCGAGAACACACAGGAACACTCAACCACCTCAAAGCGCACGTCCAGGAACTACACGTCACCTCCGCCGCCTCCACATCATCACAGAAAGCGCAAATCATCAACATTCAACAACAGCTGGACACCGCAGTAGACTCTCCACAACTTCCCCTCACGCTTCGACGAACTTCAGCTACAACAGAACGCTCCGACGCAGACCCCACTGGGTACCCAATAGGAGCCGCAGTATACAGGCGCTTCAACAGGCTACATTCTACCAGACCACATACAGACGCAAATAACTTCGCCGAGCTATAGCAAGCCCCTCGCGTGCTGCACTCAAGGTCTCGGCCATGGCTGCAACCCAGTACACCGCTCCCTTCCATTGGAAGACAGCTTCAAATGTAATGCAAATAACGCAGGTGCTTATGCGATACTGCACAGACAAAACAAATATAATACAAAACAAACTATAAATACTATCCTCTTCCCGCTTCCTACCCTGGCGAGCTAAGCCACTCTTTCTTCTCCAACTCTTCTACTATCTTCCCCTTAAAAAAAGTAGAAAAAAGACAACCATAAACCGTTGCGTAGTTTCCCTCGTTTGCTACGTCTAAAAAATACCTCTGTAACTTATTTGACACGAGGGCAGGATGTTCATGTAACTTCTTTGGTCAATGAGAGAAAAGGCAGGTAGAAAAACCGCTAAATATATTGGTTTTTCATTCTAACAATTCCTGTAAGACTAAATTACATGAACATAGCAATGTACAAAGAGAACTTTAGGATATGTTCCCAGTACTCTGCTCTGAAGTCCATGGAGATCTTCATCTATTCTGTTTACATGAACTAGCCATTTTCTTATGTATTCAGTTATTGTTTCGTTTAGACTCTGGATCACCAACTGTCTTTTAATGTCTTAGTTCCTTTTTTATCCACGAGTCTGTAACCTGCCACATATCTTAAAAACCTGGAACTCTAGAAAGCCTATCCTTTTCTGTTGTGACACGGTCAGCGCCCAGTTCTCACATCTATGGCATGTTGCAACAGCCATCACTTTATGTTTCAACGTTGTTGCTTTATTTAAACTTTTTAAAAGTTCTGTTTATTACACCATATATTATTTCGAATGCATTTAATTTATTTTCCACATCTTTGTTATGAAATATATGACAGAATATATCCAAGGTAAAGTCACGTTGCTGTTGGATAATTTTATTGTTTATACAGATTTTCGCTCTTATGTGGTTTATTCCTCTAAAATACACTATTTTTGTTTTTTAATATAAAATGTGGATGTTATTCACTTGAGATATTATATAACACATGTATAGCGCGTTGTAAATTGTCTTCCGATCTGGTCAAAATCTGGTCATCGGCAAACAGTAGGTAATGTAGGTATCAATATTTTTTTCCTGCTATCATAAACTGTGCTTTCGACTTTTGTTGCCATCATACAAGAACATCATATATATTTACATATACATATGCCACCAGTTTAAATGGGCTCGTCCCTCGCGGCAGCGTGACGGCGAGGCACACAGCGTCCGTCCACCAACACTCCATTCCCCGTACGGCCGGCAGTAGAACATTTCGTGTCATGTGAAGCACGTGCGAGATCGGCCAACCATTTGCATCAGTGCATTTAATTAAGTCGTGGAGCGATTTCGTACTGAACAAACAAGTGCTAAAATTGCAACCATACAAGATTTTACGGCTTGTTTCTTGAGTCCGTGCGTGTCGGTATCATTAGCCCACAAATGGTGTTATTCAGTGATAAGGCGTGGTTTCATAACAATAGACACATTAACACGCAAAGTAATCCGGCAGTAAATCCAAGACGCATACATGAAAATGCGCTACACAATACTAAGGTCGGAGTATGATGTCACTAGAGTAATTGGCCCTTACTTTCTTTCACGAAACCATCAAGGGGGATGTAACTCAAAAGTCACTGATCCATTTAAAAATTGCCATTAACTCATTATGAAAAGTATGTTTTTGAAATTTTGCACACATGTTATTAATAAAATGTAGTATGTAAAAGAAACTGGTGAATTTTTCTGACACAGGTTGAGCAATACACTAAAACTAAAAAATGAAAATATGATTAGAAATTATGTTCCTTTCTCTCTGAAATTTGTGAAGCAATTCATCATTGATTTTCATTCATTTTTACTAAATTACTGTTACCTGCGGGTAACCGTTGCCTTCTAAAGGTTTTTCTGTGACTTAAATACTTACTAAAAATAAAATTAATTACGCTTTTTATACTTTATGTTTTTGACATTTTTCGTATAATCTTAGTGTACAGAACTAGCATAAGCCTGGTTCTTAGAAGACAAGCTTCAATATTAAGTTATAAACACTTCATAATGGTTCATGGCTCTAGTACTCAGGGTTGCTCAGAAAAGGGAACATACATAATTAAAAATGTAAGTTGCAGAAATGAGCAATTACAGTTTTTTCGAGTATATGAACAACAATCCTTGCTTTTAGAAGCTAGCAATGCTCAGTGACCACCAAATCCATATTCCTCATCATCCTCTTGATTCTTTCTTTTGGCGCTCTTCTGCTGCCTTGTTTCTTGGTGCACCTCCAGGAGATTGATTCTGCTTTTGCTATCTGCTTCTGATCCATGTAGTCAAATATTTTATTGTGTACACCCCTGGCTCCAGCCCAGCCATTATTTCCTTCATTATAATATAGTACAGCATCATACACAGCAAACTTCAGCACGTTTAGACCACCAAACATGGTTTTAGGACACTCAATCCACACTAAATTGTTAAAACTTTCATTATTATTCTGAGTTCTACCATGCACACGTTTTTGCAAATGTTCAGGATGTAACATAACCCTAAATGTTGGCTTTATTTCATTTAGCACTGCCTCTGGTTGTGAATGCTGGTGTGTATAGCTGCTGCTGGCAATATTGTACTTTGGGGCGCAACTGGTGCATAGGTTTCTGGCCGGTTGACAGTTTGTGAAAGTAAATGGCCCAAATTGCTTTCCTGATATTGTCTACAATGGAATTATTTTCTCTTTCTCTTACTGTGCTTATGGCACAGTAAACCTGCAGAAAACCTGTTACTTTTGCAGTTAGTCTTCCTTTACCTCCTAAACTTTTTATATCTTCCAAGAGAAGACCCCTTCTCTCCTTCAGCAGTCGACCAAGTCTTCACCAACCCTTTTCTAATGTGCCCAATACATTCTAGTTTTTCAACTGGATTGTCATAAGGATTTGCAACTAAGACATGCTTGTAGGATGAAGAGTCGCCATCCCCAAGATATTTTATGTATCATACACCATATTGACCTTGCAAAACATGTGGACAACAGCTGCTAAGATTCCAGCTGTGTTCATTTTGATTAAAAAGTGGGCGTGGTGCCCCGCCGTCACGGTGCCACGAAAGGCGAGCCCGTTTAAACTGATGGCACCGTAATATTGTATATATTGTATTTGTATGCATTTGTATGCATATATTATTCCTATGAGATGAGGAAATCCATTTTTGAGCATTATTCTCCATTCCCTTAGCTTTATCAAAAGCTTTCGTATAAACGATAAAAGCTAGAATCGGCAAGTCTTTGTTTTTCAATGTGTTGTGTTATTGTAAAGATGCAGTCATTGCAAGAATGACTTCTCCAAATACATTTTGGTAGTCATTCAATATTGTTTCTGAAATTGGTATAATCCTTTGTGTTATAATTTTCGTATATATATATATATAGTGACCCGTATTCAAGAGATTCATTTTTGTACAATTTTCATATTTGATTTATCTTCTTTTTTGAAAATTTGGCATATCAGTGATGTATTCCATTCTTCTGGTAAATTTCCATTTTACCAGCACATGTTAGAGTAGCCGTCAGGAACGATGGCGGTAAATAACAAAGAAAGCGCAGGTAGGGGTAATAGGGAAGTGCTGCGTTGCAACTGTCTCCCCTTCTTTCTCAAGAAGTATTTGTATGCATTATACACCATTTTTCTGGCTTGACTGTGAATAACTCAACCTATTTTTTGCTTCGACCACCGTCGGAACTCTTAACGAACTTACTACCACACAATGGAGTGGACTTATTGCTCGGAATTATTTAATTTCACCGTTACACTGTAGGCAATATTCTCACATGCGCTCTGAAACAGACTACGTCTGATTAGCCAGAAAACATGTGACTGTGATGTCATTATTTGTCTTCTGCGCAATTGCCCTCATTTGTGACGGCGACTGTAATAAGGTTTAATAATCTTGTTTGCAATCCAGTAGAATATTTAAGTAACTCCATGTTTATACTATTAGTTCCAGGTCCTTTTTTATTTAAAATGTTTTAGGGCTTCTTTAGTTCATCCATACTCATTAAATCTAGATTTTTGTTAATATTTATTATTATGAGTTCTCTTCTTCTGGCTCTGTCCACAATTTCTTGTAATGTTCATTCCAGTTTTCATTTTTGGGTTGTGCTGTAGTGTAAGAGGACACGGATGACAATTGGCGATTACTTAATTATTATCAATACTGGAAAGGAATGAGAAAGGAGTTTTTAATAGTTTTTGAACTATTGACATAGCCACCTCAAAAATCTCAAGCCACTGCAATTCTGAACGCGAAAGACGTAGAGGACACAGTACTCAGGGCTGCTCTATAGCCTCGTTGTTAAGAAGAAGAAGAAGAAGAAGAAGAAGAAGAAGAAGAAGAAGAAGAAGAAGAAGAAGAAGAAGAAGAAGAAGAAGCTGCTACAATTATTATTTTTTAATGTCTTAGAACAGCTCCTATCACGTGTAGTTTTTGACACTCTGTAAATCGTTATCGCCATGTCTATTTCCTCCGATTTATCAACCAACAGGAGTGACTAATCGAAAATTCGCGTGCTTTGCGATAGCATTTTGTTTTCCCATTATCATCATCGCTGGAAATCTGACTAAGGCGGCGGTTACCGAATACTCCTTGCCGTGATGGAGAGCAAACGTGCTATGAAAACTTCGCATGAAAAATATAAAATATATGTGGATTTTTAAAATTCGTACCAATGTTCAGAACATGAAGTGTTCCAAAGAATTATATTTTTGAAGGGAAAACTAGAACAGCAGATGAACAGCTGTGGCGGGAACTTGTAAAGTGCGTTTTCATTTTAGGTTAGGAAAGACAGGTGAAGCAATTAACGGTAGTTAAAGTTTCAAATTGTTAGATACAAGTTTTACTAATTTATACTAATCTACAATTATTGCTTAATTTTCTTTATGGGTTTTGTCTTTTAGTGATGCCTCTTAAATATACTATTCATTACGCAGACTTTGCTGAAATGTAATGTATACCATTAAGCATAAGTGGGCACTCATTTTCTTACTCATGATTTCAATGGAGGTACTCAGTGGCGGCTGGTGCCTAAAATAACAGGGGCAGGGTTGCCAACATTTAAAAGTAAAATTATCGTACCAGTCACTCAAAATTATAGATTTGGATTCAAAATTATCGTACATCATAAAGCAAACGCTACAACAATAAAAATATCAGTATAATACTTATGAAAATGTAAGAGTAATGATGTTTATTATATCCACTTACAAGATTAATGACCTCAACAAATATTACAACTTTAGCACTTACGTTTCTCGCACTATTCATCTGAAAGTTCAGCTTCCTCAACCGTTGCAGCATTGCACAAATTTGTTGTTGAGATAAACCTTAACATGTTCTCGGTGACTTGCAAATTTTAAGATCTACCCCGTTCTTTCATAAGTTGAGACGACAATGTGAGTTCATTTACCGTATCTAGTGCCAATCTGTTTCTAACTTTCGTATTTATTAAACCCAGAAAAAAAGAAAAGCTCTTTCACAAGAAGTGCTTCTGTAGGGCAAGGAAACCACTGATAATGCAAGGGCTGAGTTCTTTGAAATCAGTATTTCCACCAAGGTGACATGTTTAATAGCATTCCAGAAACTGTCAGGTTCAAGCATGTTCTTTATTTCACACGGAATAGCACGTATTCCGAGTTTTCTACATTGATCATCAATTTTCTGAACAATGCCTTCTTCATTGAGATTATCAGATCTGGGCACACTGGCAATAAGTGGATAAAGACAGGCCATGAGGGCAAAGGTGGTGTAGCTATTATAATTGCCAACTAGTTTAATTTCGCTGGTGGGACAAACCAGTGAAAATGATATTTCGCCGATATCGAACTATCATACATTCAAATTATCGTACACCCCCATAATTATCGTACGAGTTAGCAACCCTGCACTACTTTTAGTGCATTATGTAGTTTACTTTTCTAAATAGTTTGATTTTCTAAATTACATAAAGTATTTCAGTAGCTCTGAAATTACCTTTAACCAGCCTGATGACATTGATGGGGTTGAATCTCCTGTAAAGGTATATTTGTAGAGAAACTCCATCCTCCCTTCCTTTTGTTTGGCGAATCTGTCTATGACCCTCGTTGAAATATGGAAGACTGTGGATCATTTCCTTGTCAATAGGCAGCACGGCATGGTATTTGTAAGAAATGTTTTGATCCGAAGTGGAGAAACATCTCACTGCTTCACACGTTGTCATTGGAATGGTAGCTACTAATTTCAACTATTTCATAACATCACCAAAGAGTCCTTGCAGGTTATTTTCAATTAAAAACTTAGAAGGGCTATTGCACTTTTCATTTCTTCAAAACCATTTCGAGAATAAATGATCTGTAGTTGTTTTGACTTAGATTTATTTAAAAATGGATAGAACTGCACGTCAGAAAGGATTTTTTCAGAAAATTTATTTTTCAATGAAGGAAAGTAGTGCTGGTCAATTAAATTAGTGGCCAATAAGTGACTGGAGAATTCAAACCTTGGTTCGCTCTGACGTATTATTATGTGACATACTTCCTTTGCTGCTACATTCCTCCACAAATAGGCAGTTTGCTACACCGCCCCTTTCTTTATCAGGAGCAGATACAAATACGAGTGGTGATTCGAGACACAGCCTGTTTTCGTGTCTGACAGACAATAACATATGAAACAGAGACTATCAATAAACTCAGGCTGCATCTTGGAAATATCGACTTGTGTAAGTCGCGCTGCAGCACGACGTGGGATTTAGAAATATTCTGCTCTCCTAAACTCAATCATTTTTTCCATGGCTGTACCTTTAAAGACTGTAGCATTGTTCATGTGCTCTTTTACAACTGCATCCAAAGCTGAAGTCAAATTTATTATCGCACTGAATATTCCAGGATTGTTAGATTCTGCAGCTTCACCATGTCCACGTAACTCAAGTTCAAACTCACCACAGAAGTTAATATGGTCAATTATTTTGGAAAGAATATAGCGATTTTTCCTTACGTTGTCATTGTGTATTTATATATTCTGTCTGAAAGCTGAGCTAAGCTGTCGCATAATTTCTGTTTTTCCAAGGACTGATAAATCCAAATAAGCATTCTTATGTTAAATAGATTATTCGTGCTTCTTAACCTGTTTTAGATGACTTAGATTTGACACGCCAGTGCTAAGGGTGTATATTTATCCTTAGCAAACAGCAAGCACGGAAAACAAAATAGCTTATTTGTGGAAATAAACTGCAAATCCAACTATTTCTTTTATTTATATTTACATAAAAGACCTGCAACATGTCTTACCTCGGCTTGTTTGCGCATGTATTAATTTGAGAGGAGGTATCGGCCTATCCAGCTTCTTTATTTCACACTTCTCTTTCAAGCTTAAAGCTGAGAAATCTGTTTCTAAAGGATATTGAAAGCTATTCATTCTTCTTGGAAAATAGCTCTAAGGACAGATGAATAGCAAATAAACACTAAAGCACAAGTAAGTAACTGAATACACTGTAATACAGTTAAACGATCATTATTACAGTGAAAACACACGTGTTAATTCTTCTGGTTAGGTTGGTTTTAGTTTGGGTTGATTCATGCGTTTTCGCCAGTCCGACTTGCAGTTGGGTTGGAGCTGCTAGTCCGACCAGAGCATATCCACGTATGCCTAGCGACCTCCCCTCTCGCCTCTCCCTGCCGAAAGAGCGCCCATAAGCTTACGCTCGGAGGTTCACAAGAGAAGTTGAACCTCGGGAATGTCTGGGCAAACTTTAGCGCTATGTGTGCTATCTGAACGACTTAAAAGTTTTTCATGCGATAAAATACTTTGGAAATGCACATAAAATTGCCTAACACGAGAAAGAAACAAAACATGATTGTTTAAATATAATTTGGACAAACAACTTTTTTCCGGGGGTTCACTGAACCACTGAACACATAGGACGCGCCGCCCCTGGAGATATTTCCAGTGATACTGCAGAGTAAAACAATGGAAGTGCTTCCACTGATACTCCGCAGTAAAATAGTGTAAACGCAGCTACCGATATCCCGGAATAGAAAAGTGGAATTACTTCCAAAGGAACAACTTCCACCAAACGCCGGAACTACTTCCTCGGAGTGGAATTATTGTAACCACTTCCTTGAAACGACTTGGACTGCGGAGTGGAAGTAGTTCCGCTGAAGTAACATGCTTGGCACATTGTTACTACCTAGTTGACTATGTTGTTACTGCTACTGCAAGGTGTTTCTGAACATGGGGTCACTAACAAATTATGGTAACATGGTACTCTTTATTTACCAAAGAGCATTGTCATGGACGTCTCAAAGGGAGGGGGGGGGGGGGCAGGGGGTTGCCGCGTCCTCCCCCCATGAAATTTAATGCACTTAATGTGCAGTCAATTACTATTAGACTTTTGTTTTAATTTTTTTGATGTAAAGAACAATTTTTATTTAACACAAATTGATATGCTTATCCTCAACAAATACTATAATTCATATCTTTTACAGTTTTTGGCTGCAGAATAATGACTTAATATTGTTTTATTGCAAAGTTCCAATACGCGCTCTCCCCTCGAAAAATATCTGCCGACGTCCATGAGCATTGTAATAACATATCGTGACAAATGACAAGTCTAGTTACTTTTTCTGTCACTTTATTTCCCTTCTAAAACTCACAGACACAGTTCTGTTTTATCGTTAACACAATCTACAATTCGTCGTGACCTTGCAACTCACATATGTTCTGTCCTACCGTAACCTTGAAACAAATACTGCTCACAGTTGTAATACTCTCTCTAACAAACAACTGGCTCCGACGATACACTCACTAAAACTGCTTCACACAACAAACAACTCCGACGCGACGATTAATATCTAAAACTATATTTGACGATATACACATTCATGCCGCTCAACACAGACTGCACGCAACAGACACTTAAAAATTAACTTCAAAAACTTGCTTCTTTCGCTGTCCTGGTTAGCTTATACGGGCCGGGTGAGTTACTGGTGAATTCTCTGGTTTTTTCGAGAAACGTCTCATAAACAAGCTGGGCATGCAAATACCTTGTAGAATTGTCTGAAATCGCTTTGTTCTACCGCGCTTATAGCCGTGTTTGTTCAGACCGCTCCATTGCCGTCGGGCCGCGTATTTACAAGAAGTAGTGTAGAGTAGTTAACATCTTTCTGCGCATGAGTATCTTTTGAATCTTGCAACCCTTAAGGAACAAACAATTTGGAATGTGCAAGTAAAACAGAAATTTCATCATTTCCTTAACTGAAGCTATATTAGAGGATTTAATGTTTGAATACATGTAAAGCAACAGATTTCCTAAACTTACTTTTTACTAAAGTGTCGCTTTGGAGATGAGCAACCTCAAATTGTAACTCTGGTCTTACGTTCTCGTTTACACCACGAATGAAAAGTACTAATTGAATCTTGTCATTTTGCTAAAGAGTAGTTTACAAACTGATTAGCTTTGTTTTGAATATTGTTTCCAATATTCGGCAATTTTTAGCACTCTAGTCTTGGCGGTATTAGGGGACAAACGTATGTGTTGAGAAATATGTGCTTGTTCAGGACATATTATTTTAGAAACATCATATAGACAAGACTATAAACTCTCCATCTGTAAAAGGTTTCATTACTTTTCCGATTTTCCAGCTATATGATAGCTCTCAAGCAGCTGCTGTTGAATCACAGTGGGAGTCTGGATAATGTCTATCACATTTGCTAGTGTGTGTTTCCTTTAAGTAGGTACTGTAAAACTGTTGCCTACAAAAACAAATAAATCGACATTTATATGCAACTATAGTTATATAGAAAATCAAATTAGGTATTATAACTTACATTAAAACAGGAAGTCCCTAATATCTCGCATTACGCCACAATATGAACTACCTTAATTTACATATCTAGTCAGTATTAAAATTGTTGATATTATAGCATGACATTTGTTGCATTTCACATAATTTCGTTGCATATTACTGCTGTTGACACCCATTAATACTTTGGAGCACAATAAACCTCTCACATTCTGGTTGTGACTGCTGAAACACACTTCTCCCATTCAGCCCTAAATGGACGTTTCTGTGGTTCTGGAGATATTTGTGTCAGTAGAACACGTGCTATTCAGATAACAGACTGAACCACCACTGATGTCGATGCCTAAATTAGGGGTAAGGGTTGAACAAAGAGAGGGATGTTGTGACGTGCAAGTTGCGTCCCAGGTCAGGCGCTGTCTCGCGAGACCAAAGTTTGCGATGTCTGATGTTCAGCCGGCTCCAAATGTTTTCCGACGAACGAGAGGATGTAGGGGAAAGAGACAAAAACTGTACTTATGAATGAATTACTTGCACCTGGTCCGCCCGGCCCAGCGACGCCTTCACTAGAGTTATTTACTTTTGTGTGTTCCTCTGATGTGTCGCCAATGGGAAACAAACAAGAAGTTAAGTAGTAAATTTTACCCTATCCGGGTATTTAAACAAATAACATTGCTTTTTTGTGATAGCATTAACGCCGTTTAAAAATATGTTAAACAATTCCTTAAATAAAGACAATGCATATGATGTATTCCTCGTTAATAACAACAATAATGATGATGATGATGATGATGATGATAATAATAATAATAATAATAATAATAATAATAATAATAATAATAATAATAATAATAATAATAATAATAATAATAATAATAATAATAATAATAATAATAATAATAATAATAATAATAATAATAATAATAATAATAATAATAATAATAACAATAACAATAGTAATAATAATAGTAATAGTAACAATAACAATAGTAATAATAATAGTAATAGTAACAATAACAATAACAATAATAGTAACAGTAACAATAACAATAACAATAACAATAACAATAACAATAACAATAACAATAACAATAATAATAATAATAATAATAATAATAATAATAATAATAATAATAATAATAATAATAATAATAATAATAATAATAATAATAATAATAATAATAATAATAATAATAATAATAATAATAATAACAATAATAGATAAACCGGTTCAGATTTAAAGGGTGATAGGCAAGAAAGTTGAGGGGAGAAGCTACGTTGTAACCTATACAGGTTAATGCCTCAGTTTTTTTAAATATGCTCTTTTGCAAAATTAGTTATATTGTATTATGCTAAACAGTCATTCAGTGTTTTAAACTTCTATGTAAAATTTCAGGTGAAATGCACAATTTCATGTTCGCTGAATAAACACAATATGCAAATTTTACAGCACGCATGTGTGTGTCTCCATGAATAGCTAAAAAACTGCTATATTAAAATTATTTAAACACCTTAAATTTAAATTCTTTATAGAGTAGTATGATGTCTCTAATGTGGAATATTTAATTTCCATCCTTACTGAGAGCTCATTCTGGATTTATAACGTTAATATAGTACACTGAGATTACGTTCTTACGAACAAGTGTAAGAGAAATGTTGGAATGATATTCTCTTTGAACTTACAATACATAACACCCCTCACCCTTGTAGAAGGTATTAGTTGGCAAGTCGAACTTTGAGACAACCTGGCATAGCTAATAGATAAGCCATCCTGGCTTCTTCCAACGGCTGGAGAATGTGACACAGAAAACACTTGGAGCCAGCTGTACCTACACTAACGTGACTATTTTGTTGTTTAACGATGCCAGTTTGCCAGAATTTTGTCCCGCAGGAGTTCTTTTACATGCCAGCAAATTACTGACATGGAGCTGTCATTTTTAGACACATTTAAAAACTATCAGTCTGAGCTGGATTTGAATCCACAATCTTGGGATCAATAGGCCAGCGTCTAACCAACTGAGCCACCCAGACCGACTACTAACATGACCATAAGAGCAGTATCCATATTAATACTAAGATGTTGTGCCTTTCATTGAATGGATTGCAGCATTCCTCACAGTGTTTGCCAACAGATAGACTACGTCAATCAAAAAAGTAGAAAATAAAATGGGGAAAAAAATAAAAACAAAGGAAAAATATAAAGCAGCAGAAGTGAGGAGGAGAAACATAATCTTTCATTCTGTGAATAAAATTCTTACGGTTTTACCTGTGCTTCAAAGCAAGCTTTCTCATTTGTTTTTAAGACAATTATTAGAGACATTTAACTAAAAATGCTAAAAATATTTTTTTTAATTTAATTTTTGTTATCCTTATACCTCACAATTTTGTTGTTGAGCTGCAGAATATTGAACTTAAAGTTCGCTTTACTGAACTTCTTTTTTCAACCATGTTTATATTTAAAAAGTCTGATTGCACATTTTAGGAGACTTTGAAACAATGAGTGTTTTGTTATTGTAAAAATATTCAGCAGTTAAACATCTTCCATAATTTAAGGTCATAAAATTGAAGAATTTAGTAACACTTGTAAAACACAGTTTTAGTACACTTAATAAGGTCAACTAATGTTCATTCAATATTTTACTTAAATTTGTTTGCTGTAAATCAATTTTATGAATGATTTACTAAGGTAACTATTATGCTACTTTCTTAAAAGAACATTCTGTAGTGGCATTACAAAACTGATTTTTGTAAATAAAATATTAATATCTTAAGCATAAGTTTCCATAATGAATAAAGCTTCATAATTATGTTTAATTTTCTTTATGTTCTACATATGTGATACAAATTTGAAGCTAATCAGAAGGATTTTTAATTATTATGTGTTTATGCCAACAAACTTACTCTTGGTGTTTTTAAACACACAAGCCGTCTGTGAGCAATGTTTGAGAGGTAGAATTGTAACTGAAAAATTCAATGCCACAGCTGGAATCTGAACCACAGATTCTCCAACCAATGGAGAATAATAATAATAATTAGTAATAATTATCATCTGAAGGTTGTTTAATCCAGGGGCATACAGCACTTACGTTAGTAAGTCACCATTGGGGTACTTGTCTCTGATGTGAGACTGTCTTTGTGATTTACCAGGATAAATATGAATTGGTTGGAGAATTCAATGTCATTCTGGCAGGTTGTCACAGTAGCTTAATGGTTAGAGCACCTGCCTGGTAAGTGGAGGGTCTGTGCTTCAGATCCCAGCTGTGGCACTGAATTTTTCAATTCTACCTGATACCGAAATTTAGATTTCCAATCGAATGGGCTTGATAAAGACACGTTTTAATTTAATTGCCGGATGTGAGATTTGTGATAAGTGTTAAGTAATAACATAAATAGATAATAGAGCAGGAAGTGTTGTAAGGTGAGCAAGATATGAGTAAATAATAGTCGTTAAATTTGTAGGATAAACACATTATTGGTTTGAAATTAACGAGTCATGACGTCATACTACATAGTTTAAATTCACGTTTGAAATTCAGGTCACGCGATATATTTAATAAAATATAAAGAAAACATCGTTTAATCCTAAAAAGGTAATTATATATTCGAAATTCATAAAAGAACATGTTATAATAGAAAGGGACATTTCTAAATTGCGGGAAAAGGAAATAGCATTTTGGATACGAGGCTTTCTTGGATGACGTCATGACATTCAAAATTGGAGAGAACGTTTTTTTCCTAGCGTGGGTAAGCTAGAAAGCGTCTGGTCACTACTCAGCCCAGACCAGTACTGCGGGTTGTGCTGTGCGGACGTGATTGCGATTCCTCTACATATACAATCGGCATAGCTCCCGAAAGTATCTAAGATGCAATAAACAATATATAAAGGTTTTCTTGGGTAGTCTATTCGATAACACCTGCGCGTACCCGAGATAAATAAAGAGATCTCAAGCTGAGCTAGCGGGAAAGAACCAAATCAACGGGCGACCACGAGACCAACGACATTTACGCATCAAATGGCGACAACGAGAACTGAACAACGACATTTTCCGCCACATACCTCTCAAAAGATTTTTAATTTTTTACAGATGTGTTACCTTAAAGACAATTTTAAATGAAACAATAAACTTCAGAATTATAAGTGCTAAATAGTATTTATTTTTTTAATAAAAATAAAAAAGGAGACAAAATATAAACAATTAGCAAAATTTTATACTTTAACAGAACATTTCCAAGCAGTTAAAAAAAATTGATACCCTCATTAGATGGTATTTTGATTCACATTAGTCATCATGTGCATATTACCACAAGTATTACTTACAAAATTGTAAGTATAAACAAAAATTTAAGCTTATGACAGTAGAAAAGTAAATACAAATAATGAACCAAATTTCTCAAATAAAATAAAAGTGGAGCTTGTTCTAAAGGAATTTGATATTCAGAATTTCAGCTTAGGCTGAGCCTTGCAGGCTTAATAATAACGTCATGCCTGACCGACATTTTAATTTTATATACAGGATGAAAGGTACTGTTTTGGCCATACATTAACATGGAATTCCACACAATGAGTGTAACAAATAGGTCCAATACAATTATTGTCAATCAAGAGTAGTTTTGCCACAAAAAAAAAAAAAAAAAAGTGTCAAATATCTGGAGCTTTCTGATGAATGGGTATAAATGATTTTTAAATTCACTGCCTGTCACACAAACATTGTGTAAACAATGCTGCAATGTATTTCTATCTGAATTTGAATTAATTTAGTCACAGTTTAATGTTAAAATGTCAAAATATCATACAAAGTTTAATTTCTAAGAGAAATTTGGCAATGTCACATTAGTATTAAATTGTGATTAAATTTATTCAAATTGAAATAAAGCATTATAGCATTGTTCACACAATGTTTGCATGACAACTAGTGAAATTACAAACCGTTTATAGCTGTTCATCAAGCAGGCATCGTCAAGTTAGTCCTCTTATGAAATTTATCTGAAAACAGGATATTAATAGTACCTAGCCTTTCAATACATAACTTTAGTTGATTCACCTAACATTTTGAACAAATAGTAGTCTTACCACTAGTACTACAGTATTTATTCTCAAAATTTAAGCAAAGTACTGTCCTATTGAACTAAGCACGAATAGCACAGAGAGCCAAGATCCCTTCAAGCACTGTAATCAAGTCGGTCATGTTCAGTATTATTTCTGCTACTTCATTTTCTGTAGACAAGAGAGACAATACATATGACAAGACCCAAAACAGTATTGCTGCCTCATAACTATAATTTATTATTTGTAGCTCAAATAATACTTTAAACTTTACATTTCCATCCTTCCTCAAAACAAAATTTACTTTTTAAAATAATGTTATATGTTTGAAAATATTTGTTTTTGAATTTCAGGTGTGAATCAATAATATGCCCGAGGTAACTCTGAGTTTTCATCTTCAGCACTCAAGCGCAAAACTCAAAACTGCAACCAGCTTCCTCAACTAAACTGTATATATACATACAGCACAGAAGATGGATAAATCAATTGGTGTTCAAGCTATATAGATTGTCGTAAATTATAACTTAAATTAAATAGAAGTGTGATGTTTACAGCATTTATTGTAGTGTCTGAAAAATTAATGTTTAATGAATGTATGAGCTACATATGTAGCATTGGTTTCTAATGTTTTAGTAAGTAAATAAAATAGTTGCTTTTTAGTTGAAAGTTACTCTTTTAGTAAACTTCAAGCCTTTCTTTCTTTCTTTTCAAATGAGGTAAACAGTTCTGGAAAAGAATATTGCTATGTACAAAGTAGGTAGAGGAAGAATTGCATCTCACCCAAAAATAAATAATTTGAAGTCGAGATTTCACCAGAAATAGATATTTTGAGGCTTCCTGAATAAAAAAAAAAAAGCAATTTTACAAAAACATCAGCATGTGTGTGTGACTGTGTGTGCATGCATATGTGTGAATGGGTGAAATAACTTAAAAATGAAAAGAATATCCTACAAATACCAAACTTGGTACTTATGTACAGCATCTTCCAAAGATGTGACATGAAAGTTTACAAGAAAATCCCTCCCATACTATTCTTTACATGGAGTATTTTTCAACATTTGGAATATTCTCAAAGATAGCTCTGACAATTTTGATTCAAATGCCATTTATTGCCATGCCATATACTGGTAGGGCAGTTAATGGGAATGGTAAATCAGTCACAGATATTATTGAAAGAACAGCTCTCCAGTGGTATGGCCATGTCTGAAAAATTACAGTAGAAAGATGGGCTAGGATTATTTGGGATAGTCATCAATAATGATGAAAGAAAATCCCTCCCATACTATTCTTTACATGGAGTATTTTTCAACATTTGGAATATTCTTAAAGATAGCTCTGACAATTTTGATTCAAATGCCATTTATTGCCATGCCATATACTGGTAGGGCAGTTAATGGGAATCATGAGCGTCGGCAGACTTTTTTTTCCAAGGGGGGCCACATGTTGGAAGTTTGCAATCAGATAATATTAATTCATTATTTTATTGTCAAAATTTATAATATTTGTTGCAGATAACCATATCAATTTGTGCCAAATAAAAATTGTTCTTTACGTCAAAATTAAAATAATAGTTTAATAGTCAGTAATTGATTGCATATTAAGTTCACCAAATTCCAAGGGGGAGCCGCGGCCCCCCCTTGCCCTCCCTTCGCAACGCCCATGATGGGAATGGTAAATCAGTCACAGATATTATTGAAAGAACAGCTCTCCAGTGGAATGGCCATGTCTGAAAAATGACAGTAGAAAGATGGTCTAGGATTATTTGGGATAGTCACCAATAATGATGAAAGACTAATACAGGAAGATATCAATTATATCATCCCAGAATTGCAGAAATGGATAACGAGTAATAAGCTGACGAAAAGTCAGTTAACAACCAAAGTTAATATTTAAGTTTAACAATCTTTTAAGGATGCAACACAAAGACTTTGAGGAAAATTCCTCCACCATAAACTATTGTTTACATGGAAAATTTTGATTTTCTCTAATGATTTTGGTTAAAATGCCATATGTTTAAGCTATTTTTATGTCAGATGAAGTTTATTGGCTATAGTCTATGTAACACTCTTTACTCTTAATGACTTACTTAATTGGTAAACCGTAAGAGATAGAGTAAATCTTACTGTACAAAAAAATGTAGATCTTGTTGAAGTACACAAGTTATGCCCAAATACATCTTTTTGTGGAATGAACCATTTCGGAGATATTCCTTGTTATTTATGTAGGTTTTGCTATACTTAAAATTTTCTCAAATGTAAGATCCTTATTCACTTTATCTCTTGACCATGCAAAGAAATGGAATTTCAAAGCCTTCATATAGCAACCAGCTTTAAAAAATTTGACTATCGCTTTAAGTCTACTGTATTCCCATATTCCCCTTGCACCTACAAGAAAATTAACAATTAGATAATTTCTGCAAATATTTCTCTGGACTAACATAAAAAAGATAGAGGAATAAGAGTTTGTAGGAATAGTTAGTACAGTAGTAGAGAAAGTCATGTGAGTGCAACACATCAGATTTTTAAAACAATGTTTATTTTAGTAAGAACTTTGTTAATGATAATGTTAACATTATAAAGTATAGATATACAAACATTTCAAAAGAAGCAGATGCTGTGTAAGGTCCAAGATCTAATAAAAGAATACACAAGATTCATCTTTGAAATTTCACATGAGGGGGCCTGAATCCCCTTCTAATTGGGAGCCTGATGTATCTCTTCAGACTCTTTACAGAACTGTAAAAAACAAGTTCACTGTTGCATCAGTGGGAAGAGATAATTTGAGGTAATAACAATATTATGTGAAGTGCGAAATTAATGAAAATTGTTACTGACTGCCACAGTGCAAAAATTGTCTCCTTACGACTGAATCCAATATGGGGATAATGGAGAGGCTGCTGCCAGCTGATCACATGCTCTATGAGGGCTTTAGAAAGGCAGCAGTCTCCACAGAGAATTCTATCTCCTTAGGATTGGGTATTTTAAAGAGTAATTCTTGGTTTATGATCATACATCATTTCTTGAGCATTCACCATTTCATACTGCACAGGCAAAACAAATTTAGCAGAGTAGAAAGTGCATAATGTTTAAAGCATTGAAACATTTCACTATTTCCAACTAACTAGATTCTTTTCAAATAGGAAGGGGAATTAAACCTCCCCCTTGTTCATGACTTTGACCTCCAACCTATTTTTCAGCTTGGTTGTTGTGTCTGTATGGAGTACTCCTACTCACTGCCACACTGACAGTAGTAAGGACTCGAATTGAATATTTGTATGCCAAAAAGTTGCAACAGATAAAATTGAAATTCTTCATGAAAAACAAAATCAATTTTGGTGATATTTTATTGACACATAATTTTAATTTTCATTCTGTGGAAAACTTAGTGCTTCTGTAACAATAAAAGGGTATCCAAATAAACATTTAACATTACTGCACTTTCAGCAATTGAACAAAATACTAACTTTTCCATGCAAAAAAGTTGTAACATATATTTCCATTGTTGTCTACAACCTTTTAACAATTTTTGCAGTATCTTTCAGAACACTAGGAAAAAAGTAGTAATACTTAATATTAAAATAAAAGAACACCAATACAGTTAATCTGATTTGAAACATAAACAAGGTAACACAATGGTTCTTGTTCTCCATGAACATCCACACAAAAATCACTATTCTGTTTTCAATCTTTCATAGAATTGTCTGTATTTTGCAGGCATTTCATTAGGCCTCATTTTCCACAGATGCGCAATTCCTTGTTGATCAGACTCCCATTCAATACATGGCACAAGAGAAATTTTACACATACACTAAAGACTCAGGAGAGCTTTCTTTCCAAAATTCAAGACATCAAGAAGGATGTACACCTTCCTAATTCAAAGGAAAACTTCATATCTAAAGTCAATCCAACACATACATTAGACATCACATATTATTTACACCTGACAGAAGAAGTTAAGAAAAGTGATACTCCAACTAGTGTTCTAAAATTATTGGCATTAGAGACAATCCATACTAGATTTCCAGAACATGAGTGGCTCCATATTTATACTGATGGATCATTGATATCATACCAAGATGGAGCAGGTGCTGGAGTCACATGTCACCTCTTTTCCTATTACAAATCTTTAAATTATGGAACTACTAACTTTGATGGAGAAATTGAAGCAATTCGAATGGCCCTACAAAATCTTTTGTACAGAATTTCACATTTTCAGCAAGCAGTTATTCTCTCAGATTCCAGGGCAGCAATTATAGCAATTACTTCCAAGTTGTCACCAAAAAACCAAACTATTATAGAATGTTGGAAGATGCTTAGCCATCTAACAGCACTTCAAAAACACCTAGTCTTCCAATGGATACCGGCTCACTGTGGACTGAGTGGTAATGAGAAAGCTGATTTTCTTGCAAAAAAGGGTACCAGCGGTGTACAAAAATCTATAGTTAATTTACCATTTTATGCAGCTAAAAGATTAGTCAACTCTGAATTCAAAAAAATTATTGCAAAATATTACTATGAAAAATCAAAGAATAACAGATGGGAACTACTAAACATTCAAACAGTGATTCCTGAGTATCCTCGAAAAACAGCAGTTGCAACCTTCAGGTTGATTACAGGACATGATTGTCTGGCAAAACATTTAAACAGAATTGGGATATATTCTTCACCACTCTGTCCTCTATGTGATCTGCAAGAGGAAATGGATTGAGACCACCTTCAAATGTGCCCGGCCACTTCTAGTGCCCCATCCATCAGTGAAAAATATTGGAGAGCAAGAGGATTAATGACTTCATTGTCAGAAATCCAGCATTAGCTAACAACAACAATTCCTTGTCATAGTGATGCGGCAGATTGTCTACACTTACAATAACTGAAGGATGTGCTACATTCTTCTCCCTCGAGATAGTTTGGTGAGGGTTTCAGAATGCCATAGCTGTAGAATATTATGACTTTTTGTGCACTGTAGAACAGTAGGCAAATACAATATAATATCTTGAAGCATTCAGTCTGTCAGTTTGAATGAAACTGTTTGCAGAGACCTGGTTTTTGTATTGAAAATGTAAATTGTGCTATAACAAAAGCTTAGAAATTTTCTGCACCCACCTTTCCACTTGGTATTTTTCCTGGTCTAGGTTTATTTCCATGAGTTATATATGGTTGTACACAATTTCTTTTGACCGTGCTGTAGCCGAGTGGTTAGACCATTTGCTTCTCACCAAAGTGGCGTGGGTTCAATCCCAGGCAACTGCATGTAGAATTCATGGTGGACGAAGTGCTTCTGGGGTGGGTTTCGTCTGGGTTCTCCAGTTTCCCCCGCCATCTCATTTCACTGAACTAGAGAAGATTTTGATATAGCAATTTTATGCATCCTTTGGTCCCTTTATACCCACACCACTGAACTAACAATGTGGTATCTTAGTTAATTGAAAACATCCTTCAAAGCCAATGGCCACAGAGCACCATTAGATATTGTTAAACAAAAGACGTGTTCTTCACAATTGCAGAAAGGAGAGAGGGTGAACCTTGCTTGGACAATATTGTCCGCTGTTTAAGTGCACCAACATATTTTTACTCTGAGCATCCCATGATCTTTCTAGATTATTTTCAGCCCAACAGTTCTATTACCTTTTTAGTTTAAAATAAATTAAAACTAAGATTTATTTGATTTAGCGTAAAATAGGCCAAAGTAGCCTCCAACGCCTACATAGGCATTTTAAGGTGCTATAAAACTGACTTTAGTAGTCATGGATGAAGATATAACATAAATAAAGCATATTTTTTGTAGATACCTATCAAGATGAAAATAGGTGTTAACCTAAGGATTCCACGATCAGTAGGTAATTTCTCCAGTTTTTGTACAGTTTCGATGATACTCCTAAGCTTGTTTTTCTATGGATGAAGTCTTTATTTGGACCACTAGAGTACAAAAGAAGATGGGTTATTCATTTTGGCATGGAGTAGCTTCAATGGCGCTTTCTGAAGTATCGGTCTCTAGATGAACATAGCTATTTCATATAGGTATAACTGAAACCACTGTGGTTTCCACATCACCTTTCAGGTCCTCTTAGACTGCATGCATATGGTTAAGAGTCTTGAGGCTTGCCCATATCAGCCCCAATCAACCAAATACGTTTCAGATCTTGCAATTGTAACTTACATAGAAAGAGACTTGTAAGGAGCTGTAAATGAAATTCTAGATTTTTAAAGCACCTATATATACTGCTCCAAAGTGAAACCATTCCTGATGATAATATTTATGATAAGGAATAACCAGTTAGCACTAAAAAAATCTTATGAAATATAGAACAGGATTACCTAATGACTCTCATAAGGAAAATGAGGAATTTTGGGACAAATTGGGAAAAAAAATTGATTAAAATATGAGTGACTTCAAACTACTCATTTATCAGTTCTCTTTCAATACTTCACATTACATTTTATAAAATTTCTGCACATTTCCTGCAGAGTTTCAAACCATCTACAAGATTTTATTCAATTGTCTTTTAACTTATCTCAAAGTTCATGGCACATAACTTCATTTATTTTTTACAACAATGACAAAATATATTTATTGTAGGAGAAGCAAAGGGACATATCATATTTCTTTTTGGCTCTAAAAATATGCCTAAACATCTTGTATATATTCTCACAATACATAACACCTAAATCTACATAACATCTAAACTCTACAGTGTTTCGATATATAGATACATTACATTCTTTATACACAAAAGAACAAATTTATCAGCTAACCACAAATACAAATGCAATTTAAGGACTGTTTAACAAAGTAACTTTTGATAGAATTAAGTGAAAGTAATGCTGTCTTTCTTTATAAAAAGATTCAAAATTTCCTTTCTACTTTTCTCTTTTCTTATTAAAGCTCTCTCTCCTTTCCTGGTAAAAGCGGCAACAGAATCATAGAAAATATCTTGATTCATTACCCAAGAGCATTGTTATCAATGTTGTCAACATAATGAGAATATATGTCATACTCAGCAAGTGTTTGTTTTGTTGAAACTTATGTACATAGAATTTTTCTGAATTAAAATAGTAATTCAGAATTACATTAGCTTTTTACATTCCACAAAACATTCAACAAAACTATGATGCATATTAACAATGTGCAGCTGTCGTTGCAATAAGAAGTTCCACATTTTACGTTAAGTAGGTACATACATATATGAAATTATTGTTATTATTATAATTTTTTGGCTGAGTTTCTCTTGGTTGTAACATATTAGAGAAGAAGCTATCATAGATAACATAAGAATATGCTTAAGTTAATTTACACCAAATTAGAATAGAATTAACATGGAATGAATGACATGAATGCTAGTTAATGTAATGAAAGCTATTTTTATGCTATTTTTCCCCATTGATTAACAAATGGACCAGCCTTGGGAAACAACATCTAAACACATGTTCAGATCATTCAAACCATGCTTTTATAAGTTCTTACTATTTATTCTACACAACGACAAGTGCCATTAGTGAACTATCTTCAGAGGTAAGGAAACCTGAAGACGAGAAGCTTGGAAAGGATTATTGTATGTATTGTCTTTCTTTTCTTTAGACAGCCAATTTAAGTGTTATGCCAAGAAGTTCCTTCAATCTAATCTATTCAATTCAATCTATTCAATTTAATCTATTTTATCAAAACTACACATCAACTTAAGTAAGTAGATAAGAAACCAAAAAGGTAAATGCAGAAATTATTGAAGGCACAATATGCCTATACTGCAATCAATTGCCCATTTTGTCTTTTGAAACTAGATTCAATCCGGTGAGGGGTTTAACTCTTTCACTGCATTTGGCCACCGCATTGACGGTCGGGGATTTAAACATCACTGTGCTTTGGCCATCACATTGACGGCCAAGGCTACTTGCTAGACACTGAAGGGAAACTTTGTATGCACCTTCAATTGAAGGAACATGTTCTCCCATCTGCTGGGATTACGAAGAAGCACTTTCAAAGAGCTCTCTGCTCTGTAACTACTATAAAGGCATGCATATGATTTTTCTCCACAGAAAGAGAAGTCATTTTAAATTTAAAAAACATCGCAGCAAGGTATTTCAAATCTAAGGCAACAAAAAACATTTTAATAATTTATAGTAGAGAGCTTTAATTTAGTAAAGCATTTTCTCTTCTATTATAAATTCACATCTCTGCATTTTCTCTCCCTTAATTCTAGACTGTGAAAACCATCAAAAGTTCAAATTTTTGTCTTCATTAATTTTTGCATCCTTGGATACAGTAATATAATTAACCATTAAGGACGCAGTCTGAAAATTTTACATGCTCATAAACAAATCAGGTAACCTGGAATAAAATTATGAGATAAGTATACAGTGAAAATTGCCCCATAAATGTTGAGCTCCACCCCTCCACCTAAATAAAATAAAATAAAATAAAATGAAAATAAAAAAAAGGATTGCTGATATAGTTATATGGTGTTTACTGTAAAATTATTATTTGATTGAATTTCTGCCCTAAAGCAATTAGTTTCCCAAATAAAAAGGACTAGTAACAACAATGAAATATTATTGTAATATTTATGCTGATCATTATCTCAGGGAGTGATTGCATAAAAGAAAAGGAAATTCATGATAAAGGAGTTAATGTTTTCAGCCTATTGTAACAACAAAAGGAAACTACAAAAGATGAGAGAGAAGTGAACATAAAGAGTTGGTATTTAAAAAAAACCCATTGAAAATCAAACTGTGGCTTCTTACAATGACATAGAAAAATAATGGAAAGGAAGAATTTGACTGAAAAAGTCAATGTCATAGCCGGGATTTGAACCATGGATCTTTAAGTTTCTGTGCAATTGCTCTAACTACTGAGCTACCATGGTAACATGTAATTTAATTATGTGGTAGCTTGTTACTATGCTAGCTCAGTGGTTAGAGCAACCAGACAGAGGCCAGAAGATCCATGGTTCAAATACTGAATTTTTCAGTCTGATTCTACCTTTCCAAGTTTTGTCTTACACAGCTAGAGTGAAAGAACAATTAATTGTCATGGAGAAAGAAGTTATTACATATGCACCTGCTAAGGCCCTCAACTGTCCTCAAATACTTTTATTAACACAGATTTTAACCCTTCATTAGGCGCACGCTCTGGTAGAACACTGTTAGTCGTGCTAGGTATATTTTTGTGCTTATATGCTTGCATTTAATCTTTTTAATTGTAATTTTCCTTCATTCCCATGTTTAGCTTCATTTAGCTTAAATATACATGACTTTTATCAGTATTATCTTATTAGGTAGATAAAAAATAAATAAAATATAGTATGCATACACTATATATAATAATTTGCACTACACTACATGGAAAGATAATAAGTTGCGATGTTCAGGTATACAACTTCTAATTTGAAATGTATCGATGATGATGATGATGATGATGATGGTGTTGATGGTGATGATGATGATGATGATGATTTAAAATTATTTTCTTGTTTAACGACGCTGTCAATTGCCAGGATCACATCAGCGTCGCCAGTGTGCCGGTTTTTTGTCCCGCAGGAGTTCTTTTACATGCCAGTAAATCTACTGACATGGAGCTGTCGTTTTTAAGCACACTTAAAAACCATCGGCCTGGGCCGGGTTTGAACCTGCGACCTTGGGATCCGTACGTCAGTGTCTAACCAACTGAGCCACCCAGACCAACAAGATGATGATGATGATGGTGATGATGATGATGATGATATCTTTGGCAAGTATATGGTGTTACCTGCAAAATACATGTTTTATGACATAGGTTGCTTTCATTCTCTTCTTTATGATCAGTTCTAAGCCAAAAGATCTTGTTTTCAGTTTATCTTCAGAATTGGAATCATCTGATTCATACAATTGTCATGAAAATAAGACAATCATCACCAGGTAGATAATGCACTTCCCCCAAATTCTTGGAATTTCGTAAACTATACCTTTCACTCCTGTTTGTGAGAAGCAGTAACATCTAGTTGCAATGACAAAGCAATATTGCACAACTAATGAGGAAAAACATGTCATTAATATGTAATGAGAGTTGGCACACAGTGTTTTGTTGACCTCTGTGACACATAACTGCCAATTAGTCATTCCTAGAGCTAAAGAAATAAACAGATAAGGTTGTTACTCCTCCACACAGTCGAGTAAGATGTAATATTAGATGTCCTAGTCAGGTGATTGTATAGGTGCATTTGTTTGAAAATTAGAATAATTAACTAAGTGTGGGGGTCTCCAAGGCCCTTAGTGACCAATGCAGGGTTAACCAATTACTGCAAACAATTAAGCTTTACTGTCACAAATCATATGTTATAAAGAATACATGCATTACTCCAATATAGTTTATGCAAAAAAAAGTATTAATGTAAAGCACAAAATATGCATTGGTATATAGTATACACATTATATTACTAATGATCACCATGCAGTTGAGTCAGTGGTAACCACATGGTGGTAACTAATGGTAATGAATGAGTGTTGCAAGTCGAAATTTTAAACACTTTTGCTTTGCTTACACTGTAAATTAATAGGACATGTTTCAAAAGCTCTCACTTCCATCATCCACTGTAAATTAGCTGGCAGCATTGGCATCTTCTCCCCTCTGGTCCCTGGTAGATGACATGATAACTTGGTATAAATGTCAGGAGGTGAGATTTCAAAGTTTGTAATTCTATTACTGTGTTTTTGAATGAAAATATTGCCCTATATGGCAAGTGTTAGCAGGTGATACACTTGTTTTAACAGTTCAGAATTTGTATCTATTCCATGGTGGGTTTCCTAAAAGTGTGCTGCAATAGCTGATTTGTCTGCCTGTTTATATTTAATGTTCTGGACTTGTTCTTTGGTACGGATGTTTATGTTTTGGTTGGTCTTACCAATGTATACTCTATTGCGGTCCTGGCAGTGTATCTTTCTGGCTTTCGAATTTTTGTATTTTACTTTTATTAATTTTTCATTGAACCCGCTGTTAAGTGCTATTTTGGTGATTTGCTTATATTGTTTGTCATATTCATCCTTG
Organism: Tenodera sinensis; assembly: GCA_030765045.1. Taxonomy (NCBI): domain Eukaryota; kingdom Metazoa; phylum Arthropoda; class Insecta; order Mantodea; family Mantidae; genus Tenodera; species Tenodera sinensis. The sequence continues at coordinate 72,677,434 of CM060967.1, forward strand.
CTTAGAAGAAAGTTAATTATCAGTGTACCAGACTGTTGTGAATTACATGTTGGGGTTATTTTGTGTTAAACCTACTGTGTTTGATGTAGTTGTCTGTGAGAGCAAAACATTAAGTATGACCAGACAGACAAATTGGCCATTGCAGCACACTTTTGAGCAACCCACTATGAAATATGAACAAATTCTGAACTATTAAAGGAAGTGAGCCACCCACTAGAACTCTCCATATGGGAGTAGATTTTAATTCAACCAGAGGGGAGAAGGCACCAATTTGCCAATCAATTTACATTGAATGATGGAAGCGAGAGTTTTCAAAACATGTCTGTTAATTTACCATGTAAGTAAAGCAAAAGTGTTCCAAAATTTTACTACCAACACTCATTCATTAAAACCTGCATTCACTGCTACAAAGCTTCAAAAAGTTTAATTCAGTGATAGCTGTCTCTTCTCACACCATATTGCATGGTATCTGTCACAAATTAAATTATTCTGTTGTTAATGATGCAATCAACTGCCAGGATCCCATCAGGTCGCTGGTGTGCTGGAATTTTGTCCCATAGGAGTTCTTTTACATGCCAGTAAATCTACTGACATGGAGCTGTTGTTTTTAAGCACACTTAAAAACCATCGGTCTGGGCCAAATTTGAGCCCATGACCTTGAGATCAGTAGGCCAGCGTCTAACCAACTGAGTCACCCAGAATGACAGTATATGTCACAACATCTGTTACAATGCATGTATCTACTAAGATACAAAGTACCTTTACACTTATTTATAATTTTGCTTTTCTGAAACTAACTAAATAAATAAAAAAAAGCATTAACAACAATAAGAATTGTATTAAAAACAAAATCATGCAAATATAAGATGAAGAAACTTCTCTAGCATTTGAGTGAAATCTTTTTCGTATGTCCATTACTTTTTATGAGTTCTGTTAATATTTTTGTAGAGTTTGTGTAGATAAAATATGATCAAATTTCCTTACATATATTACTTTTGTTACCTATTTTTCATGTATACTAGTAATTATTCATCATTACAAAAATACTAAAAGACTTCCTACACAAATCTGGAAGCACACTATGATTATCATACATATAAAACATATGCATGTTTGTATATATATCTCTTTTTATGTATATATATAACTTTTTATTTTATGAATAAAAATAATCTTCAGTGACTGTGTTAACTAGTGCTTGAAGTCTAAACAAATGATTTTCTAATTGCAAACTGCCAAATATTATTGTCACAATTACACAATGCCATCTCCAATAAACAATAATCTATTTAAGAGCACCAGCACATACATTGTTTTTTTTTGTTTTAAATTAGTTTCCAGCAGACAAATGTTTTATATATTGGAATCCAAATATAGTTTAATACACATGAGCTTCACATCCTTCATTCAATAATTCAGTGCAGAATTATGTATCTAGCACCATAAATTAAATGTTTTCTCCCAAACACTTTTGTGATGAAACCAGCTTGTTTAAAAACTTGATTGAAGTATCACATAATTAAACTCACATTTCTTGGGAAACGATTGCAGTTCTAATTACATGGGTAAAGACGGCTGATATTATGATAGCTTAATGTTATACAGATAAATCAACAAATATATTAAATATTTAGAGACTAAACTTAACTTGTCTTTGGTTTGAAGTTGTATCTTTTGGTTTTAAATCCATCGCCTAGTGTCCATACCAATGACATCATAGTAAATGCTGCTGAGGATGCAAGAGAATGACTCTGCAAAATATTCAACAACTTAAAACCAAAGATAAGTGAAGTTAATTCTCTAAATATCTAATATATTTATTGAATTATAGTGTTTCAATAGCTTCTGTTTTTTCATTGTAGTTAAACACGTACTTAAATTTAGATGTTTTGTGCAGTTAGAGCTTAGAGTGACTGTCCATAAAAGAGAATGTCGGTCATATCTCCAGAGGGTCTGTAAAGGCCTTAGGTAATAAAACATCAAAGCAGTGGGTGTCTAATTATACCATTAGATAATGTGCTATTACCCACTGCTTATATGCATGGGCGGCTCTGGGGGTAGTGGCTCTGTGCCATGGCACTACCTTAAAATGAAAACATACATATTTTGAATTATTTGTATATTCCATGGTTACATCGAGAATACAAGCATTAATCTTATTATTCTTGATGCAATGAAATGGATTGTCTGGCAATGGAAAACCATAGAAGTAAAGGAAGGGACAGCGTGTTACAAATTTTCAACCTTATTATATTACTATGCTATGGCTCAGATTTACAGTATTCTGGACGTCCAGTCTGGTGCTAGTAGGGTTTGGAGGGGAAGAGGAATAGCTCATATTCGTGCCAGTTAGTAACTGTTACGGTTACCAATGGCAGCACATGCAAATTTATCAACTTTATCACACATGTAGCAGAATGTGCTATACTGTGAAATGGGAAATAAACCATCAATTACTACTGCTGTGTAAAAGTAGAAAATCATGTCTTATTATACCATTAATTTTCCATTATTTATACTTAAAATTATGTGAATAATTGTTTTCTGCCAGTAATCTGCACATTTGAAAGAGAGGTGTGCTAGGATATAGGAACAGTAAACACATGGTAAACAGTGTTGAGTGCTTGAGCAATTGCGTATGCAGTGTGCAGTTTGCTTTAAGTCAAATGAATAAAGTGAGTTGTTTACTAAGTAGCCCATTTTCTATGTTATCATTAGAAGACAAGGTGAAAATAAAATCAATGGGAAGGCCTACTCCTGATTTGATATAAACACAGAACAAAAAAGTGCAAGGGTTAACCACGTTAGAAAATTCAACAGGGACATTAACATAAAAAACAAACGGATCTGTGGATGTCATGTTATAAATGCTTTATTCTGCATTCCATGTACTCTATTTGGTGGTGATAACAATTGGTCAAAGAAAGGTGTGGATTTAGTTCATGTCTGGGAAAAAATTAAGGCTCATGAGAAATCCAGGCAGCGCATAAACAATGTGATGAATCTAGCTGTATTAGGCAGCACAGATGTCCGAGCTAAACTTGACTCCCAGTATCAGGAAGCCATCCTAAAGCATAACCAGCAAGTAAACAGAAACAGGTATGTGCTAAATTTAATAATCAATTACATAAGATTCTGTGGAAAGTTAGAATTAGCATTACACGGACACAATGAGCCAGAGGACTTGAAAATTAAAGTTAAATTATTTTGTTGTTTAACGATGCTGTCAACTGCCATGATCACATCAGCGTCGCCGGTGTGCCGGAATTTTGTCCCGCAGGAGTTCTTTTACATGCCAGTAAATCTACTGACATGGAGCTGTCGTTTTTAAGCACACTTAAAAACCATCGGCATGGGCCGGATTTGAATCCATGACCTTGGGATCAGTAAGCCAGCGTCTAACCAACTGAGCCACCCAGACCGACCGAGGACTTGAATAACACAGGTGTATTCTGAGAATTAATCTAGTTCAGTGCTGAACTGGATAAGGAATAAAAGTTATACTTGTCATCTACCACTGCACTTAAAAGAAGGTATAAACCCATACAGAATGACATTTTAAGATGCATGCTACAAGTATATCACAATGAGGTCTTTCAAGAAATAAACAAAACTGATAACGTTTTCATAATAGCCAATGAAACAACAGGTGTGTCATGTCAGACACAGCTGGTACCGATATTGCGGTATGTTGTTGAAGGCAGGCCTGTAGAAAGATTTTGGGCATTTATTGTGCCAGAAAGACATGATGCACATATACTTTCCCAGAGCATTTTTAAGGAATTGGAAACCATACTAGGTCAAAATACAAAGAAATTAATATCATAAAGTTATGACGGTGCATCAGTTTTGAGTGGTAGCATTAATGGCGTACAGAAAATTGTTTGTGAGAAATGTCCAAATGCAAATTTTGTACACTGTTACACTCATCAAATGAACCTTGTAATGGCCAAGGCATCCTCAATATATAGCCAGACTTGCATATTCTTTTCACACTTATCTGGAATCTGTGCATGTTTTTCTAACTCTCCATGGAGAAAACAAATACTGCACAAAATAATGCAAAAAAGATTGCCTAGACTATCCCAAAGAAGATGTAATTTTCATTCACATGGTGTGGACACATTGTATGTAAATAGAGCAGAGCTTATTGTCATTATGAACAAAATAGCAGAAAATAAGAACATTGGATCAGAGGCCACCATCGCTCAAGCTTCTTCCTACCACTATCTACTGAGTGAAGCAACTTTTCTCTTCTGGCTAGCATTTTTTCATAGAATCATGCCCCATGTAGAAATTATTTTTGGTCAAATGCAAAGTAGAAATTTAGATTCAGTAAAGGCTAAGCATAACATTGAATATTTCGAAACACGCATTCAATCTGTCAGAGATGGAGTTGATGACATTATTAAAGAAATAAAATCAGAAGTTGAAAATCAACCACCTGCTAAAAGAAGAAAGGGACCAAGTGATTTAAAGAAAGACACTTTAGAAGTTTGCAATGCACTTCTCCTGGAAATCAAAACTAGTTTCCAATTTCCATGGATGGATGGATGGAGTTTAGGGGCCCGTCGACAACTAGGTCATTTGGGCCTCCAATTTCCAGGTCACATAATAGTTTCCAGACTGTTTTTTGTTGCAAATTTTTATTTTTAATCAAAAAACTTTCCTGGAAATGTATCTAAAAGAACTACTGGAAGTATATCCATTCTTTGAAGAAAACAGATTAAGAATGAGCTGCAGGTTGGTTTTCAAGACCAGAATTTTATTACGCTCTGTCACTGGAGCAGTGCCCATAGTTGTATTTACACAGACTGAAGATTTATGCGACACTTTCAAAGAGACTGTAAATGTTCTGAAGTTGTTAATCATGATACCAATGTCATCATCAGAGGCTGAAATATGTTTTTCAACCCTTAAATGTGTAAAAACATTTCTACGAAATACAATATGTAAACAAAGACTGAATGCATTAGCAATGCTTTTGTGTGAAAAATTATTTGTGAGCAAGATTTCCAATTTCAATCAGAAAGTAATAGAATTGTTCGTGGAAAAGATGGAGAGAAGACTGGAATTCAAATACAGAACATCTTAACAATGCTGAGGCAGGAAAAAGTACCTCAAATATCCAAAGTGGATAAAAACACAATCATCGCAAACAAAAAGAAAAACAAACTATTGGTGGCATCATAATTTTCTCCTCCAAACGTCTAATGCACGGGAAAGGGGCTGTTTACCATCATCTCAGCTGTCAGGGGGTCCAACCAGGGAACTTCAGAGAGCTAGTTCAACCAACTTGGTTTAAGGTAATCTATTTGTGAAATTTGAGGTGGCTCAAAATTTGATCATCTGTTTGCGATAAAAGTCACCAATAGTAGTAGTAGTAGTAGTAGTAGTAGTAGTAGTAGTAGTAGTAGTAGCAGTAGTAGTAGTAGTAGTAGTACTAGTACAGTAATATTAATAGTAGTAGCAGTAGCAGGGTGGCTGCAGTGGCAGGCAGCCATAGTCGTCTTAGTGCATAATAAATCAAACCATTTCGGGGAACTAATCTGGCACTACCAGTGCAATCATGATTCAGCCACCAGTGCTTATATGCAAAACACTCCCATTATTTGTATAAACTTAGGCTTTCACGGCCAATGTCTTGACTATTAGATATGTTTTGTTTTCTTCTGGGCTTGTAGGCCGTGGTCTAGAAGGCATTGTAGATACCAACATTTTGCCAAGTACTGCGCTTGGCATCATCAGGATAACATGATCCGCTGTCAGCACTGGTCAGAGTTCAAATGTGGAAGCAGAGAGAGAGAGATGTGGAAGCAAAGAACCCTTAATGACTGTTAGGGTTTTTTATATGGTGGGGGTGGGCAGGGCATTGTTGTGTTGGCTACGGTGGTGATTGGCTCGTATCAGTTGGCAGGCTGATTGTAGGCGGGGTTTTATTACAACTGTTGTGTGTGTCTGAAAGTTTATCTAAGACCGGTATCCATGCTTTCTGTACACAAAGTACTTCTTCCTTGCGATTAAAGTTGTGTTTGTGTTTGTAGATTTTATGGCTTCCCATTATTGTACACATTATGTGTAATCCAATGATGAATTTGGGAAAACGGTCTACCACCATGATTTATTGGGACACCAACTATTTGCATGTGTTGCCATGTAATATAATGGTTTCTTGCTGATGTCACATGTCACACATGTTTATGGAACATTTTATAATGATGCTCAATAATCTCAATTAAACAATAAGCAATCAAAAGCATTGGAGGTTTTAAGTATCCTCTGTGGTAGCAACATCTACTCGGCACTACATTTACAGAACAATTTACCTATCACCAATTATAAATAAACTGGGGTAACTGACATGAAGAAATGTGCTACATTCTGTAGTGACAAAGAGGTTAGCAATTAAGAATCAGAGAGGAATCTGGATAATGGAACAGAAGTGCAGCCGAAAACTAAAGTAATGGAATGTAGTTAAGGAGAGAATGTAAATTCAGGAGACATAACATTAGCAAAAAGTGTTATGAATGAATATTTCCTTTCTCCTCACTTCCTTTAGCTGTTAATTATTAATGGGAATCTGCATTTAAAATAATGTTGAACTCACCAATAATTTGCAACATTATTTCCAGTAAAATTTAATGATGCTGAAAGCATTCCGTTTGTCAATCACCTGTCACATATAACTTTTTTAAAACTTTGTATTCATTCCATAAATGTACATTATGAAATATATTCCCATTTAAGGTTAATTACCTACTACGCAACTGCATAAGCTTGTTATGTCATACTCATTTCATGTTACAGGTTTTATTGCCTCTAAAACTCAACTTTGTATTTATTTTATAAACATATATGTATGAAATATATTCTAATTTAAGGTTATTTATCTATTAATGAGCTTATAATTTCATAGGTTTTTAGGTTATGTGATTCATGAATTAACCCTAGAGCACTAATAAGTCGTAAATTTTACGACACCATTTTGTTCATTCAACTTTTCATCCACTTCTCCGCATGCGTGGCGACTGGCTGCTCTTCTAGTCTCATTTGGAGGGAAACTCTTGCTGAAGTAAGGTTGATTTTAACATTTCTCCAGTTTGTATGTGAGGTACAGGGTTCAATTCGCAAATATTCCGAGGTATTAGTGATGGTGTTAGTATTTTGTTTGTTCTGTAATTTTATTTTATTTGTTTCCAGGTAAAGTATTTTGTGCGTAATACAGATTACTGATTGGCTTTAAGTGCTATCCACTCCAGTTCGAACATGGCATTACATTTTATAGTGCCATTGTCTGATCTTGACTCTGACAAGGTCGATCAAATATTGAAAGAATTCAAATTTTACGAGGAAGATAAATCAGATGATAAAGACTGCAGTGAAACAGAAGATTTTGTGAAAGCTCACGATGTATTTGATTCAGATGATAGTATAACAGATCCTACTTATGCATATAAGGATAAAGATGAAAATGATGCTGATGTGTCCAGTACAGTGAAGAAAGCTAAGTAAATAGGGAGAAATGAAACAGAGCTTCTAATTTTTGTTTAATTCTTTTTGTAAATATGCTTGTGAATTACTTAATCTGAGGTTTTTACTTATAAGTTAAGATGTTCTAACAGGATTTCATAAGAGTTAACATAGTTTTATTGTGATTTAATTTCATTTTTATTTCTTAAAATGTATGACAGTATTATATACAGGTGTGTTCCTTTTTTTATTCGTGCAAGCCAGGTAGATGCAAGAAAAGACTTCAGTGGGTATGATACATCATAAGTAATGGTGTTATTAACTAAATATGTTATTATGTTTGTGAATTAATAAATATTTAAACACTGGAAACATTTTTAATTTCGAGTAGTCAAATTTACAAATGTGTAGTGATAGCGTACTATAAAAACATATTAGTGTTGTAGGGTTAATCTGTTTCATTGCAATATGAAGGAATCCTCATTTATTCATTAATTGTGGTGCTCAGTGTTACATTTTGGAGATCTTTTGAGTTGAACTGAGGAGTGTATGCATAGGTAAAATGCCCCTATCGAATGAAAACTGTCATGTGGTGTGTATCTTACAGTTAACACACACTAACTGTAAATACACTCTCCCGCCTTCTTCATATCCATGTCACTTACATATGTAGATGCAAGGGTATCTCGCAGGCATATGTACACACATTGTCAGAAGTTACCTCCATTGACATTTTATATGCATTGTCAACTACACAATTTCAACATCCTGCAAATTAAGTGCTATTACCACTGGCTACTTTAATTTCTCATGCATTAGTGCCCTGCATTACACATCCCTAAGTCTGTGCACAGAAGATTACCTAAAACTGTTTGTGCAGGTACATTGCTTACTGCAACAGTTCATAAGGAGAATACATTTTACACCAAATACCTGACCCAGAATTTACTTTCAAATGTATATTATGTATTATTACCTTACTGCAAAAGGTTCTGAGAAAATGTGGACAGTAAATGCCAGTAATGTTTTGTGCCAATTTTTATTGCATCACTGTCATATACAATTGGTATAATTGATTTTGCTGTTTGTTAGAATATTGTTACTGCATAATATTGCTTCAAATTTTATCATCAATATAATTTCTTAAAATTTTGAAGAAACGTACGCTATAAACATTCCTTGAATATAGATTTTATCTGGAAATATAGTTCATTATAATATTAAAGCTATGTATTTATTTTCTATATTTTCAGCAATTTTAGTTTTTGAAATATTTATTTTGAGTTTGGATTAGGAGATATGACTGACAATGCCAAAAATAGTAATTTTTGAAAACAATGATAACTATAGTAATTATTAATTTTCTTGTGCAGTTTCACATACTTTCGGTGCAAGTATGTTATGTAGGTTTGAAAACATTTAAATACATGACACATTTTGCACTTTTAGCAGATAATCGTGCATATTATTCTTTCCTTATATGGAAAATACACAAATTCATCAGAAATCACCTTGGTACCTAAACTTAGCCATGCTTAATATATTTGTGCTATGTGGTATGTGGCTAAACATCACAATATTCATTATGTAACAACTTCATTAGTATATGAGTCAGTGTTACAGTAAAGAACAATCAATGATTTTCTACTCTACAACTGTAAAATCCAAACTATTCTCAGAAACTGAAATCATATTGAAATATGTCATACTGCTGCAACTAGTAGGTAAATATTGTATGTGAATTAATTGACAGATAGAATACCAGTTGATAGCAAAAAAATAAAATAAGTTCTCCTAAAAAACCCTGAATTTCAATTTTTGCACACTTTTTATTTTCAGTCACTATCTTTTAAAAATTAGAAATGGAATTTTGCTAGGACATTTAGTGTCCCAAATTAAATGATACAATGTTTATAATTTAATTTAAATTAAATTAATTTCAGAATAGTTTTGGTGAAACTTTTTAGGTTATATTTCCTTCAGATAACTTCATGTTGAAATATTTATTTTATTGTCTTCAGGCAGTGAAACTTAGACACTGATGAAACAGGTGAGGTTGAGCATACCAGAGGTATGGATTTCTTTACTGCGCATGAGTTGTCATAGTTGACAATGAAGAGGGAGCAGCAAGTCAAAACAAACCAGTATGAATGTGATGAATGTGATATATGATATGAATGCATATGAATGCAACACTCAACTTACTATCCCTCTGTTCACACTTCAAAATGTTTCAAAAGTAGTCAGCCAATTTAATGGCATTTTATTTTAGTGGAATACTTCATTGATCCAGATAAATAATTTATAGGTATAATTAATTGATGAATAATGAATATATATTTTTTTACTTAAAATTATATATGTATATTTACAAATCACAATGTTTCCATTTTATGTGACAGAGTTACAACTCATTCGTATCTATAATATTCATAATAAGATGCTCGTTGTGAGATACAGTGATGACTGATGACTGATTTAAATTTTTTGTTGGTTCATTTCCTCTCAATGACATGTTTTTATGGTTGCAGAATTAGATTGAAGTGCAATATATTTCCAAATGTAACAAAGTATATATTCTACAGTTTTCACTTAAAAACTGTCTGTATTGTGAAAAGGTGCATTTAAGGTCCCATTATGTGATGAGGCAAAATGTAAATACTTGATGTGCAATTCATGTGCTTTGTTATTCCCAGGAGGATTGTTCCCCTTAAACAGGTCACAATTTGGCATATCCACAATTTTTACAAGGGCTGTCCCAGAAGTACCCAACCTGACATACAGATGGCAGCCATTTCAAACAAATAACTGGTAGAAAGTACCAACCTTTTAAAGCTTAAGTTTGAAGTTTGATGATGCTACATTGTTTGGCATTTGTTTGGCAGCCATCAATAGTGAACATTTTCAGTGAATTTGTAAACATGGATAAAACTAGTCATAGTTGTGTAATGCAATATTTTTATTTGAAAGGTCTTAGTCCAACTAATTCAAAAGCTGAGAGAGATTCTACTTTGGGGGAGTCTGCTCCTACATTTATAACATAAAACATTGGGTGCCAAAGTTTAAATAAGGTCATACAAGTTGCCAAGATAAACATCACAATGGTTGATCAAATGAGGTGGCCACACCAGAAAATGTGAAGAAAATCCACAAAATAATATTGGATGACCACTGACTGAAAATGTGCAAGCTAGCAGACATTGCAGGCATTTCAAAAAGTGCTGTTCATTGCATACTGACTAAAAATTTGGACATGAGAAAGTTGTGCGCAAGATGGGTGCCGCGTTTGCTCACAATAGAATAAAGCTGCATTGTGAGGATGTTTCAGTTGAATGTTGGGCAATGTTTTCCCACAATAAAGCTAGGTTTTTGCATTGATTCATAACGATGGATGAAACATGGGTTCATCACTTCACACCTCAGAATGAAGGAGCAGTCAAAACAGTAGAATAAACAGGGAGAATCAGCTCCAAAAAAGGCAAAGACCATCTGTAGGCAAGGTCATGGTGTCAGTTTTTTGTGATGTATGTGGAATAATTTTCATTGATTATCTCCACAAAGGAAAAGCAATCAATGGCAAGTATTATACAACTTGTTGCAGCATTTGAGTGGTGAAATCAAGCAAAAATGGTCATATACAGTGAAAAAAAAGTTTTATTTCATCAAGATAATGCACCAGTACATCCATTATTGCCATGGCCAAAATCAGTGAGTTAAATTTTGAATTGCTTCCTCAAGCATCCTATTTGCCAGATTTAGCCCCAATGAAAAGGTGAATCTTCAGTTGATATTTTGCAGACCTCAAGGATTCTCACTATAAACAGGTTATTGAAACTATTGAGCATCACTGGGAAAAGTGTATTGAGCTGAAGGGAGACTGTATAGAGCAATTCCGCGTGTGGCTAACTGACATTTACACTACATTTTCTTCTTAAAATGTCTGTCAATATAAGTGTAAAAATGTTATTTTAACGACATATGTTGACAGAGAATACATTGGCGGTTGTGATAGGGAATATAAAAACCTTAAAAAGTGAAACAATTATTTAGGTCAGTTAGTCACGAAAAGTTTAGCGCTCATTATTAAATAATTGTTTTACTTTTTAAGGTTTTTATATTCCCTATCACAACCGCCAATGTATTCTCTGTCATCATATGTCGTTAAAATAACATTTTTACACCTATATTGACCATTAGACAGACATTTTAAGAAGAAAATGTAGTGTAAATGTCAGTCACACGCGGAATTGCTCTATAGAGAAATAAAAATGTTTTTTTCCCAAAATTTTTGTGCTTTCTTTGTTAGGTCGGGTACTTCTGGGATAGCCCTAGTATATAGCACCGCAATGAGACAGAATTCACTCTTGTACTAATACTACAACTCTCTAGAACACAATTAACATGAAGTCATAAGTCTCTCTCCCATCGGTGTCCAAGTTTTGCTGCCTGATTATCATATATGTATTTTTGTATTTAAAAAATATATGAAGTTAGGATCCAGAGAGACCACATTGAATTAGAACAGGATTTGTGAAGCTCATATGTGATGGCTGTTTGGACATTTTACAGCAATAAGAACAAGTTACTAGTTCATGAACTACTGCCCATATAATTGGTAGAATAAAACTAACACACATTCGAAAACATTAAACATCAAAACAGACTTTTTCTGCAAGCATAGTGAAAAATTGCAGCAACATAAATTCTAGCCATACTTAATGTTCTCTTACAGCATGTGCTGAAAGGCCTATATAGACATTTACAATTGCCAGCTGCAATTATTTGCATACCTATATGAAGTAAGCAAAGTCACATTGTTTTCTGGAAAACAGTACTTCTTTTAAATGTTTTTACAATTTCTCAATGAGTTACATATATCTTTCGTTAGGTATTATATTACTTTAAAGCACATATTAAATATATATAAAATTTAAACGAATATATGCAAGCTTAGAATTCTTTACTGTGTATATAACAAATATTACAAAGAAAATTAGTACAGATGTTTCCTCATTGTATTGTAATGAGCTCCAAGTAAATCTGTGGGTATGCAATATTTTACATTTAGGCCACTAACTAACCAAAGTCACACAGTTTATTCTGTACATGTGATGTCTGTTGCAATCACATTAAACTAATATTTGTACATTCATGACAGCATTTTAATATTCTATTAAAATTAAAACATATAACATCAAACTTTGTTTTCAAAAGTTTATTATAAGAAAGTAATGAGGAGAAATAAAGCTAAAAGCTCTTTATCTGTTTATTATACAATTATATTTATTGAACTATAAAATGCTTACCACTACTGAAAAACTGAAACACTTCATGCTCAGTTTATATGTACAGAAGGACTTAAGGGATGAGGCAATTACTCATTTTGTTTAGAATACCAGCAGATATAAGAGGGAGAAATAAAAGATCTGTGGTTGTTCCAGTGTCTCCTTGCCAGTTTTGTGCTTCTAAGTTATTTAGTTACTGTGTGATTGTTTCTAAACTTCCACATTTAGCTCCTTGTCATAAACAAAATTCTGATAAAGTTTTCTTTTGTGGGGAGATTGTCATTCATAGCCTGAACTTTGCTGTATCACTATATGTAAATAATATATTTGCAAGTCTTAAAATATGAGCCTCAGGAAGAAGGCAAACCACATACAAAAGCATTTTTGACAATTTACTGAAGGTGGCAAAAACATTGCAATGCCTTTGATCACTTTATAAGTACCTAACTTCCAAATAATTAAGAGGTCATACAGAAATTCAGGGAGCAATGCATAGTACAAACAATGCACAAGTACTAGTAACCAAAATAGCAGTGACCCTAGTTTAGTTGCTCCATGCAATAGGCTTTATTCTTTGTCACATAATAAACTATGAGAGGCTTTGTTCATAGAAGCATGCATCTCAGCCTTATGGATAAGAATATAATACATGACAATGTATATTTGACAATTTGATAATATAAGGCAGGGATTGTTTTTCTTTTCTTTTAATCTTTTGCTCAAAACTAAGATATCAGCATGGAATACGCAAATAGCCAAAATCAGCTTTAATTAGGGAAGCTCATGATCACTAACAGCTTTGACAAAATTCTATAAGTGCAACCACATTTCATGAAAATGAACAGTACCATGTAGCTGACATTCTGATGGTTTTATTAGTTTTTTATGTTGTTAACCTTGGGATTATTTGTATTATTTACAATAGTGAGGATAATAGATTATTTCTACATGATGTTCATTTTTATTTGTTCCTTTGATGGTTGTATATGGTGTCACTGTTGTCTAGCAAGCCTTTAATTGCTACAATTTGTAGAATGACTATGTAGAGAACGCCCAGGTCGAATGTTGCAGGAGTGCTTAGTTTGGCTATCGAGGCCTACATCTGGGATTTGCAAAGTTTCTCATAGAATGTGCAACACCAGTTTCTTCTGGTGGTTTATTGGAAGACTTTGTGATAGCAAAATTGAGAACTTAAGGACATGTATGTACATATTAGGACAATGGGTTGGTTGTCAGTAAAGTTCTGAAAATGTTTAATGTGTAAAACCTGTAGAGATTTCAATGAATATGCATTATATATAAAACTTAATGGATTAGATTTTCTTAGGTAAAACAAAACCATATTATGAAAAATATATTCAAAACTTAAGTATTGTTTAGAAGGGGGTGTTCATTATCTTCTACACCGAGACATGTTTTGAAAGTAAGGAATGAACTTATTTTTGGTTAGGAATCTCAATGATACAAAGCACCTATGTGTATATCTATGTATCATTTATATACACCACGACATAATAAAGTACCATAAGATAAGTATAGTTACCATTTAACATTTATTTTAGAATTCTGTGAGCAGTCTCTTATAGGATTCTTCATACCTGTTCAGAAAATCATCAGTGCAGTGATTCATATTGTACTGCTGAAGAATTCTTAAGTTTGTTGCATCTATTTTATTTTTATTTTCTCTACTGGTAAGTAGGGGAAGTATTGTATTCCACCCAAAAATTCGATGTCAAGATTTCACCAGAAATATATGTTTTGAGACCCCCTGAATCCAAAAAGAAAAGTATTTTTAGAAAAAGGTCCGTGTATGTGTGTGTGTCTGTCTGTGTTTGTCTATCAGTCTGTGGACAGCATAACTCAAAAACGAAAAGTAGATTAAAAACCAAAGCTGGTATTTAAGTTTAATGTCTTTCAAGGATGCGACACGAACATTTTGAAGAAAATAGCACCACACTAAATTACCCTTTACATGGAAAATTTTTCGAAAATTTTGATTTTCTTGAAAATGGCTCTAATGATTTTCATTAAAATGCCAATGTTTGAGATATTTTTATGGCAAATGAAATGTATATCTTGAATTTTCTGGCTATAGCCCCTGTAGTCGTATTTACTCTGGACGACTTTTGCATAACTGGTAAACCGTTAGAGATAGACCAAATCATACTATACAAAAGATGTAGGTCTTACTAAAATACACAATTTATGTCTCAATAAATTTTCGTGTAGGGTGAACCATTTTAGAGATATTCCTTGTTATATGTGTGAGTTTCGGAAAACTTAAAACTTTCGTGAAATGGAACATTGCTGTTCATTTTTTTATATGCTAAGTGTGCAAAGAGAACGGAATCTCAAAGCTTTAAAAGATTTGACTATTGCACAAAGCCTACTGTATTCTAATATTCCCGTTGCACCTACAAGGAAATAAACAATAAGATAATTTGTACAAATGTTTATCTGAACTAACACGAAGAAGATGTAGGAATAAGAGTTTGTAAGAATGGTTAGTACTAGAGTAAAGAAAGTCATGTGAGTGCAACACATTTGATTTTTGGATATTCTAATCACAACCCAGTCAGTCTGCAATGTTGATGGAAATCAAATTGTGTCCATGATTTTTGAAAACTTGAGTTTGATACTGGCCTTGACTGCATTTTTATATTTTGTTCATAGTGACAGCTTAACTTTATGAGTAAATATAAACATACTTCCATTTTCACCTACTTAAATTCATTAAATAGTTCCATGGTTTCCTTATCTCCCGAGAAGCTTTGTTTTCTGGACATAACACATTTTGAATTTAGGCTCCTCAAATTACTTAACTAACTAAATTATTAAACAAGGCTTTGCGGGTGATCAGCTGTGTCAGATTTATAAAGGTTGAGCTTTCGGCCATTCTATACTCCATGGTTTTCATTAGGATTTGAGTACTGTCGTTTATTCAGATCCTGATGTAGGCCATGGAGTATAGAAGGGTCAAAAGCTCGACCTTCATAAATCTGACATGGCTGATCGCCTATGAAGCCTTGATTAAGAACGCTCGCCATGAAAGCTTCATAACCAACTAAAGCTTGTATGATGTACATCACAATGAAAAATGAAAACATAATCCCTTTGTTAGGGTATACAGCTAAATTTGCGCTTTTTAAGGACCAGTTCCTGGTTTCCATGTAGTTATCCTTATTTATTTAATTCCTCCACTTGAATATCTCATATTTTGTCATTTACTTAAATTGTAAATATTTCTTGTTACTTATCCGATGACATGTATATGTTTAAATGGATGTAAATAAATAAATAAATAAATAAATTTACATGATAGAGGTAAAACAATGGACAGCTGTCATGTTCAAGACAAGGGAATGCAAACACTTCTGCAAATACAGTACGTTTACTGCAAAACTTGGCTGGTAGGTGTACAGCCCGTGTGACCTTCACTACATTTCCCTACATGCGGTTCTTGTCATCACACGTGCGTCAGTCTTGCTTCTGTTAGGTAGGTGTTTTATGCTGTTGCAGTCCAGTTCACATGTGAATAACATTAGGAGTGTTTAGAAGTATTTAGTTTTACTTGAAATGTTTTCAAAATGAATTGATTGCAGTATACAGTACAACAAAGAGAGTTTATGTATGATACATATTTGCTTACATCATCCTGTAGGGAAGTTGTAAGACAATTTCAAACTAAATTTCCTGGCATGCTTATTCCAAGTAGAGACACCATTTGTTTGTATGTAAATAAATCCTGGAAGACAGGAACAATTCATGATAGGGAAAGAAACATAAAACAGTATGTGCTTATAGAACAGAAATTAGACAAAATTGGAGAAAGATTAGAACGGCCACTTTGAAAATCTCTTAGGCACCTTGCAGAAGACAAAATTAAAACAAAATATCAGGAGAGAAATAAATGCTATTTTTGAAACTGAACTAATGCGTGTGAATGAACATTTCCTCAGAAGATGCTGTAGGTGCAGATAGATGGCATTTGCAACATCTGTGATAAGGCATGCTTTGTTTATTCTGATAATTGGTAATATGATATGAGATTTGTGTCATGTCCACACATGTGACCGGGAGATGGGCTGTGCAATTGCTAGCCAAGTCATGTAGTACATGTCTGAGAGATGGGCTGTGTGTCTGTTGGCCAAGTTTTGTAGTAAAGATACTGTACTTTGGTTTATATGTCAGTATCTACTATCCAGATACTAAGATGAAAAAAACAGCCACCTTAATACACCTTAATGTGGAGGCAATGAATGTTCTCTTAAGACAATTATATGATTTACAGCATATAACTTTTACCACAAGTTAAGTAAAAGAGCTTATGAATAAAATGGAGATTATATAACTCCTGATCCTACGTCCCAGATGAGGCAAAGAATGGTGTTGCATCTAGTGTTTTCATCCACAAAGGTTAATACACACAGAGTGCACAATATTTGTCTTTGTTTTCTTTTTGTGAGTATTTTTATAGTAGGTATTACTCAACTGGGAATTACATAGCTATGAAAACTCTGAATTTACATTAGAATTATGCTGCAAGCTAAGAAATGTGGATGTGCATGTATGTTTGTCAAGGATAAGCATTCATTTAAATAGTTCTGTTCATTTTATTGCACAGTTTGAAAATGTATCTATTTCTTTTCTGGTCAGCTAGTAAGAATTCATAACTAGGTGCACCTGCACAATAATTACAAGTTTTTTATTTTATGCGTATGAGGACATATTAGGATTAACAGATTATTTTATGGAAATGTAGGACGCAATAGCAAAAAATGTAGGTCATTTGAGAAATTTGTGTTTGTATCGTTGGCTTCAAATGCTATACATTTAAGAGGTGGAATCAGGACTGGAAAAAAAAATTACTATTGCTATACATTTCTTTTCTATTCCTAACCCTACTAAAGTATCCTGAAGATATGATGATATTCCATGGATTTGTATGATGCAAGGTGATGAACAATGTGAAATGCAAGTTTAATCTCTGCAGTGCTAATATGATATGCTGATATTGGCTGAGTAAAGAAATCTTTAATATTTGTAATACCAACAGAATTTTGTGAAGTCATGTTTCTTAGAAGACAGACTGCTTACTTTCCACCTCCTTATTCTTCGATAACCAAAATGTAAATGGAAGAGTGAGAGTAAAGCATCAACCTATTGCCTTGGAGTGCAAATACTGCATTGCCAATCTCTCGTTCTGTTACTGATGCAGGAATATGCTCTTTGATCATAGCCAGTGTAGCCATGTTGCCATAGGAAGTTGCAGTTGCAGCTAATAACAATTACTATTTTCTATTTTCGCAGTTTCCAGTTCATTTTCTAATGATCACTGCTTGCTTCTGAAAATATAGTACATGAGAGTCTTTTCAAAAATTCCCCCATATACTGGACAAATGGTTCAAATGTAGGGCATGTCCCAGAATTTCTGGATGTCTGGTAACCTTAGGATATGTTATATAAATAGAATAGGGGAGTGATTGTGATACTGTGCGATAAAGGCAGTTTACACATTTTTTTAGATATGTCTATAATGAATATTTTTCACATTTTGTAAACTTCACACAGAGACACTGGATGCTAGTATTAAACTGCCAGCTTTTTGTATAAAATAAATATTTTGAATTTTTCATATCTGTAAGATAATTACACAACACATACACTAACTTATAACTCTATGATAATATCCACAAAATTAATAGAATTTGTGGATATACTTATGACAGTGAACTTTTTCTCTCCACAACTTTGTGTCCTTTTTTCCTTATAAAGTACTTGTGCGTTCAGTGGATAGTAGCTTTCAAGAAAGCTTTAAACCTTATCTGAGCAGCTAGCTGCAGAAGCATGACTTTTTTTTTAAAATTTGTTTCACTTTTTTTCCTTTTTTTATTGTTTTGCTTTTTTAAGTTACTTTAATAAAGCACTCATTCACACATTCTTTACTAAAACTTACTGAAACACACATTTTGTTGCATGGAACAAAGACATTATCACTATTTTATTTGACAGCTGGGTATTCCTTATACATTTATGGCACAAATATAAGCTTATTCCTGAGTCTCTACGAAGCAAGTTCAACAAATATAATTTCAGCAACAAAACTCCAAGTTATGGGCTGGCATTTTTTGATAAATTTGAAGATTAAAGCAATAATAGTCATACAAATACAAATAATGCCAATGATCATAGAATGATACAAGGGCTAGACAACTGAACTACAATTTTTTGTACAATTATTGTCATATTTAAACTTATGGCCTTTAGCAATTATGGTAATTGGTATGCTAAGACTTAGACATTACTAAGCCATACATAGCTTTCATCATATGTATACTATGAAACAGAAATACATACTATAATTGCAAGGCTTCAGAAAATGTTACATTTATAAAATAACACATTAATCACTACTGATCAAAAGCTATTCTCATTTACATTAATGTAAAAGAAGAAAAATAATATTATTGTCCTTACTTTCTAATAACTATATTATGGGTATATTTATGTATTTGAAAAGAAAGATGTATTGACATATGTACCAACATGTATGGAAATTATAAAGGCATATATAGAGGTCACTGAACATTTAATACAAGGAAAGAGGCCAGCAAAGGATACTGCAATTAATGATTCATTCAGAATATTGTCTCTTTACTAGTGATCTTCAAAAATAGTTCAGTATTATACTGACTGCATTTTCATGATTCTATAAATACATATTCTTACAAGATTGAAGTACATTCAGAAAGGATCATATTTCCTGAATGAAGATTAACACAATGCATTTTATATTATTTGCTCTAGTACTATGTGGAATACATTTTATATACAACCATAACCTCTCTATCTCAAGAGGAAACTATATAAGTGGAAATATGTATCTAAAACAGGGTGCCACAGCCATATTCTTACACTTGTTATCTAATTGAGCAAATGGCATATTCATGATTAATGAAAATGTCTCTAAGATATATGGTGGGGAGAGAAGAGTAGACATATTAACAAAATCTTGTATGTGTCCCTTGTAATAAAAGAATTTTAGCAGTATTACAGCTAGCTATTTTGTAAAGCATTTTTGCAAAAACTTATTTACATAATATAAATATGTCTTTAAATTTTTATTTATCTGGATAGGAACTCACATTCTTAAGGTAACCATCATTACAGTTTGCTCTTATCTAGGCTTAACTAGGTACATTTAGTATGAAAATGGATTTCTAACAGAATAATATGCAGCTTCTTTGAAGTAAATTATTTTCAAAATTTCATATTAAAAAGCTCTGTGTATATACTTTAATCTTGTAAGTTCTTTTATGAGGAATATTATAAACTTCTGTTTATTGTCAAGGTGCAGTTACAATACGAGACTGTATTACATGTAAGTACTTCTCAAATTTTACAGTACTCTACAGAAACACATAGATATATGCACATTGTAGGTATAAATGACTAGGTATATATTGTCACGAAATATGCTTCCACATGATATTGAAAGCTTGATTGTAATCTTACTATTGTTAACATTAGCATCCACACTTTATTTTATTTTCTAAGTATAATTTTTTTCCTACATATTTTCTTAAATTCATACCCAATCATAGCTGTATAAATTAATATTGACTGTTAGATCTTTTAGATGGTGCATGTGAATTAAAAAATGCTCTCTTTTGTATTTTTATATGCATTGTCACTTTGGTTTAATAAATGGGTGAAATATCAGTAGTAGCACCACTTTTAGGGTACAGATATTGAATATCATGCTGGTCCATACATATTTTCTGTAATACTTTTTTGATTGTTATGCTAATACTTGGGGTCATTGCTGAACTGTTATGTACTAATACTATATTTACAGAGATTGTCTATAGTAGTTTCTTCCTTGTCACAAATAACTGGCAGATTATAGAATGAAAGCTAGATGTGTAATACAAAGGTAAATAAAATATAATAGGTGCATATTCATATGCAAGGAAATGAGAATATTATTAATGCTATTCTTAAGATAAATTATCCATTAATTTTGGATTCCTAGTCTGTATGATGAAACCTTGTTAGCAATATGGTAAATGTTTTGGACAAAGATACATGAGTGTCGGCAGACTTTTTTTCAAGGGGGGGTGGGCACATGTTAAAGCTTGCTTGCAATTAAACAATATTAATTCATTATTCTGTTGCCAAAAACTGTAAAAGATGAGTTATAGTATTTGTTGTGAATAAGCATATTAATTTATGCTAAATAAAAACTGTTCTTTACATCAACATTAAAGCAATAGCCTAATAGTAATAGATTGCACATTACATTAATTATTTTTCAAAGGGGAGACCGCAGGCTCCCTTGCCCCCCCTTTGCGACACCCATGCAGAAATAAGCATAATGGTTATATATAGTCCACAGTAAATCTCCTTGAAGTGTACCACACTTGTTTAAAAATTAAATCAAATGCATCATACTTTCAGCCTTAAAGTCATAGTTATTTTAGACAACTTACATTAACTGAGGGACCTGGCTGTATGAGATTTAACACTTTGAGTCCCAGGGGATTCTGCAGTTGTGAATTTATAAATATCTGTGTAAAGCAGCTAACATCAAAATTATTCAGATATTCTTCATCTGAATATTCCAAAAGCTGTTCATCAGAATTAAATTTTCCTATACTTGATTAATTGTAGCCAAAATTTCAGCTTCAGATCGCAGAAATCAAGATAAATGCTGCATATTAACAACTACGCACACTAAATGTAGCATAGAGTTAACCACCTTCTAGAAAAAATGACGTGAGAGCAGCTGATATTACTGACTCTCTTATATTTCTTAACAGTATTCTAAAGCGATGACAGATGACAAAAGAGATGGAAGGTAAAGGATGCCTGACCTAGTGCATAGTCCAAGTTCGAGTTATAGTGGCGTAATTGCAGTAAAATCATTAGAAATGTGTGCCCGAGCTATACTTGGGTAAAGGCATCAAAGTGTTAAAAATAAGGGAAAGAAGCTTCTGGAGAATCTATTAATTACTCATGATTCATAACAGACAAAAATGAGAAAGATATTTTCATTTTACATTCCTTCAAGAATTTCCTGGTTCAGATCAAAATTTATTAATTGTATACTTGCTCAGAAATGAGAATTATAATCATTATTAACAGTAGATAATAGTAAGGACTGATTAGTTGATATTTACAAAACTATTTGCTTTACAAAACAATCAGTGGATCCAAAGTCTAGAATCAACCTCATTTTAATTTCATGTTAGGTTTCCATTTCATCTGAGACTTTTGCATATAAGCTTCAATTAATATAGATGCCAGATAACACTTATTGATCTTTTTTTAAACTTTTATTTCTTCTTCTTTACGTGATTACCCTTCCCTTATGTGGGACTTATATCCCCTAGGAGTTACAAACCAGTATGAGTTTTTTATTGATGAATGCTGTTCATTCCATTTATCTACTAGAACAATCACATGTGTATAAGGGAATATGCTATGAGTATGTGCACTGAAATCAATCCTTTGTTGTCATCATTTTTAGTTTTGGCTAATTTTGAGAGAAGAATACTAATGATTTTTCTGTTCAGCAGTTCCAATGAACCTAAGTTATTTTCTGGGTATGAAAGAAGCAGTAACATTACTTTATTAGCATGTTCACGTTAAGTATACAATTTTCTCAGCTCAGAATAAAGACTAATAAATATTTTTTGTTTAGTATATAAAAATAATATGTTTCTCTTCTGCAAGATTATAATCTTTATCTTGCAAGCTTATATTATTCAGGATTTCTCTTCATATAATGAAGTGAATGATCATCATAATTAATTAAGTTCATATGCCCTTAAAAGTCAAAAAGAAAAAATCCTAGATCATAAATTTCTTTCTAATGTGAAGTGAATGTTTGTTACCATTTTAAGATAAAAGTTAAGAAAGAAACAAATTTTAGTATTGTGTTCATTATAAATTACGGAGTACAGGATTGAGCTTGCTCTTTGACTAGAGCTGCAAGGCAAACAAGATACTACTCATCATTTCATACTAAATGTTTAATGGATAGGAGCACTGATAGAAGTACACAGGTATTATATATCTCCATGGATGATAATATATGTGTAATAATTTAGAAATATTTCTTTGTATATCTATTAACGTCCTCCAAAGTAATAGGTTATATCAAACAATAAATTAATGAAATTAGTGAGTTTTATAGAGCTTAAGTTACTTAACATACATCTTTTCAAAATAAGGGAAAACCTCGGTAAAAGCTTTGTCCAGATAAGTCACCCTAACCAAGCTCGGGACTGTGAATTTGTACCACCACACCATAGAGGCAGGCTATAATTTAGAAAGGTTTTGCACCAGTGATGATGTAAGCAAGGGAGTATGTAATTAAATTTGCCTGCTTTATGATAAATTGCTTTTAGTGTTTCTTTTTAAAAAATAGATTTTAAAATTAAAGGCAGGTATTCCTTGTAAGGACAGAGACATTTCTTGCTGAGCACTAAATAAATTTTCTCTTAACATTATTTATCATCAAGGCCCTCAATTATATTATTTATAGTGGATGATGGGGTTATGATTGACAAATTTCTATATAAACCTAATAAAATTGGTTGAAAATCCCTAAGAGCAATAAGCATTGCATATGCTAGAGGGATTAGTTATCCAGGTTTATAATAACTACAGTTAGTTACTGTCATTTATGTAAGGCACCTGTTTTGAAATGACTGTATATTTATTAATTTGATTGTATTCTGGCAAAGAATCATACATTTAAAGAAGGAGAGAGCCAGAGTGCTTTAACTTAAATTACTTCTTTTGCATTTGGTGCATATGTTTATAGGATTCACTAACAATGCAATTTTAAATGTGGGTTTAATATAATTATTTAAATGCTGTAGAACTTATAAAAATAGTCTTGCGCTAAAATATGCTTGGAATTGTTGAATAAACGTGATAAAGTTATATCTTCTGAGACAGAAAAGACTTCTTAACAGGTGACATTAGTGAAAATGGTTGAATCCATAGCTTTTGTCACAATTATGTGAAATTTTGCATATATTTGTGCCAAAGAGTATCTAGTAGCTCTACTAAATTCCAAGTAAAAACATTTCTTTTGCAGCAGTTTTAGTGTATTATAAGAAATACTCAATGCAAAACATTATTTGTTACAAACAAACTAAGCTCTGGCTGTATGTTCCTTTGGATTATACTTACAAAACTTGATATTTTAATTCAGCCATATCAAATGCTTTTGGAGAAAAATTAATGAATACATAGATGATTGTATTTTTTAATAATTTTTAAAATCTAAATTCAGTAAAAGAGCTGTCTCAGTGCTGTGGTACCACTGCTAGTTAACAAGTGGGAGACTTGGGTTCGATTCCTGGTACCAGCGTGGGAATTTTCTCTCACAGGAAGACCTGGTCTGGTGTGCACTCAGCCTCGTTAGGTCCCATTAAGGAGCTACTTGACTGAAAAGTAGTGGTCCTGGTTGTGTAGATCACATAACCAGTGGGGAGGGATCAGGGTGCTGACCACATACCACTGTCCGGTGCTGCATCGTGCTCATGATGCCTGTAGTGGCAGAAGTGGGGGAAGAAGAGGCTGGGCGGTAGGCCTAGGCCCAAAAGGGCTCTTGAGCCTTGGGGTAGTAGTAATTCAATAAAAATTAACCTGCTCCATCTAGAACATCTAAAGTAGCAAATTTTAGGAAAAATATGTATGCAAAACTTCAGAGAAATCTATTGAGAATTAAATTGCAGGGAGCATTTTGAGCATTAATAATTTGAAAAACATAAAGCAGATAAAAATGATATGAAACCTTAAATGTAGAAAAACATATATTTACTGTTATGGAACTCCCTTGAACCATAACTTAACCTTTAGTAAGTGTTTAGGTTACTCTTCATTATATTTTACTGCTGTTGAATGAGACAAAGGTTTCCTAACTGTGTTGTTACATAGCTTATTCTGTTAATGGATAGTATAATGATTTAAAAATGCTGACATACAAATCAAGAGTACAAAGAGGCAGTGGAATATTGAGGCATAGATGGGATATGACCAGAAAAGGTGAAAAGGCAAAACCTTGAGAGGAAGACGAACAGAAGACAGAATTGGGCAAACATTCTAAAATTCTATCTTTATCTTTATCACCCCTAAGTGAATATCTTTTATTGTACCTATCCATTTCTTTATCTCTGTTTAATTAGTTTTAAAATGTTAACAATGTCAAAGTGATAATTGAAAGATGATTTAATTATTCTTTCTGTAATCATAAGATTTTATGACCAAAAGTTTAAGAACTTTTGATTATCATTTAATTTAATAGGAACTTCCATAATATACCTATAATCTATTTACTGTAAACATGAAGTAGATGTAAGCAGAAGTATGTGGTGGGGATGAACCTTATTGGCTGGCAAGTTTTAATACCCCCGTATTCTTCTACAATATCCATGATTATTTAGCTTCTTGCTTTACCTGACTTCAGTAAAGCATTCAGGTTGTTATAATATAGTATGTAATGTTATAATTTAATATACTGCAATAATACACTTTATATCCTATTGCCAATCTCAGAACATTGACTTCTCTTGTTCTGAATACCATGTAGTGTTTGTCTCTTGCCTCACACCATCTTGTCATGCAAAATAGAAGCAAGATCAAGTAGCAGTGGTTCTATTGAACACATGCAAGGAAAGCTCTTAAGGAAAAATGAAAAGGTATTGAATGTATTCAATAAGTTTTCAGAGAAATATCCTACCGCCACTGTAAACAATTTGGTAAAGTATGATAATAATGGACAATGCCTCTTACCATTCAATTAAAGTGGAGTACATTCCAAACAATGTATAGAAGAAATCTGAAGTGTTATCTTGGCAGAGATTTAAAAATTCTTTCTTCAATGTGATATATGTAATTACTGCAAAAACAATGGCTCAGATGTTCAGTAATGTAATGGTTGATGTAACAACAAAGAGAGCATTTGGATGCAGGTTATCTGAATGAGGTGAATTTGCGCAGTGATAATATTGCTGCTTACACATGCATGTACATATATTATGTTAATCAATATCTCAGTATGAAGTGCAAAGGAATACTCTACTTTATTCAAACAGCAAATAGATTATAGGTAGTATCTGATTATTTCTATATGTGTGGTTTTATAATCAACATTTTGGCCTGAAAGGTATAATGCATTTGTAAAGTAAATGAAACTGACAAAATTATTTAGATAACATAGTTTAGAAGCTAATCTAATGGGTTAAATAATGCATGACAAGTGATTGTATTTTATTTCCCCAAATGTTTTCTGAATATCTAGGTATGTCACATTTGTTTTCATAGTTTTACAATAAAGTCATGTAGTAATTATGATTGTCCTGAATATGATGTTAATTTTACTTAAAATGAAATAAATGTATGGAGCAACATGGTTATAGGGGTATTTATTCTTTCAAGTTGCAATTATGCTTAAAAAAATTTAAAGAATGGAAAAATCTGGAAAAATAAATTGTTATCTTCACATTAGAAAACATTGTCTATAATTACCACAGGGACTGCTAATATTGGTATATTACTTTGTTCTAAGAATAGAGCAATCAATAGACAAATCTTTCTTTAAATTACCAATTTCACAAGTGCCCATCTTTTAATGCATGCTTATTTGCTAGGCATTCTCTTATTTGATAATTTTCAGATATCCATGATCCATTTAAGACATTGGATAAATAATACAACTCAATTTGATTATACCCAGTGCAATAAAGCATTATAAAAAGATTATTTCTTAGCTGTTTATACCTTTACAATGAACATATCATATTTAATTTTCTGAAAATTAAAGATTATGTTTGTTATTCCTATTCTACAAGTAAAAAATTAAAAATTTATGTATAAGATATCAATGATACATTAAGCAGGAGGAATCACCCTGTATTTGGGCCAATAAGCAACAGATAAGCTTATCACTTTGGTTAGTCCTTCAGCTAAGCAAACTTCTTGAGCAAGAAAGACTCCTTAAAAATTTTGTATTCATAATTTCTGATTTGTAAAAATACTGCTATCCCTCTTGATCTTTGATTGAAAAAATGTGCACCAGGCTCTACAAAAATTATTCAGCGCTTATAGAAATACTTCCACAGATTATCCTATTTAAAATTTATGTGGCAAAGTTACTAAACCACTAGTTTCCTACAGGACAGCTGAATAAACTAGTTCAACTAACATTTGTTGCTTGATGATTAGCTTCATGCATGTTTACCTTAGGAGCGAGAATCTCTGTCTTCAGAATGAATTGCCATCTGCTGGATGATCCATGGGACGTATTTTGGTACATATGCATAAACACCTGGCAGATGGGGATGTGCACATTTGATTCCCCAGCTTACAATTCCACCAACAAACCATCTGTCACGGTGCCTACAGAGCAATGGACCTCCAGAATCACCCTTTAAAAGGAATAATAGATTATTATTATAATTTTCTCATTCTCCTCTTTCATGCTTTTGTTGCTACCCACATGCACTTTTTGACAAATTATGGTGCCACTTCGCAAGTTGATCGTAAGTTACACATAATGAATATAATGTGGAGGTAGTGACAGTTGGTAACTATCCCCTTATCATTCATATTGTAAATATTGGTTCTTTCTTTTTTTTTTTTTTTTGAGCAGTGTTAAGCATATTTGGTTAACCTATAAGCTCATACATGGCATGAAATATATGTACCACACTACACTGTTGGTAGCATTGTTACATTAATCCTCTAACAATCACCTTTCATGTACTTTTCAGTCCTCCTTGTAACAATGTTACCACAAACAGTTTTACATCTTATTTTGCTCAGTACACATACGTTCTCTCTGTCAGGTAGAAATTAGTCAAGGTGTGCTATTATTAATTGCTGAACTGTAACATGGATTACAGATTCAAGCAAAGCTTAAGATCCTCTCTAGATGATAACTGAATATGAGATAAATAATGAGTCTGAGAGCGAAGTGATATTTTAGAAATGATCATAAGATAGATACAGAGTAAGAGGCAGTCAGCAGTGATAATGAGAGGATGTGCCTGCATCACCTCAGCCATATTTCAAAGGGAAGGATGGCACCTTGGATTTCACGTGCACCTCCCAGGAATGTCAGAACAAAACCATGTAATATTGTAACCCATCTGCTAGGCTGGAAATGTCCAGGTTATGAAGCAAAATTGCCTTTAGAAATTTATCCTCATTTCATAAATCATATTCTCAGCAAAATAGTAAACTGTGCTAACATATATATCTCCGCTATTGAAGGCACCCTTAATAGAGAAAAAGATGTAATGCTCCTGAATTCTGTTGAAATAAAAGCTCTGTTTGGACTTCCTCACTTCATTGGATTAATGAGATCAGATCATTTAAATGCTAAAGATTTATGGGAATTGAATGGGATTGGTGTCACATTATTTCCTGCAACCATAGGCATCAATAGGTGTAATTTCCACCTGCACTGTCTTTGCTTTGACAATATTTGTTCAAGGGAATCAAGACAGGCTAGCTCTAATTAGAGATGTATTACAGTGTTGGAAGAATTTTATACACAGATAATTACACACAGTAGAGGGTGTTGCATAATAGATGAAAATTAGATCTTTTAGAGCTAAATGCATCTTCAGGTGATACAAAGAAAGGAAACCTACAAGATTGGCATTAAAGTTTTTGTCCTAGCTGTTTCTCACTCTTTCTATGTTGATATTCTAGAAATCTATTATGAGTAGCAACCTAAAGCAGGTGTGCCTTATTCTTTGGGGCTTAGGCCCAAATGAAAAACTCGAAATCAAGGTTATCATCATCATCATTATTGTAACAAAATGACAGTTACGGCTAATCACACTTTATTTACCTTCAAGTCTGTTAGCATAGGGCTAATGTTACACTTAGATCACTTTTGCACAAACTCAAGAGCAACAGAACCTAACCGTTGAATCGATCAAAATACAGAACTGTCAGTTTATAACTTGCACTAAACTGCACTTGGCATGATTCACAGTCACTGTCCACTGAGCACTTCGTAGTAGCTTACTCGGCACTCAGCAGTTCCTTATATAGGGCCGCACACAATGTGAGCCTTCTGGAAGTGGAATGCTCGAGAGTGAATAAAGAGGAACAGTCCTGATGGCAGAACAGCACACAATAGCTACTGTTCTCATATGCTGTATTGTCTGGTCGGGGGATGGGTCTTTAGTGCAGGTAAGCATCGGGTCCCTCCCCTGGTGTAGGTAATACAGGACAATACATTTTGACTATTTGTTTAAAACATGAATGATACCTCACTTTTCTTAAGGATTACACTGCACTGAATATGAACATGATAACAAGAATGCTAATTTGTTCTGGTTTGAGAATAATATTGAGGAAAAGTACAATGGTAATTTTTTCTATGAAAATGTGTCTGATGAAAAACATATTCATGGTGGCTTTCTCTTTGTTTCCCTCTTGTAGTCAAGTTGAGGAGCATTCCTGATGACTGTCCAGCAGTAGTCAGCAAGCATTGTTGCACTCCACTTTCCTTGGTAACGTTTTTCCATGAATGATATTTGTTTGTGGAAATCTTGGCCATGCTCATTGCTTATTTCCCCACAATTTTCAGGAAAACATTCAGATGGGAGTGTAAAAACTGTAATTTAAAGGGCATGTTGCATTCCATTTTGTTATAAGATGACAGCAAATTTGTAACAAGGTCCTCATAGTTTCCAGCTTGTTTGTTTCCCAAAAAATTGTTTACGACTTCTCTGAAAGAAATCCATACCTCTTTCTCAGCATCATTTAAAATATGTTCAAATAACTCATCTTGGCTAAGTTGATGAATCTGTGGACCAACAAAATCTCCTTCCTTTAACTTGGCTTCACTAATTCTAGGAAATTTTGTAACTAGGTATTTGAATGCCAGTCCATTTCGGTCCAACTTTTCAACAGGGTTTCTGATGAGATAAGTTTTAAATGTAGTGGAGGAATTAAATGTTCTCAGATTCCACCAGAGATTCATGTTTAACATTCATTTTTCCAGTTTCCACATAAAGGCCATTCCTTTTTCATGAAATGAGATGCTCTATTTCTACTGTCCCATTCACATATGAAATAACAGTATTTAGTGTAGCCTAGTTGGAGCCCAGTTATAATTGCAGTTACTTTGAAGTCTGCAATATTTTCCATTTACACATGTTATAATGAATTGAATAAATAAGGAGTTTCAGGCTGTCATATGATTCCCTCATATGCACAGAGTAACCAATAGGAACTGATGGTAACTGATTGCCATTATGTAGTAATACAGCTTTGAGAATTTTGAAGTATCTATAAACAATCACCACTGAGCAGAGATGTGTTCAATGTTCAGAGCACCCAATAAGCCACTAGCATCACTGCAGAACCCTAAATCGCCTTCCTTAGAAAAATATTTCTCAAGAAGTATCTGGCGGTCACAAAAAACTGTCACTTTCACATTTTTGACAAGATACTTTCATTGTTGCAATCTAGAGGCTAACAGCCCTGCCTTGGCTATAGAAAGTTCCAGGTCTCTGACTAAATCATTTAATTCACTCTGACTAATTTTGTGATGTTCAGATTTAACATCAGGTGCAAAGTCAGAATCTACATTCTTATCTAGTCACAATTTCCTCAGTCACAATGTAATCAGTAATGTGCCATACTATAAAAATAATAAGCAACTGGCAACTTTCAGTAACATTTTCATCATAAGAGGTGCTCAATTAATTAAAAATTGTATACATCACTCATGACACAATTTTCCTGTAGACCAATGTAATTAGCCGTAGGTGCAGTGACATTATTATTATTGTTATTATTGTTATTACTATCATCGTCATCGTCATCATCTTATCCACCTTATCTAGTTGTGCTATAGGCTACACATAAAATTTGTCTTGCTGATTAAATTCATATCTTTAATTATAGCAGCCAACACTGGTATCATTTTAGTTTTAGTCCACAATTTAATAAAACACCATAAGAACATTTTCTACAGGTACACTGAAATTAAATTTGCAATGCTTGCCCGTTAATGTAGAAGGATGGCTGAAATATTGCTTTTCGAAACTGAGAGGTGAGTGAGCTAAAAGGTGACATGGCTGCCACGTCCTCTCAACAGCAAGGGAAGCACATGGCTAATTTAATTCTCATACCATCTGTGCAAGCACGCCTGAGAATTAGGTGACTCTTCACACAGGTTTAGCTGAAGTTGGGTATTTACTTTTGTGAAAGATAGTACATCATGAACAAGAATGAAAATTTTAACTGTTGCTGTTTTATTCAAGAATAAACAGTTGCTCGGAGAAAACATAATATTGCTTTTTGCAACACTGAACACCTTTATTTTCTCAGATGGCCGTACGTTTGCTACTAAAGTAACATGATAATAACAGTAAGGCAGTTACACAGCTTCATTGTTACTGGCTCAAAGTTTCAATTATTATTACTTGTTTAGATTTGATGCATTTTTTTCAATTAGATACATTGTTTTTATATTTATAGCTTATGATGAATAATTTAAAGTAAACAACCCATCACCTAAAGGTTGTAACTGTAATGACACAAATAAACAATGAAAAATAAGAAGAGGCAACTGATAATGTGATTGAATGTTTATGAAACAGGTGTTGATGAATTTATGTTTTAAAAAATGTAATTGGGTTTGTTAAAAAGGTGGTGGTAATTATTCTGGGCACAAGATCCCTCTATGGCCTGTGATTCTACCACTAGGTCTTTATTTCTTATTTTTGATCTATCTTACCTGACATGCATCTTTTCCTCCTTCTGCATAGCCAGCACAAATCATGCCTTCAGTAACATTGAGATCTCGGTGTTCTAACCATCTATTGCACAGTTCCCTGTTCAGCACTGGCACTTCAACCTCATTCACTGCTGGCTCATATTCAGATGCTGTAATAAGCAAAGATAATAAAATTAGGAATGTAGAAATGCGTGACTTTGAACAGAGTGAGCAATGACTGAAGCAGTATAGAATAGCTTTACAATCACATTATGTTAGCATAATTGAACAATGCATCCAGATACGTGATTCAATAAAAGTCTTCAAACTAAAAACAAATTAACATTAAAAAAAAGTACATATTGTGATGCCGGCTGCAGCTATATGCCTCAAAGACTCAAGGTCTGAATGTGGAGGTTAGAATAAAGGCAACAATAAGCTTGGCAGAACAAAGGGTTTTTCATGAGATGTCCCGTGTCTGGCAGATCTGTGCAACGTCATCATTGCTATATAGGAGGTGAGGTGACAAGAGAAGCACATACTTACAGACATGAGTCATCACAGCAGGCAGTGTTTTTGAATGTGTGTGTGTGTGCTTGTATAGTCCTTATGAGAGATACATCGTATCAAAGTAAAGCCAGTGAATCAGTTTTAGTAGTGTTGAGTGACTGTATCATTAAAGCCAGAAGTTTTTGAGAGAAAACAGACTTATGAGTGCTGAATGAGATAGCTGTGAAGGAAGACAGAAAATTGCATGTTAAGGTTATGAGAAGACAACAGCTGTGAGTTGTAATGTCTCAAAGGACTGAAGACTGAGTTAACAACAGAAAATGAGAACTATGTTTTTGTGCATTTGGTTTTGGATGAAACTGAAGTGATAAAAAAAGTAATTGAACTTGTTTTTTTACAATATTATCACCATGGCATTGAGACAGAATATTAGAAGACCCCAAAAGAAAATCGTTTATGTGAATATTTGTTAGGAGTGTAATTTGTTTTTTGATGTTGGTATGAGTTGGTTAAATGACGAAAACGTGTTACTAATGTTCATTGTTACGAACAACTAAGTTTGTTTAAAGACGTCATAAATATTTCCATATTTAATTTTAATATATATGTATAAATAAAAGAATTATATGTGTTCAAAATTAAAAGCGAAGGGAAAATGGCTAAGGATCGCTTCCCTAACATGCGGGAACTATTTGATGAACGCATGCACAGATGTACACGTGGCAGTCGGAATGATAGACTCGCAACTAAAAGAATCGGGACTAGCGCCTAAATATTCAAGGTGATAAGACGTATTTTGGTAGCGTGTGAACATTGTGGAAAATTTACCAGACTTTCATCAAGCTTTTGTTCCACTTTTTGAAAAAGTGGAAAGACTTAAATAATCTAAAATGGTGCTAAGAGGATTTATTTAAGTGTAAAATAGAGAAAAAGTGTTAATAAAATAATACATTGTGGTGAAGAAACATCGTGTGATTTTTCATTCCATCCGTTACCATGCCCTGAGGGAATAAGAGCCACATCGCTCAAAATAGAAGCAACACTTCAATAAAAACAGCACCAGCATGAAGCTACCTCAGGGGGATTAGCAATACCGGTCTATGCACCTGGTCTTAGGTGGGGCTACTTGCCAGAATAACAGCCCATGTAGAACAATATCCATTGTGTGCAGCTTCCTTGTTCCGGAACATTTCTTTGGCAGGCTTGAATAAGTTCTTTTTCCAAAA
Organism: Tenodera sinensis; assembly: GCA_030765045.1. Lineage (NCBI taxonomy): Eukaryota > Metazoa > Arthropoda > Insecta > Mantodea > Mantidae > Tenodera > Tenodera sinensis. The sequence goes on from CM060967.1 coordinate 72,710,691, forward strand.
TGTTTGCCTTATGTTTGGGTACTACATAAGCAGCTCGCTAGTACCTGGTGGACAGTTCACAGTGAGAGTTTGATAGAGTACAGCAGACAAGAAGAGTGTAGTTCAGTTGTGAGTTGTGACTCAGTTATGATTTGACAGATCAGTTGTGGTCCATTCTGATAAGGATGTGATAGTGCTCACAAGAAATGAGGTAGTTGCAAAGGCATGCTTGGAAGGGCAATGGGTATATCACTTTACAACCTCTTGCCGAATGTCCCCCCATGTAACTGCTTAACTGTTTTGTTGCACTTAAACACACACTTGTGAGACAGAATATTGACCAATGGAGGGTCGTTCATGTAAATATTTTTGTAAGAGTGTGTAAAATTCTAATTCTTTTAATTTGAGTGTATCAGGGACTTATTTTTTTTAATATTCAAGATAGCCAATGTTTTCTCGTCACTTTGAGTTCAACCAATGAGAACTGTTGCGCGGATGAATACATAAGAATGGCGGTGTTGCGTCATACCGACGCTAGGGACTCTTTTTTCATTAGCGTCTGTGAGCTCAAGTTGGAAGGATGTATTTTTTTGGTAGTGCGTGAACATGTAACTTTCACCCAAACTTTTATACAGTGTAGATTCTACCTAACTGTGAAGATTGTTGATTAATTAATATGGTGCTAAAAGTGTAAATTAACGAATAAATATATTGTGATAAAGGAACGTTGATTTATGCGTTCCATTCTGTTACCTCGACCCTGAAGATAAGAGTAGCGTGTGCTAGCTAACTATTACATCATTCAGTAAAAACATTATTCCTGCTGCTATATTCCCGCTGCTAGGTAAAGACCCATTTCTAAAAAACAGTACCAAAATGGCTTACCCAAAGTGGAACGCGAATTTAGAATGGAATGCAAAATTACGAGTACGAAATGTTAACATCAAATGACGCCATCCCATCGCGCAGGAAAAAGACGCCATTAAACATCGTTTGATATTAACGACCCATCGGAACATCGATGCATGAATAATCAACGTGGGAAAAACACCGGAGATCATCTAGCGAAGCCAACTACCCAGGAGACGTAAATAACTGGACGGAGAACCAGCAGAAAAGAAAGTAGGATCAAAATTTTTTGTTTTTACATACATTTTATTTCCATTGTATATGCTACTGAGAAGTGGTAAAATAGTGGGACTTTTAACCATAAGTGAATTGGATAAAGAAATTAAAATGTCGCGAAAAGAGATAGAAACAGGAGTGGGGGAAGGGGCAGATAGGCCTAGTTATCAGGTAGAATTAGAAAGTGAGGAACAGGTGGAAATAAGCAAAGACCAAAGGTTAATGATGATGATGTTTGAAAGACTAGAACAAAAAATGGAACAGAATAAGGCAGAATTAAAACATGACATAGAACAAAGTTTAGGTCAGAGTATAGGTCAGAAAATAGAGGGAGTGAGAGAGGACTTGGAAAATAATAAAAAAGAATTAGGTCAGAAACTGGAACAGAATAAGGAAGAGATAGGTCAGAAAATGGAGGAAGTGAGAAAAGACTTAGAACAGAAAATGGAATTAGGTAGACAGAACCTAGAACAGAAAATAGAATTAGGAAGACAGGAGTGTAAAGAAAATATGAAAGTAATGGAAACTAATTTAAAATTAGTACATAAAAACTTAAATGAAACAAAGGAAGCCTTAGAAGCTAGGATAGAAATCGTAGGAGATAGGATGGGAAAGATAGAATCAGAGATGAGAGAGAATAAGATTGTGTTAGAAGGAGAAATTGCTAGATGTAGGGATGAAATAACAGAATGTAATACAAGTGTAGACTGTAAAATAACAAATGTAAAAGCAGAAATAACTGAGGAATTAAGGAAAGAGATTGAGGTAGTAAAGAAAGACATTATTAATGAAACTGTAGAACAAATTGTAATTCCTAAAATTAAGACAATGAATGATGTGATGCTTTCACAACAGGATGCTATAAATGATATGAAACAAAGCCACTTAGAAATAAAGAATGATTTAAAATCAATTTGTGAAGAAATGAAAAAAGGGAAAGAAAGTTTGGCTAATGTAAATGATGTTGTGAAGGCATTACAAAGACAAGATGATTTAGATGTAAGTAATGTACAAGATGAGAGTTATTTGAATAATGTACAAAATGTTGACTCACCATAAAGAGAAAGAGGTTCACAACCAAACAATGACACAACACATAACACATGTTACACCAACAGCATATTACATGAAATCACACTACCTACATTTGACGAGGAGAAGGGAGACGATCCAAAACTCTTTGTTAAAGAGATGGAAGAATATTTTAAAGTGAAAAGGATACCAAACGAGCTTAGAATGATGATAGTTAAGAAAAGCTTAAAAAACAAGGCATTAGAATGGCTCAGGTTAACACTAGCTGGTCATGAGTCGTATAGCTCATTCAGAAATTTATTCCTATCAAGGTATTGGGGCCCAGCTAAACAAAACCAAACTAGGGTAGAGCTAGCGACAGGTAGATACGATCCCACCAAAGGGTTGTCGTTAGTCGATTATTTTATGAAAGTAGCCAACAAAGGAAAGCTATTAGACCCCAACTTGTCGGAAGCAGAACTAATTACCAGCATAACAAGACATTTCCCAGACACAGTGAGAACAGGGTTAATTGTTGCGAGGCCAGTAGATTTTGCAGATATGATAGAATTGCTGACAGCCTTCGAAACACAAAATGGTCGGCCTAATGAGCATAGACATAGGAACGGTCAGCCAAACTCACCCATCCTAAACCGGAACACGACTACGAACAACCAGAGTGAGGGAGAACATAGAAATACTAGGAGTACCCATGAAAGGGGGAGAGGGGCACACCATTTCCCACAACCACATAATCATGGCGAGAGGATGGAGAACACAAGACAGCGGTACCACAACACAATACCGAATGGTGAATCGAGATACAGAACATATACATATGATCGTGGAAGACCAGGAGACCATACCCATCAAGTGAATCACATACGATTCAGTAGGGAACACTTGAACAACCACAGACCGTCATACGACAGAGGTTCACGCCAAAGGGGCAAAGACCAATGGTACACTAACAACATAAGACAGCAGGAAGTAGATGAAGATGTGCCAAATAGGGCAGATGCTGCACAGAATACAGAAACAACAACCACCACCAACACTCAGGGAAATCACAACAACTAAGTTCGTCCCAACTGGCTGGATGACAAACAACAAAATCTCAGCAACTTACAATTGACATCGACACCGTGATGGCTACACAGAGAGAAAGATGGAACCACTGGTCATAACAAAACAGCTGGGTGACCACACATACGAGCTACAGAATACAAATGGCAAGTTGGTAGGAAGATACCATAAAAATAAATTGAAGCCATACAAAGAAAGGTCCAAATAGTCTTTGTCAACGAATGTGTAAGGCAGGAGTAGTAGAGATGAAAGAAGATAACAATTTTTAATGGGTTACTTATAGAAAATTATGTTCAGATTAGGAATTACAACAAGGAAGAAAATCAACATAGTCATTGGCTATATCGACCACAAAGAGCATTGTCAACAAAGACAGACGAGGACACTGATTGTCATTAAAGAAATGAATCATAGCGACGGAAGATAATATGTTTTTGACATAAGGATGTCAGGGACAAAAATAAAAATGAATCAATTATGATGAAAAAGATATAATATTTTGACACAAAGATGTCGAGGGTAAATTGAGAAGAAAAATAATACAATTACAGAATAATTGTAAGTATAGAAGTTTTCTCTTATAGAAATAAGAGACAAAGAAATGACAATTAGTGAAGTGAGGAAAACCATAATCAAAAAAAACAATGCCCATGAATTAAGATGAATATAGCCAATGCTAAGCTCGAAGAAATCTTGAACGTAACAACAATGAATAATAACCCAATTAAGAAAATTAGTACCATTAGTAACATCAGAGTTTAAGAACCGACTCAATAACCTGCCTATACATAAGCTTATAAGACAAAGAAGGCAAAGAACTGAATAAAATATTGCCATAAACATGATCATAATCATTAGCTCAAAATTTGTATCCTGTTTTCCTCTCCTCATAGCAATGAATACAAGTCAAAAGCCACATAATAAACCATGATACACTTAAATTATATTTGTGTCAATGTCAAATGTACAATAACTGAGTATGTGTTGTATAAGAACTGAATATGTGTTGTACAATAACTGAATATGTATTGTATGATAACTGGATATATTGTGTAATAACTGAATATGTTGAGTAATAACTAAATGCGTTATGCAAAAACTGAATGTGTATTGTGTAATAACTGAATATGTATTGCATAATAACAGAACATATGTGATATGATAGCAGGATATATTGTACAATAACTGAACATGTATTGTATAATAATTGGACATGTTGTGTAATAACTAAATGTGTTGTACAATAACTGAATATGTATTGTATAATAATTGGACATGTTGTGTAATAACTAAATGTGTTGTACAATAACTGGATATGTATTGTATAATAACTGAATGCATTGTGTAGTAATCGAATATGTGAAATTTATAAAGACATGCTGTATCATGTCAAAACAAAAGACAAAGACAGTGAAGAAGACTGAAAAAAAAAATATATATATATATATATATATATATATATATATATATATATATATATATATATATATATATATTGTACAAAGTGATGGAATCATAGGAGTAGGGAGAAGTATTGTATTGTGTTTCAAGATTGTAAATAAGGTGACAACTTAAAAAACAAAACAAGGGGCATATGAGACAGAATATTGACCAATGGAGGGTCGTTCATGTAAATATTTTTGTAAGAGTGTGTAAATTTCTAATTCTTTTAATTTGAGTGTATCAGGGACTTATTTTTTTTAATATTCAAGATAGCCAATGTTTTCTCGTCACTTTGAGTTCAACCAATGAGAACTGTTGCGCGGATGAATACATAAGAATGGCGGTGTTGCGTCATACCGACGCTAGGGACTCTTTTTTCATTAGCGTCTGTGAGCTCAAGTTGGAAGGATGTATTTTTTTGGTAGTGCGTGAACATGTAACTTTCACCCAAACTTTTATACAGTGTAGATTCTACCTAACTGTGAAGATTGTTGATTAATTAATATGGTGCTAAAAGTGTAAATTAACGAATAAATATATTGTGATAAAGGAATGTTGATTTATGCATTCCATTCTGTTACCTCGACCCTGAAGATAAGAGTAGCGTGTGCTAGCTAACTATTACATCATTCAGTAAAAACATTATTCCTGCTGCTATATTCCCACTGCTAGGTAAAGACCCATTTCTAAAAAACAGTACCAATATATATATATATATATATATATACTGGGTATCCCAAAAAATCACTGACAACACTTAGTATATTGTTGTTGTTAGCTAATGCTGGATTTCTGACAATGAAGTCATTAATCCTCTTGCTCTCCAATATTTTTCAAATGATGGATGGGGCATTAGAAGTGGCCGGGCATATTTGAAGGTGGTCTCGATCCATTTCCTCCTGCAGATCACATAGAGGACAGAGTGGTGAAGAATATATCCCAATTCTGTTTAAATGTTTTGCCAGACAATCATGTCCTGTAATCAACCTGAAGGTTGCAACTGCTGTTTTTCGAGGATACTCAGGAATTACTGTTTGAATGTTTGGTAGTTCCCATCTTTTATTTTTTGATTTTTCATAGTAATATTCTTCAATAATTTTTTTGAATTCAGAGTTGACTTATCTTTTAGCTGCATAAAATGGTAGATTAACTATTGATTTCTGCACATTGCCAGTACCCTTTTTTGCAAGAAAATCAGCTTTCTCATTACCACTCAGTCCACAGTGAGCTGGTATCCATTGGAAGACTAGGTGTTTTTGAAGTGCTGTTAGATGGCTAAGCATTTTCCAACATTCTATAATTGTTTGGTTTTTTGGTGACAACTTGGAAGTAATTGCTATAATTGCTGCCCTGGAATCTGAGAGAATAACTGTGAGACAGAATATTAGAAGACCCCAAAAGAAAATCGTTTATGTGAATATTTGTTAAAAGTGTAATTTGTTTTTTAATGTTGGTATGAGTTGGTTAAATGACGAAAACGTGTTGCAAATGTTCATTGTTACGAACAACTAAGTTAGTTTAAAGATGTCATAAATATTTCCATATTTGATTTTAATGTATATGTATAAATATTAGAATTATATGTGTTCCATAATAAAAGTAAGGGAGGATGGTTAGGGATCGCTTCCCTAACAAGAAAGAACTATTTGATGGACGCATACGAAAAAGGCGGTGTCACGTGAGGTGACGCCATAATCTTCCCACTAGCGTGTGTATATTCTAGGTGTAAGGAAGTATTGATGTAACGTGTGAGCATTGTGGAACTTTCACCAGACTTCCATCAAGCATTAGTTCCACTAAATGAAAAAAGTGAAAAGATTTAAATCATTTAGAACGGTGCTAAGAGGAATTATTTAATGTAAAATATCGAAAAAGTGTTAATAAAATAATACATTGTGGTGAAGAAACATTGTGTGATTTTTCATTCCATCCGGCACCACGCCCTGAGATCACAAAGATTTCAATTGCTCAAAGACCCAACAAAGAATAATTATAAAAACCGCACCAAATGGCTTGCCCAACGTGGAACACGAATTTGGATGGAATGGAAATTACGGGAAATGAACTTACGCGAAATACCAAGTGACGCCATATCTTCGCACCAAAAAGAAAGAAGACGCCATTAGACCATCGTTTGAAACCTATTACATCAGAACACCGATGAATGGATAATCAACGCGGGAAAACACCAGAGATCGTCTAGAGAAGCCAACTGCCCAGGAGACGCACGTAACTGGATAAAACAACGAGAAAAAAGTAGGACCAAAAATTTTTATTTTTACATCCAGTTTATTTTTATTTTTATGTTACTGCGAAGCGGCAAAATTGTGGGACTTTTAAGCCAAAGTGAACTGAATAAAGAAACTAAAATGTCGCGAAAAGAGAGAGCTCTAGTAACAGGAGTAGGGGAAGGGGCAGATAGGCCTAGTTATCAAATAGAACCAGAAAGTGAGGAACAGATAGCGATAGGAAAAGACCAAAGGTTACTAATGATAATGTTTGAAAGACTAGAACAAAGTTTAGGTCAGAAAATGGAACAAAATGAGGTAGAATTAAAACAGGACATAGAACAAAGTTTAGGTCAGAAAATGGAACAAAATAAGGTAGAATTAAAACAGGACATAGAACAAAGTTTAGGTCAGAGTATAGGCCAGAAACTAGAACAGAATAAGGAAGAGATAGGTCAGAAAATGGAAGAAGTGAGAAAAGACTTAGAACAGAAAATAGAATTAGGAAGACAGGAGTGTAAAGAAAATATGAAAGTAATGGAAACTAAGAGGTAGAACTGGAACTTAAAAATTCAATGCCACAACTGGGATTTGAACCACAGACCTTCCGCTTGCCGGGCGGACGCTCTAACCACTGAGCTATTGTGACAAACTGCCAGAATGGCATTAAATTCTCAAGCCAGTTCGTATTTCTCCTGGTAAACCACAAAGGCAGTCTCACATCAGAGACAATTACCCCAATGGTGACTTACTATTGCATGTACTTTATATCCCAGGATTAAATAACCTTCACATGGAAGGTCTGTGGTTCAAATCCCAGTTGTGGCATTGAATTTTTAAGTTCCAGTTCTACCTCTTAAACTTTGCCCACACACGGCTTGTGTGTTTAAAAACACCAACAGTAAATTTGTTGGCATAAATAAATAGTAATGGAAACTAATTTGAAATTAGTACATAAAAACATAAATGAGACAAAGGAAGCTTTAGAAGCTAGGATAGAAATCATAGGAGATAGGATGGGAAAAATAGAATCGGAAATGAGAGAAAATAAGATTGTATTAGAAGAAGAAATTGGTAGATGTAGAGATGAAATAACAGAATGTAATGCAAGTGTAGACTGTAAGATTACAAATGTAAAAGCAGAAATAACTGAGGAATTAAGGAAAGAGATTGAGGTAGTAAAGAAAGACATTACTAATGAAACTGTAGAACAAATTGTCATTCCTAAAATTAAGACTATGGCTGATGTAGTACGTTCGCAACAGGATGCTATAAATGATATGAAACAAAGTCACTTAGAAATAAAGAATAATTTAAAATCAATTTGTGAAGAAATGAAAAAAGGAAAAGAAAGTTTGGTTAATGTAAATGATGTTGTGAATACATTACAAAGGCAAGATGATTTAGATGTAAGTAATGTACAAGATGAGAGTTATTTGAATGATGTACAAAATGTTGACTCACCATAAAGAGAAAGAGGTTCACAATCAAACAATGACACAACACATAACACATGCTACACCAACAGCATACTACATGAAATCACACCACCTACATTTGACGAGGAGAAGGGAGACGATCCAAAACTCTTTGTTAAAGAGATGGAAGAGTATTTTAAAGTGAAAAGGATACCAAATGAGCTTAGGATGATGATAGTCAAGAAAAGCTTAAAAAACAACGCATTAGAATGGCTTAGGTTAACACTAGCTGGTCATGAATCATATAGCTCATTCAGAAATCTATTCCTATCAAGGTATTGGGCCCCAGCTAAGCAAAACCAAACTAGGGTAGAGCTAGCGACAGGTAGACATAATCCAACCAAAGGGTTATCACTAGTCGATTATTTTATGAAAGTAGCCAACAAAGGAAAGCTATTAGACCCTAACCTGTCAGAAGCAGAGTTAATTACTAGCATAACAAGACATTTCCCAGACACAGTGAGAACAGGGTTAATTGTTGCGAGGCCAGTAGATTTTGCAGACATGATAGAATTACTGACAGCCTTTGAAACACAAAATGGTCGGCCTAATGAGCATAGACATAGGAACGGTCACCCAAACTCACCTATCTTAAACCAGAGCATGGCTACGAACAACCAGAATGAGGGAGAAGATAGAAATATTAGGAGCACCCATTAACTCCTGAGCATTAGATACAACAATTTAAAAAAAGTTTAATACGTAAAAAAGATGTCCAATTGACCTGACATCTTTTAGCTACTTTTCTATACAGTTGCCAACTTTCTCAACCATTTTCTGCATCATGATACTAGTTTTATTATACCCTGATCATAGAAGTTGGTTTAGTTGGAGTATAGCCAGCTGAGAACTGGTTGACTTCTGCAGTTGTCACTAAGTGTTGACTGCCAGGAATTTCTACATAGGACTAAACAGATGAAGGTTTGACAGTACACAGTAATTTTAAAAATTGCTGCTTCAATGGCTGTGACATTCTGTGGGATTGCATCTGTTACCGGTCATCCAGAATATGACACATCACAAATGTTATCACAGCCATTTTTTATAGAATGTGCATCACCTGGAGATATTGCTATGATCCATATAGTTGTCCCCATACACGACATGTCCCTGTGAATTTCACTTGGCTTATGTCCTTTATCTCACAAAAATTGCACTACACTTCACTGCTCTCCACAAGATGACAACAATAACATGTGTACCATCTTCATAGCACAGTTCACACTTCACTCACTAGAGCTGCACATGACAAACAAATAGCATCTGCAGCGAAAGCTTAAAACTATATGCTGGTGAAATTTCAACATTCCAGCAGCAAAACTAAGGCAGAAAACATTTTCTGTGTGTTACTTTCCGTTCCACTCTTATATCCTTATCCACTGATACAGTGATAAAAAATCTGTTCAAGTGAACTTTATAGTGTCAAAGTTAATCAATCCATAAAAGGGTAGGTATGTACATTACAAAATTACCAAATCTTTTATAATAATGAGCCCCAAAATTCAATGTTTAATGAAAAATCTCATTTCCAAATTTTTTGGAAGCATAACCCATAAACATTGTTTTAGGACTTTAAATAACTGGTCTGAAAATACAAAGATTCAAACAAAATATTAGGTATGTGTATTTATAATATTAGTATGGATTACCATCCTTATCCTCTCTCTTGCCCCAGCCAATGACAGTGCATTTTGTCCCAGGAACAAGATCATGATTTGGTGGAGGAAGACATACTGGAAGTAGATGCTCATGGAATGTCACTGGTGATTTGAGCTGTGAAGCAAACAAGACATTATACTTGTGGTTATTTATTTTACAGCATTATATTATTTATTTCTCAGCATATTTCTCAGCATAAATAATAAAGTAAAAAATAAAAAATTGTACAGTATCATAAGCTATCTATATTTAATATTTTTGGGACAAATATAGGCCCATCTGAAGCATGGTGGCCAAGTTGTCAGCAGCATGTGTTAGCCAATTAACAGACAATAATGAATTTACCGATAAAAAGTATCCAAATTGTGATAGTGATATGGCAATTTCATTTGCCTTCAACAAATGTGCAACAGAAAATAAAGATTCAAGGACTCATGAAACAGAAGCAAGTAAAAATGGAAAAGAAAGCTGCTGCAATAAGCTTTGTGAGCAAATGATGTCACTTTTTAAACTAATGGAGTTGCTCTTAAAGGATCTGACAGCATCTCAGGACAAAATAAGTCGACTGAAAGAAGAAAACACAGAATTGAAGGACAAAGAAGTGATAGATATGATGATGCAAAATAGTGATCCAACTATTGAAAATTGAAAATCTGAAGCAAAACGGAGATGAAAACTGGACAGTGGTAACTCCAGATGAATGTGGAAAATGGATGCAACCTAGGAAACCGCTAAATCAATTCTTTAAAGATTCATAAACACTGAATACTATTGCCTACAGTACAAGCAACACAAAATCCTGTCCAAACGCAGAATCATTTTGCAGTTTTGGAAGAAGAAAAGAAAGAAGATAAGGTGTTTAGAAATATGTGCAGCAAAGGAAAATAATCACATCCTACTTGTTATCAGAGATAGCCATGCAAGAGGTTCTGCAGCAGAGATATCCATCATCATGAAGAAAGGCGCCAAAGTTTGCAGTTATGTGAGACCTGGAGTAGGACTTGGAATAATAACACAAATTGCAAGACAAGAAATCCAATGCCTGAAAAAATTGGATGCTGTAATAGTCTGAGGAGGTACAAATGATATTGCAAGAAATAATGCCAGGGAAGGGCTACCGCATATCTCAAATTTTGTACATCAAAACACAAATACAAGCATATTAGTGATGGTCACACTAAGAAGGTATGACCTGCAAAATTTTTTGTGTGTTAACCATGAGGTGCAGGCATACAACAGAAAACTGAAGAAACTAATGAAAGCACATAGTTACATGAAGAGTGCTGGATATAACTCTAGAGAGAAATGATTTCACCAGGCATAGTCATCATATGAACAAAATGGGAAGGAAAAGATAAATAAGGAAATTGCAAAGATAGTTTGAGAAACTCTCAGTGAAGATGAGCAACAACGAGCTCCAATTGTGCTAAGCTGGAAGGAAGTTCAAATACAGACACTGAACCAAGATAAACCACTACATAAATCAGATAGATGTCACAAGGAGGGACAAGAAAATAAGACTGAAGTTGAAATCACCGCAACGGAAGAAGCAGATGGCCAGAGGAATGAACTACAGATCCAGATATCAAAAGTAAGCAGTTCAGAGAAGAGGAGCCACAAGCTGCCCACAAGAGATAAGCATTTTTTGTGGACAGATGTTATCAAAGTGAAATAAAAGGTAAGGCACATGATTTTACAGATCCAGTAAAAAATATTATTGCCGGCAAACTCAGTAATCAGGTGGTTACAAACAAAAATTCAGTTGGTACTAATTCTAATTTAAAAGCTTTTTGGGTTCTACATCAACATTCGGTATATTTTGAGAGGTAGAACTGGAACTTAAAAATTCAATACCACAACTGGGATTTGAAGCACAGAGCTTCCACTTACCGGACGGCTGCTCTAACCACTGAGCTATTGTGACAGACTGCCAGAATGGCATTAAATTCTCAAACCAGCTCATATTTCTCCTGGTAAACCACAAAGGCAGTCTCACATCAGAGACAAATTACCCCAATGGTGACTTACTATTGTAAGTACTTTATATCCCAGGATTAAATAACCTTCAGATGGTAATTATTATTTATTTATGCCAACAAACTTACTGTTGGTATTTTTAAACACACAAGCCGTGTGTGGGCAAAGTTTGAGAGGTAGAACTGGAACTTAAAAATTCAATGCCACAACTGGGATTTGAACCACAGACCTTCCACTTACCGGGCGGCTGCTCTAACCACTGAGCTATTGTGACAAACTGCCAGAATGGCATTAAATTCTCAAACCAGTTCGTATTTCTCCCGGTAAGTGGAGAAGTTGTCCAATGTAAATGAAAACTCTCTAAGATATATAGAAAAATATAGGAACACACTAAATAAAATAATGGGAGGAAGCAAAAAGGATGCATAATAAAGCACTAATTCAAAATTAAGAAAACAAGATAAAATCCATCTGGCAAATAATAAAATCATTACATAAAGAGAAGAACAGAAACAACATAGAAATCTCATAATAGAAACAAACAGTAATTTAATTAAGGATCCACAACAAATAAGTGAACTATTTAATAATTACTACATAAATATTGTAGAATGTTTAGGGATAGTAACAAATATAAGTAATGAAAAAATTAACAGGTCGCAAAACAGTTCTATGGTTTTGCTTAGCATTACAGCGGATGAAACTATGAAACAAATAAACATTCTAAAGCACAAAAAATCAAGCAGGCTAGATTGATACACAAATGAGACGTCAAGCATTATAAATATGAAATAGTACAGCCTCTAACACATATTGCAAATGTATCTTTTAGTACGGAACATTTCCTAAAATTATGAAATAAGCATTCACCATACCAATTTATAAACCGAAGGGATCAAAAAGGCACTGCCCAATTTTGTTGTGCTCAGTATTTTCACAAATTATAGAAGAGCTATTCTTGGAACAACTGCAAAAATTCTGCAATAAATATGATATTATTTCAAAATTCCAATAAGGATTTCAGAAAGCAAAATCAACAGTAACTGTAATTTGACTGGGAAGCAACTTAATAGGAGAATCTTTAAACAGAGAAGAATGTGTAGCAGCAATATTTATTGATTTGTTGAAAGCATTTGACTGCATTAATATTAATAAATTGATTGAAATTATGGAAGGATATGGGATTAGGGGAATTGTATTAGATTGGCTAAAGAGTTACCTAAAGAAAAGAGAACAGTGTGTAGAAATAAGGCATGAGGACAAAGGGCATGTGAGAAGATTTAGGTCATCCTTTAAACAGATGAAACATGGAGTATTTGCCTCAAGATTCTAAGCTGGGGCCTTATTTATTCTTGCTATACATAAATGAAATATTTAGTAAAATACAAAAAGAAGGAGGATAGCAATCAGAAAAGCAGAAGATATAACAATAATAGTAAAAGCAAGCACAGAGGACAAACTTGAGCAAGGAACAAATCAATTATTAACAGTATAAATTGTCTTTTACGGGGATTAAGCATGATGTTAAATACCTAAACAAACTAAATGGATGCAAATTAGGGTTTGGGACAAGAATGATTCAAGCATAAATTTGAAAATAGGGAAGAAAAGTGTTAGACAGGTAACACACACAGACTTTCTGGGCTTAGTGATTGATAGAAATTTAAACTGGCAAATGCACTCACATGTCTTTCTCTACTCTTGTACTAACCATTCTTACAAACTCTTATTCCTATATCTTCTTTGTGTTAGTTTAGATAACATTTGTACAAATTATGTTATCGCTTATTTCCTTGTAGGTGCAAGGGGAATGTTAGAATATAGTAGGCTTTGTGTGATAGTCAACTGTTTTACAGCTTTGAGATTCTGTTCTCTTTGCACACTTAACATATAAAAAATGAACAACGATGATCCATTTCATGAAAGTTCTAAGTTTTGCAAAACTCACACATAATAAGGAATATCTCCAAAATGGTTCACCCTACAAGAAAATTTATTCAGACATAAATTGTGTATTTTAGCAAGATCTAAATTTGTTTTGTAGAGTATGATTTGGTCTATCCCTTAATGGTTTACCAGTTATGCAAAATTCATCCAGAGTAAATATGACTACAGGGCCTATAGCCAGAAAATTCAAGATATATATTTCATTTGTCATAAAAATATCTCATTTAACATATAACATTTTAATCAAAATCGTTGGAGTCATTTTCAAGAAAATCTAAATTTTGGAAAAATGTTCCATGTAAAGGGTAGTTTAGGGTGGGGCTATTTTCTTCAAAATGTTTGTGTCCCATCCTTGAAGAACTTAAATACCAACTTTGGTTTTTAACTGACCTTTCATTTTTGAGTTATACTGTCCACAGACCCACAGACACACAGACACACAGACACACAGACACACACACACACACACACACACACACACACACACACACACACACACACACACACACACACACACACACGTAGATAAAAAATTAGAGGTAAATAAAGATGTAAATGTTCAAATAGAACATCACCAACATGTACATATATATAAAATGTAAATTGTATGTAAATAAATAAATTCAAGCATGTAGTATTCATATGGAATGGAGCATGCATTTAAAAAAAAAAAAAAAAAAAAAAAAAAAAAAAAAAAAAAACACACACACACACACACACACATACACACACACAGAGAGACTATTTTCTAAAAATGCTTTTTTTTTGGATTCAGGGGGTCTCAAAACATATATTTCCGGTGAAATCTTGACATCAAATTTTTGGGTGGAATACAATACTTCCCCTACTTACCAGTAGAGAAGGTAAAAAATTACCCAAAAAGTAAACAGTTGAATCTATGTTTTGAGACAAACTAGGCAGATGATGGATGAGAACAGCATTGTACAAGTGTATTTTGCCTTTATTCACTCACACATAACATACATAACATACAATATTGTTACATACAATATTGGGGTGCCCTCAAAAAACATTAATTACTACATTGTTTAGGTTTCAGAAAAAAGCTATAAGAATAATTGAAAGAATACATGTCAGAGAAAGTTACAGAATTGCATTTAAGAAGCTAAACATACTTTAGTTAAAAAACATAAGGAAGAAAAAAATTAAATATACATCCATTGAACACCAGAAGTAGACAAATTACTTTAAAAATAGATTAAGAGGTTCACTAAACAATAGAAGTATAGAAAACTGTGCAAAGTATCTGTATAGCCACCTGCCTTACAGAATCAAATGCTAGGAAGATAATCAAAAAGGAAATAAAGTTATACCTAATGGATAATGTATTTTACTCAATTGAAGAATTCAAAAATGTATGTAATCAAATATGTAAGAGCAATTTATGTACCATATTACACCATCATTCCTTGTAAATATGCAGTCGCATTAATCATCCTGACAAAGCCTTGTAATATTTTTACAAATGGTGGTGAAACCATGAAGAGGGACTGCAATGAAAAGTGGTGTAAAAATAGCCTAGTAGGAGAGGTTCTTCATAAGGTAGTAGCAACTGAGCTACAGAGTGGAAGGTACTGCTTCAGCCAGAATAACCTGGCAGGTCTAAAAAATGTGAAATACTAAGTTCAATTTTGGTAGATTGATTGTTTTGTAAAAATGTTCATTTTCCCAGTGATGTAAAATGGCAAAGCTGAGCTGATGGGGTTAGTCCTCCCACATGCCAGCAGTCTGTGTTGTACCCAACCACAGTAAGCTTTGAGGCAAGCAGTTCCCTCAGATGTAAACACACTAATCCAGTGCATTTACCATGCAGCTGAGGCATTTGTCTTGGGCAAATCCACACAAAATCAAAATGTTATGCCTGACAGGCACAAATGTTAGTGAAATGATGTATTCATTCAAATAATAATGAAGATTCAATTTTTCATAGTTAAGGAAGCAGAAAAATGAAACAATCAAAACCATATATTTTAGGGTTAAAGGGATACAAATTTTCCCAATAATGCACATTATTATTATTGTCATCCATGATGAGCTAAAACAATAGTAACTGTTGTTAATACACAAATAAGTCTTCCTTTTAATTTTCCTAAAACAATTGCATTCTTTTGTAGATTACTGAACTGAAATAAAGCTAATGATATCCTTGTCACCCCTCCCACCCTCTCCAATACTCATAGCTGAGATATGAATTTATCCCTATCCTTCCCTTCTCTCTCACTTTTAGTAATGCCAGACCATTATCTCACATAACCTCCCCTCCATTGCCTGTTGTGGTGTTGTCACATGTGTTGTCAAATTTCTCTTAGAAATTAAACTTCTCATGAAATTTTAAAATGAAATTATGGCTAAATTCTATCGAATTAGGGTTAAAAGGCATTACAACATGGTTCTCACAATGTTTATGTGACAGTGAATTAATAAACCATTTATATCTATCCATAAAGAGGCTAGATGGCTCCAAATGTTTGAAACATATAATTTTTTTTTCAGTAAAATAAACTCTTTATTGACAATAATTGTATTGGACATATTTGTTGCACTCATAATTTATAATATTACTAATATTGAAAAAAGTAGAGAACAGAACAAGAAATCAATTATGAAAAAGAAAATATCTTTGATGAATGCAATTCAGATATCAAAGATTTATTTTGAATAAAGAGAGTTTCTTCTTACAAGGATTTCAGTAAAACATTTTGTTTTTTGTCAAATCTGAAATCGACTGTCATCCAGACTTCAACAAGTTTACAGTTTGGATCTTGAAGACTCAGAAAGAAACCTTTTTCTTCACTAGACGGGGTCTTTTTTTTAAGAGTTCCTTGAGAAATTGTTCCAGTACTGCAGCATAACATGAATCTATCCCTTCTATATCTATACCTATCTATAGCATTTTACCCTTTTCAAGGTAGTGGATGAATATAAGCTCTGGGAATCCCAAAAGATGGCTAGCATGAGTTTTCCTGTTAATGAGACAGTTTTCGCTTACTTTGGAGCATATACGTCGAAGGAAACCTGTTGATTGGATTGTTGCTCTGTCTCAGGCTGTCAGGAATCAGGATTCAATAACTGCCGCAAAAACTTAATTTGGATCATGCTGGAACATGTTCTGACAGTCACACAATTCTGCTCATAAACTGTGAGGAGTTGCGGTACCCATCTTGTCGGCTACCTTCTTATACACAAATATTCATGCAGGATATTACATACTCATTCATTTAAGATTTGTATGGTCTTGGCTATCTCAAAGTTTTTATTCGTCAGCCTTCCATCACAATATTCAGAACTTTGTTCACAATTTCTTCTGTTGTGATATCAACAGGCTGTTTTGTGCATTCAGCACCTCTCACGCATGAATGGCTACAATGAAATTCTGCGAACCACTTGTGAGTCATGCCATGGGACAAAACAAAATTCCTTTAATAATTTTTCAGCATTTATTTTATTTCCTTCATTGTCTTATGCAAAGAATAATGCTGCCTGTGAATATGAAATTGACTTGTCTCCATTTTCTATGAAGCAACACAAAACTAGAGCTTTTACGGGCTCCCAATGATGTTCTAAGAAGCAGATGACAATGAATTATACATAGAATAGGTGTACGACTTTGGTGTCAACAAGAAACCAGTGATTTGTGCGTGATTTCTTGTCAAAGTCATGGTCTTATCTTACTCATAGTTAAGTACACATACAGATGAAGTGACTGTCCCATATGTTAAGGAAACTTTAATTAATATACATATTTCAAGTCAGGAACAGCAATATCATTTTTGCTCAGGAGCATCAAGAGATCTAAAAATGGCCTGGTCATGTATGTTCAATATTCATGAACATTGCTCTCAATGGGATCCACAGAATATAAAACTAAATTGAGCATGAAATATCAACTTACCTGGAAAAGGGCAACATCATTGTCATGAGCAACCCCAAGATTGTACATAGGATGAGGCACTACACGTTTCACCTTCATTTTCTGTCCAAAGTATGAATGTGCATGTCTCCTTGTGATACCCAATTGAATGGTCCAGCCATCAGGATTAAATTGACTGGATTGACTAAAAAAAAAGGAAAAAGAAATAATGAAAAATGAAATTGAATATAAAAACACACAGAGCAACTACAACAGAATTATTTCATAAAAGCAAATTTTAAATCAACTACAGAGGTATCTTTTAGATGTGGTGAATGACCTTGCTAGGATCTGTGCGAGTGACGTCATGCACATTAATGGTGGGAGTTATGTCTCTGTTTGCTTCCTTGAATTAGACAAGACACTGCATCACCAACCATTAACATTTCAGGCACAAGTGAACCTTCACCAAGAAGACTTTGCCCACACCACCAATGATGGCCACCACAGTTGTCGACAAAACTTCTGGACATAGTTACTCCAGCAGACCATGGAAAATCAGCCTGGAAATTTCTTCTATAATTATCAACTCTGGCAATGAAAGCATATGCTTACTCAAACAAGACACTGCTGATAATGTGAGCAGGTACTGTACTTAATCATGTACTCTTCCCAATATTTTACCACACTGAAGTTGGAGATACACTAACCAGACACCCCTATGGCCTTATAAACACATAAGTGAACCCGATCATAAACTATTGGTCATAAACTATTGCAACTGTTAGTCATTTGCCACACCTAAAAAATACTTTTGTACATTTTACCCACATACACAGAAATCAAATCAAATATATACTGCAATGGTTATAACTATTTAAAGGAGCAATACATTATTCATCTCAGTCATCTTTAGGTCGGTCTGGGTGGCTCATTTGGTTAGGCGCTGCCTACTGATCCCAAAATCATGAGTTCAAACCCAGCCCAAACTGATGGTTTTTAAGCATGCTAAAAAGTGATAGCCCCATATCAGTAGATTTACTGACATATGAAAGAAGTCCTGCAGAACAAAATTCATGCACACCAGTGATGCTGATAAGATCCTGGCAATTGACAGAATTGTTAACAAACCACATATTTTAGTCAGCTGTAATAAAAGCAATTTTTCAGTTTAAACAGAATGCTGTTTTCTGTGTATCAGTGTGATGCATGTTTCTTTTTTGTTTCATATAGATATTTGAAATATCATAGATACATCTACCTTCTCCTTGTAGCCTATAAAAAAAATGTGGAGAAGGTCCAAATATGGGCTATCACTTTCATTATAGAATGTACTGCCAAGGCTGTTAAAGATTTCAAACATAATGTACCTTAAAGGAAGTTTAAAACATGTTTGCTTTCTAACTGTGAAGTTAAATAAATGGGGAAAAATAAAAGTTGTATAAAATAGCTAAATTACCATTTAGCAAAGTAAGGTCTAAATATGGTGGTCACTAGATATTTACTGAGAAGGCAAAATATGAATAGGCACAGAAACGTTTTCTTATCTCAGTTTCTCAAAGTATTCTCTCTGGCACTGTAAGCAGCATTCCATCCTCCGGAACCACTTGTGGAAGTATGCATGCCACTCAATTTCGGACACTGCAGATAACTCTTCTGTGTATGCGAAACTGCTTCTTTCAGGGCTAGAAAATTGGTAACCTTGAAGGTGGTTCTTCACCACAGGGAACAGGAAGAAATCACATGGTGCCAGATCAGGACTATGGGGTGGATGAGTCAATAATTTTGACTCAGTTCCTTGCAGAAACTCCATTGTTACATTAGTTGTGTAAGCTGACGCATTGCCGTGATGCAAGAATATGCCCCTTACACGAAGGATGGCTCAAATCATTGGCAAATTAATCCCTAATACCAGCTCAATGTCCTTGTAGCATAGCCTTGGATCTTCCCTAATCTTTGTTTACCAAGAAAAGAAACTTCCCAAGAGGAAATTATATAGATTCAGAAAAGATCTATTTCATAGTGGAAACCTATCTTGTGCTGGAGTGGGTGTGACATTTCAATATGGAAGGAGTGTAGTGATTTAAACCAGGCATTTGAAAGTGCTTAATCATAATCTAACACATATAAATCATATATCAAAATGTTCAGAAAATTGTGCTCTGTTATACAAGAAAACAAAAAAGAAATAATATTTTTTGATACTGATAACTACCTACTCCCCTTAATAATATTTAAAATGTATGTAGTTATTTATAGTTCCAAATACTGAGAAAATATTTTATGAAAAAAATATTCTGTTTGCAAGTCGCAAATGTACATATCCATTTCAGTACCTGTACATTCATATTGCACTCAAAACACTTTACTCTGAATCTGAAGATTGTGGTTTCAATTTTGAATGTCTTTCTTTGTCTGTGGGTTTATCATTGGTAAACTGGTTTTCTGTTCACAATCGTCAGTGCCACTGAAACATAACTTTCTCTAACCCTTCTTGGCTTCAGATTTTCCAGAGATACAGACATTCTTGCCAGCGTGATGTTCCAGTAACACAAGAACTTGAAGGCTTATGACCTCTATTAGACTCTTTATTCAGATCTTAAACAATATTTGGACCATTAAATTAAGTAAAAATTGAAGCTATTAACAGTGAAGCAACAAGATTCTAAAATAAGAACAAATTAGAAACTAAAAACTTCACTTATCTTAGTATGTTGATATCCTTTTTCTATTTTACTGACCCAGGGGTTTCAAGCTATATCCAGCTCATTCTCAAAGTCATATAAACAAAATCGTTGCCAAGCTACAATCTTTTATTTTTGTGAAAAACAATTATTCATATTCAATTTTTTATTTACCAATCTCTGAAAACAAAAATTTAAAAATACAATCCATAGAGGGCAATTCAAAGTTCATGACATGGTTCCTGTTTTTTAAAATAAAAATTTTTTCCCAAACCATTAAATCTATCGGATTACTTAACTGTTTTAATAATTTAACCTCTGAATTAATTTCATGATTAAATGACCAAAAATGATCTGCCACAGCTGATTTATCAGTTTGTTTATATTTAATATTTCTAAAATGTTCTTTTATTCTGGTTTCTAGATGACGTTTAGTTTTACCAATATAAACTTTATCACAATCTAAACAGCTAAATTGATAAATGCCAGATTTTTTATAATTTGGTATTTTATCTTTTTTTGAAAAATTAAGTAAATTTTGTATATTAAATTTATTTTGAGGGACCAAATTTATTTCATATTCTTTAAAAATCCTTGTAAATTTTTTATTAGCCCATGGATGGTAAGTAAACTTTTTAAAAATATAATTATCTTTTATTTTTTTAAGGGTTGAAACTTCTTTGACAGCTTTTTGATATTTAAATTCCCCTATCCTTTTATGTATAAAATCTGTATTAAAACCATTAATTACTGCAGTGTTAATAATATGTTTATATTCTATGTCAAATTCATCTTTATTAAGGGGTATATTTATTAATCTATAAATTAAACTATTAAAAACAGCAAATTTATGTGCAAAAGGATTAAAACTTTTATATTTTATGTAATTATCAATGTGAGTAGATTTTCTGTAAATATCAAATTTCAATTTATTTTTATGTCTTTTAATTTTTAAGTCCAAAAATGAAAGGAATCCATTATTCTCAGTTTCCAAAGTGAATTGTATAGCTTTATCTTGTAAATTTAAAAGTTTTAAAGCATCATTTATCTGTTTATTAGGGACAACAGCAAAAATATCATCCACATATCTATGCCATATTTTAAAAATTAAAGGGAATGATTTTGTAATTTGAGTTTCAAAAAAACTCATGAAAAGATTAATTTTTAAAATATGGCATAGATATGTGGATGATATTTTTGCTGTTGTCCCTAATAAACAGATAAATGATGCTTTAAAACTTTTAAATTTACAAGATAAAGCTATACAATTCACTTTGGAAACTGAGAATAATGGATTCCTTTCATTTTTGGACTTAAAAATTAAAAGACATAAAAATAAATTGAAATTTGATATTTACAGAAAATCTACTCACATTGATAATTACATAAAATATAAAAGTTTTAATCCTTTTGCACATAAATTTGCTGTTTTTAATAGTTTAATTTATAGATTAATAAATATACCCCTTAATAAAGATGAATTTGACATAGAATATAAACATATTATTAACACTGCAGTAATTAATGGTTTTAATACAGATTTTATACATAAAAGGATAGGGGAATTTAAATATCAAAAAGCTGTCAAAGAAGTTTCAACCCTTAAAAAAATAAAAGATAATTATATTTTTAAAAAGTTTACTTACCATCCATGGGCTAATAAAAAATTTACAAGGATTTTTAAAGAATATGGAATAAATTTGGTCCCTCAAAATAAATTTAATATACAAAATTTACTTAATTTTTCAAAAAAAGATAAAATACCAAATTATAAAAAATCTGGCATTTATCAATTTAGCTGTTTAGATTGTGATAAAGTTTATATTGGTAAAACTAAACGTCATCTAGAAACCAGAATAAAAGAACATTTTAGAAATATTAAATATAAACAAACTGATAAATCAGCTGTGGCAGATCATTTTTGGTCATTTAATCATGAAATTAATTCAGAGGTTAAATTATTAAAACAGTTAAGTAATCCGATAGATTTAATGGTTTGGGAAAAAATTTTTATTTTAAAAAACAGGAACCATGTCATGAACTTTGAATTGCCCTCTATGGATTGTATTTTTAAATTTTTGTTTTCAGAGATTGGTAAATAAAAAATTGAATATGAATAATTGTTTTTCACAAAAATAAAAGATTGTAGCTTGGCAACGATTTTGTTTATATGACTTTGAGAATGAGCTGGATATAGCTTGAAACCCCTGGGTCAGTAAAATAGAAAAAGGATATCAACATACTAAGATAAGTGAAGTTTTTAGTTTCTAATTTGTTCTTATTTTAGAATATTTGGACCTCTTCCTCAACTTATAATTAAAGCATTTCAGCAAACGTTTAATCTAATTAACATGAAGCAGATGGAAGAATATGGTTTTGTAAGAAAAGTTAAGCAAAAAGAGGACAGAGAAAAATCATGTGAATGTAACAAATACAATTTTTAAACAAATAGTTTTATACAGTATGGAAAGCAGAAACAAAGTGATTATTTTCTTTGCAGATGCTTTGAAAAGTGCTTTCCAATGTCCATTTTACTCTCCAAACATTTCTCACTTGCTGGTCTGTTTTCTTAGACAGGTTTAAAATTTCTGGGAAATGGTGGCTTATTTCTTGCACTACAGGTATATTATTTCTACAACTCTAAATTCTCAATGTGTATTTTAAACCCTGCTCTGGTTACTAAATAGCAAAATTGATTCTACAGCCAATGAAAACCTTGAATGATCAGAGTGCTGCTGTAAGTAACATTGTTTATAAACTACATCATATTATTATTATTTATTTATGCCAACAAGCTTACTGCTGGTGTTTTTAAACACACAAGCCATGTGTGGGCAACTGCCAAGTTGACCATGGTAGTTTAGTGGTTAAAGCAGCCGGTCAATAAGCGGAAGATCCGTGGTTCAAATCCTGGCTATGGCACTGAATTTTTCAGTCCTGATTCCACCTCTTATATGAGAGTGGGTCAATAAGTAATGCCTCCTATTTGTTTTCTCTTTTAATTATCAAGAAAATTGAATCCAATTTACATAACTTGAAAACTACAACATTGACGATTAATTTGTCACTTTTCAATATAATCTCCATCCTTTTCCACAGTTTTGGTCCACCTTTTAACTAGGGCATGTATTCCAGTGTGGTAAAACACTGGGTCTTGCTTCCTAAGCCATTGACGCAAGGACGTTTTCACAGCCTCCTCATCTTCAAAATGAATCCCACGATGAGCTTCCTTTAGTGGCCTGAACAGATGGAAGTCTGATGGTGCCAGGTCAGGGCTGTATGGGGGGTGAGGCAAGACTTGCCATCCCAATTTCTCAATTTCTGCAGTGGTGTAACGGCTGGTGTGTGGTTTTGCATTGTCATGCAAAAGAACAACATCCGCCAGAGTTTTTGTTGGGCGAACTCGACAAAGACATACTTTCAGCTTTTTGAGAGTTCTGACGTATTGGACAGAATTTATTGTGCATCCCTGCTCCAAAAAATCAATCATAAGCACATCCTCTGCATCCCAAAACACTGTCGCCATAACTTTCCCTGCCGACCGCTTAGTTTTGAACTTTTTTTTCTTCGGTGACGTTGTGTGATGCCATTCCATTGACTGCCGCTTTGATTCAGGTTAAAAAAAATGAACCCACGTTTCATCTCCAGTAACACTCTTTTCCAGAAACTCCTCTCCCTCCAAATTGAAGCGCTGCAAGTGTTTGGAGGCTATTGTTTTCCTTGTTTCTTTGTTTTGGGCGATTAAATTCTTGGTACCCAACATGAACAAACTTTTGTGTAACCCAGTTGTTGAATAATCAATAATCATCAAATAATGTCTTTACTGAGGGAGGTAATGTGATACAATTCACCTGTTGTTATCCGGCAATCATCACGAATGATCTCATCGACTCGCTGAATGTTGCATGGAGTCACTGCAGTCACCGGCCTGCCGCTTTGTATTTCATCTGCCAATGGTCTTTGCCCTTCAGCTTCGTTACAGCAACGAACCCATTGTCTAACAGTGCTGACATCCACCGTTGCATCACCATACACATTTTTTAGCCTTTTGTGAATGCGAATTGGCGTTTCACCTTCCGCAGTCAAGAATTCAATCACAGAACGCTGTCTAATACGAATGTCGATGTCAGCTGTTTTGCAAGAGGATGCAGTGCTGCCACTTGTTGACTTAGGAAGTTACTACTGCAGGGGATTGGAGAAGAAGGTTTGAGGAATTGCGCCAAATTCAAATTTTTCACATAATAACTAACTTATTTAAGGAAAAAAAAATAGGAGGCATTACTTATTGACCCACCTTTGTACATCATATTAGTTCCTCAATCATCTCCTAGATCAGTTATGTCTAACGTCTCCTAGTAGCTACCTCCCATACTCAGATGCATACCTCCCACCATACTGGTAGGCCACACAGTGCAGTTGGAGCTAAGCATTGAGGGTGAATGTACAGCTTCGACTTGAACATCATATGTCATTCTGTAATGTGGTGTGGGAGCAGTTACTACCCTCCGTCTCTTTTCCTTATTGACATGCCTGTCCTAGATCATACAGTAATACATATTGGTGCGGTTTTTATAATTATTATTATAAACGTTGTGTCTTTGAGCTATTGAGATCTTTGTGATCTCAGGACGTGGTAACGGATGGAATGAAAAATCACACGATGTTTCTTCACCACAATGTATTATTTTATTAACACTTTTTCGATATTTTACATTAAATAATTCCTCTTAGCACCGTTCTAAATGATTTAAAACCTTTCCACTTTTTCATTTAGTGGAACTAATGCTTGATGAAAGTCTGGTGAAAGTTCTATGTTCACACGTTACACCAATATGTCCTTATGCCTTGATTACACACACGTGAGTGGGCAGATTATGGCGTCACCTCACGCGACACCGCCTTTTTCGTATACATCCGCGTATGCGTCCATCAAATAGTTCTTTCTTGTTAGGGAAGCGATCCCTAACTATCCTCCCCTACTTTTATTATGGAACACATATAATTCTAATATTTTTACATATATATTAAAATCAAATATGGAAATATTTATGACGTCTTTAAACTAACTTAGTTGTTCGTAACAATGAACCTTTGTAACACGTTTTCGTCCTTTGACCAACACATACCAACATCAAAAAACAAATTACACTTTTAACAAATATTCACATAAACGATTTTCTTTTGGGGTCTTCTAATATTCTGTCTCAATATTTTCTTGAAAACATTTGTTTCATGCTGCAGGTTTAGCCTTTGAAGCAATGGCTGGAGCCAATAGTAGAACCATATCATTGAAGAAGATATACAGAGTGGAAGTGAAATGATCCACCAGACTTTAACAGCAAATTTCTCATGTTGTGAATAACAAGGTCTTAATACCAAAATGTTAAAATGTTTATAGTTTTCTAGAAAAAACTATTTTTATCAAAAAAATTTATCATCACCTGGCTGAAAAATTATTGACTGAAGGTTCTTGATTTATGGCTATATTCATAGAAAATTGAACAAACAACTTTTTCCTTTGGCATATTTCAATAGATTCAATGGTTTTTGTGTGAATTAAATTTAAAAGAACCCACAATTTGTTGCCTTTTTGTTGCAATAAATTAAGATTGCCTTTAAAATATACAGAGAGACCCAAAAACATATGAACTGCTGCACAGTGTTTTTCCACTGTGCAAGCAGATACATGATAACACAGCTGTATTGAGCTGAGGCACTATCACGTGGTGGAGTTATTACCAGTGTGCTTTATTATTTTGTCCTGTACTTAGTTTTAGTGTGCTTGCCTCTGACGCGGAGAACACGGGTTCGATCCCCGGTACCAGCATGGGGATTTTATCCTCTCTGGGAGGTTTGGTACGGGGTGCACTTAGCCTCGTTAGCTCCCAGGGGGACAAATTGAGGAGCTACTTGATGAAGAAGTAGTGACTCCAGGTCCAGAAGGCCGTATAACTGGCCGGGAGGGCTCGGAGCGCTGACCACGTCCCACCCTCCGATACTGCACCCCACCAATGACGCCTGTAGTGGGCAGAGATTGGGGACGCAGCTGGTTGGCAAGCCTAGGCTCTTCATGGGCTGTTGCACTAGGGGTTTTTTATACTTAGTCACAAAGTGTGTTATGATCCACCTTTTGTTTTCTAGTGCACAGTGTGTATTTATTTATGATTTGTATGCATTAACTCAGCTCACAAGTAACGAACCAGCTGCATTACAACTTGCCTATATGCATTCTTGGCACTTGTCGCTGACTGCTGAAGTCACAGAACAGCACGGATGAAACCATACATTTTGAAAACTATTTAAAAGGCTTTACTAACCAAAGATATGCTGAAACTGGCCACCGTCAGTGTCCATACATTTTTGATTGCTCTTTGGGAATTCACTCTCTGTAGTTCATGTTGAGAAATGCTGGCAATTTCCTTGCAGATATTTTGTTTTAATTCTTCCAAGGTGTGTGGGTTTGTCTTGTACACTTTATGCTTTCAGTTACTCCAGAGAGAAATTGCAGATGACCTGGAAATCTTTCTGCAAATTGCACTTTTACATGGCAAGCTCAGTTAACAATAAGAATCATAAATAAACACATGCTGTGCAGTAGGAAACAAAAACTGGGCCATAACTCACTTTGTAACTAAGTACAGAACAAAATAATAAAGCACACTGGTAATAACTCCACCAAGCGATAGTGCCTCAGCTCAATACTACAGTGCAGAGCAGATAAAAACAAGTTAACCACATGACCTTGTGTACAACAGCTGTGTTATCGTGTGTTTGCTTGTGTGGTGGAAAAACACTGCACAGCGGTTCGTATGGTTTTGGGTCTTTCTGTAGATGTTGGCCACACTTATTACACAAATGCTGCTATCGGTTAACAGAAACTAAAAAATATAACAAATCAATTATGCTGTTTACAAAATAGCTAAAGCATCCTTGAGTGTAGTTGATTTATGTATCACTTGTATCTCTTTAGCAAATATAATGGGAAAAGCATGAAGCTGAAAGATAATGAAGAGAAAGAAAGCTAAATTCTTAGCTGAAAGAAGTTGGAGAAATTCTGCAGCAGGTAAAAATGAAGAATCTTATGCTAATAACTCTGCAGCTGAAAGTGTTACATGTGCTCTCTTGTGTGCAGAGCCAGATTACCTTCTTGTTGCCAGTAATGTTTTGAAGAACTTGTTTTCAAGAGTATTATGTAGTAAGTGTAAAGAAGAATGGGTTACTATGAATTTGAGAGCATTCTCTGGTTTTTCTTTGAAGATCGTAGTGAAGTGCCAAGCCTATGGGTATGTAAAGAACAATATTTCCAGTAACTGTGTTCCAAAACCTTAAATAGCTTTTTCTCCATATAATGACTTTTTTACTTTGGGGTGAACGTTTTTGCAGTAAATATTGATGGATAAAACTGAAAATTTCAGGAGTTGTAGCATATAATTTGATAAAGAAAACTGTGAATTGGTTTGCTAATTTCAGTGATACACATATGCATATGTCTGTTTTCTTTGTAATTATTAGTAATATTTCTTTTTGTTCTGTTCTAAATAGAAAACAAACCTGATGTGTTGCACTAACATGACTTTCTCTACTCTTGTGCTAACCATTCTTACAAACTCTTATTCCTATATCTTCTTCGTGTTAGTTGAGATAAGCTTTTGTACAAATTATCTTATTGCTTAGGTATTTCCTTGTAGGTACAAGGGGAATATTAGAATACAGTAGGCTGTGAACGATAGTCAAATGTTTTATAGCTTTGAGATCCTGTTCTCTTTGCAGGCTTAACATGTAAAAAATGAACAACGTTGTTCCATTGCAGGAAAGTTCTAAGTTTTCCGAAACTGACACACAAACAAGGAGTATCTCTGAAATGGTTCACTCTACAAAAATATTTATTGAGACATAAATTGTGTATTTTAGCAAGATCTACATTTCTTGTACAGAAAGATTTTGTCTATCTCTTACGGTTTACGAGTTATTCGAAACTCATCCAGACTTAACAGGACTACATAGGCTATAGCCAGAAAATTCAAAATATACATTTTATTTGTATAAAAATATCTCAAACATATGGCATTTTAATAAAAATCATTAGAGCCATTTTCAAGAAAATCAAAATTTTTGAAAAATTTTCCATGTAAAGGTAGTTTAGGGTGGGATGCTTGTCACATCCTTGAAAGACATTAAACTTAAATACCAACTTTGGTTTTTAACCGACTTTTCGTTTGTTAATTTTGCTCTTCACAGACTGACACACACACACACACACTCACACTCTCACACACACATTTTTCCAAAAATGCTTTTTTTTTTTGTTTTCAGGGGCCTCAAAACATATTTCCGGTGAAATCTCAACATCGTATTTTTGGGTGGAATACAATAACTTCCTCTACTTACCAACAGAGAAAGTAAACATTCATATTTCTAATAATATTGATATTTTGGAAAACAAATATGCAACTTTATTGCATAGGCATAGAAAAACTAGCATACCAAATTTTAGGCCTCTATTTTAATTCTAAACTTATTACTTCTTTTATTACTATTAAATTCTTTCTAAAAAACATGATAAATAATTTTTAAGTACAAAACAAATTAATCTAGAGCAATGAAGCTTATACCAGCAATATTTCCATTTGGTATCAGTGTCCCCTTGACTTATTTTTCTGTAACAATATGTTGATTTATATGTCAAACTTACTTTCCAACACAATGTGATGCGGTGAGAACCCACTGGTCAGCTATGAGCACACCAGCACAATAGAATACTTCTTCTGGACCTCCTAGTAGAGCAGCCAAGAAGGGCCAGTCCCCAGGAGAAGATTCTACTCCTCCCACAATACGTTTTGTAGGGCGAGAGCTGTATGAATGTCGTCGTCTCTTACCACATGCTGCAGAACACATGATTTGTATCTTGATATTTTACAATTCCAGATAAAGTTAGTGATTAAGATTATTAGGAAAAATTCCTAATGCTATGTTATACCTATTTAAAATACAGAAACTTTTAATCGATCCTGAAGAGATTTATACTATTCTCTAAAACAGGTGAGAAGAGATCTTTGGAAAGGGATTGAGCCCTAGATGGTTTACAGATCTCAAAATCTTGTAAGTCATCCAAATTAACTCAGATTATTTAAATTATGAACAACTTATGGAACTCATGGATACATTGCTTAGGTATGGTTCCTATTATAGGTACGTATTTCATTTAATTTAAAAGGTGAGTTAATTAATAACACTGAACAACACTTACAACTATGAACATTTTTATTTCTTGCTTCTTTGATCCGAAATTTTCATTGAATACGCTTACCTCGTTCGCCATTTTCTAACCTGTTCTTGTTCCACCACGTGTAAGTTTGATTTAACTTCTTGAAGACTTGTTAGCCTATTTAACTATTTCAGTGTTATTAATTAACTCACCTTTTAAATTAAATTAATTACAACAACACTGTTTTCAAACTTCTATGAAAGAAAGATACGTATTTCATTACTCAAAGTTACATAACAAATGATGTTATATATGAAAATAAATACATCTATTGTGTTTAGAAACAGTTATCAGTAAGTAGTATGGGGGAATATAAATTCAGAGAAGATTAATTTGGAATTTATAAATTGTGAAGAACTAAAGTTGACTCACTTGATCAATGGATACATAGATAAACAGATTGTACATATGCCTATATAAAAATAAGCTCACATAAAAATAAATAAACATAGGTTTAGCACCAAGACAGCAAAAGCAATAGTACTAAGCTTTTAAACGGTTCTTGTAATTTTCTTGGGTATTGTGACAATATTAAATGTTTTATAAAGATAACTGTAGAAATAATATTTCCCTCTTGGAAATAAGAAAGTATTGAACATCCTAGCATTTAGTAGTTATGAATTGCAATAAACATAGAGTTTGTTATCTTCTTTCTTGGAAGTTTGAAAAAAGTGTTGTAATAATAAATTTAAACCAAAAAGGTGAGTCAATTAATAACACCACACAACACTTACTTATATTTTACCAGAACATGTTTCGGAGGCTGACTTTCCTCCATTATCAACTGGACACCCACTGGTTCTCCCTGTGTGGATGGTGATATTTTCTCTCAGGTCTCCTCTGGTGGTGATTCAAGGAACTTACTGAAGATATCATTCTGGGGGATGTCGAAATTGAATACTCTGTTTCTATTTTTCAAAATGAAGATTTGTTCTCATTTGGACAGCTCTTGTTTTCCCGTTATGTATTTGAGGAGTTATTTCTAAATTTCTTTTGGTTTTTCCTATATGTAATTCATTACAGTTACTGCATTCAGTTTGATATATGCCAGATTTTTCATCCCAATGACTTAATCCCCTAATGATTGATATAGAACAGAACTACATGTGGAACTTACTGTTTGAGACAACCCAAAGGTTGCTTAGTGAATGACAAAAGAATAGGATCTTCCCTTTGAAACTAAAAGTTAAATGCAAATGTTACAGATTGAAGAACGCAAAGAGGCTAAGTTAACCAAATTGTACCCTTTTACATACAGTAAAGGGCATAGACATAATACATAAATACATAAGACTGATTGGGAAGATATATGCAAACAATAACTCCAAAATGAGAACAGAAATAGAAGGAGAAATCTTCAGAACCAAGAAGCTGTTAAGACAAGGGGACCCAACCTCCCCTAAGCTGTTTGCATGCGTCCTCAAAATTGTATTCAGGAGACTAACTTGGGCTAGCAAAAGATGAGGAATTAACGTAACTGGAAGAAGACTGTCAAACCTCAGATTTGTGGATGGCATATTATTTGCCATATCAGCAGGAGGACTATAAGATATGACATCAGAAATGAATGCAAGGAGCAAAGAAGTGGGCTGCAGATGAACCTGACAAAAACCTGAGTCATGACCAATTCGACAGAGATACCAATTCTAATTGAGGGTACGCTGATCTTCTAGTGTTGCAGTGCAAACATCTATCTGGGACAGTCAATTAGCATGGTAGAGAAAAGAGAAAATGGACTCCAAAGAAGAATAAGGCTTGCCTGGGGAAAATTTTGTGGTTTGAAATTTATTCTAATGGAAAAAATATTATCCCGCAACAAAATTTGAAACATTTCAAACTTGAGTCATCCCAGTACCCCTCTGTGGCAGGCATCGGCAAACATGTACTCAATGAGGTATCAGTATGATGTCTCATCATGCAACCCGCAATGCACATGATGTAATGTAGAACAGGGGATGGCATTGACCTTCGTTCAGAGTCAGTGGTGGACTCACTCGCTACAGAGTACAATAAGGAACAGTACATATACTTGAATCCAGCTATTTTGGTCTACGATACTTTAGGTAGGCCTAGATATTTGAGCAATATATTTCAATGTACTTCTGTTTGCAATGTACCATGAAAATATAGTGATATATCACAAGTAGCCATTCTCAGTATAGCACGTAAATTATCATCTGTTAATCGCGATATAAGATTCTTTTAGATTCACTTTCTTTTCTTCTACACATTTCTTAAATGCTTGAAATAATTCTGTCCCTGTTGTATGTTCCCTAAGCGGAATGACTTCAAGCATATATTGTTGTATCGAGAGGTTGTTCAGGGAAAATTATGTTGGCAACTTTATTCTCAAATTTTTTATGAAATCTCCATCACTAGAACACCTCAGTGACTGAGCAATCTCCAAAGCAAGAGCATAGCTGGCGTGAAATTGTCTATCAGTTATAATATTTGAATTAATATTAGGTGTATTATCTGAATATTGCTCTTTGAGCTGTTGCAGTTGGTTAGTCCAATCTACACCTGAAAAAAAAAAATGAAATGAATAAAGGACACTACATCAGTGTTATGCTACTTTAAATCGTGGTGTAAATTTATGAATACATGCTTGTCTATAATTGTATGGTGATCTTATGACATGTATCATAATGTCACTTGATGTTCCATTGATGAGTGCCTTTTTGAACTTTAGAGCACAACAAACACCTTATGTTCCTTACATGATGAGAGAAGAAATCTTCAAAGTACTATTCTAGATATCAAATTTAATAGACGAGGAATAATTAGACGCACTCTAATTCTATGGATATACTAATAATTAATATCCTTCAAAGTTATAAATAAAGAAATTTATCTTTAAGTCTTAGTATTAAATTACACTTTCATAGACATATTTAGAAGTGCAGGTAAATACAACAGGACAGTCCGCCCGTGATCAGTGTGTATGCAGTGCCAGTTAAGGCTGCGAGGGAGGGGGAGACAGAGTAAGTGCTGCCCCTGACATGTCATAGTTGCGAGGCCTCATTGAGTACATGTTTGCCGATGCCTGCAGTCAAACTTGGATATTTACAAGAAAACAAATTGAAGTGATACAGGTCTGCCAGTGGAAAATGGAAATGAAGGTATTGGAGATCAAACTCAAGAGCAAAGTACAAAATGAGGAGCTGAGAAGAAAGAGTGGAATGGAGAATGCGGCCCCTTTCACCCTTAAATGGCGATGGGGAGGACACGTGACAAGGTTGTCTCAAAGCAGATGGGCCTATGCCACAATGGCCAGGGATCTAGGCTTGGAACAAGAAGCAGAGGACATCCATGATAGAGATGATCTCAAGAATTTAGTGAAGTGAGTGAAATGTTTGGAAATCATTGGACAAGGGTAGCATGAGACAGAATGGGGTGGAAACAACTGACAACTAACTTAGATATTCTTCCTGCTTGTCTCCTAACTTAAGTTTTATTTCTGCTTTTTCACCACGCATCTACTGCATTCTTTTGTTGTATTAAGCTATCATAATATTCTGATAGAGACACTGTTGCACAACATAATGAACTTAATGAGCAATGTACAAAAAATACAGCAGCAGGAAAAGCGAGCAATTGTTTTCTGTGCTATATCTTGTGCTACTCTTTGGTTAATGATGTGCTATGTATAATGTAGGAAGTCACTTTGAGCTTGTTGATAATATGAGACATATTTTTAAAGTAGTGATAATTTCTAAAAAATAAAAGAACATTATTTTCCAAATACCTCATCATTCATAACTAGCCTTTGAACCTTTATACAGCTATTGCAAAATGAAGTGATTGCAAGTTACCTGCCACATGAGCAGAGCATGACATCATTGCCCCAGTACAGTGCCTGTCCAAAACACACTGCCTACAATGCATAGTGTCTCTCGATTGTGTTCACTAGTTTCACTCAGTAAAATGTCTGCAGCATGAAAATTGAAATATTCATGTATTGCTGAGAACTTGTATAATTTGGGAGTGACTCAGGGGTCTCCGTCTAGGGGATATGTGAATAGCGACCGCAAGGTACCCAAGCTGAGCAGAACATTACTTCCACTTACTGGTGTTTTGCTCCTCACTGTAACTTTTCTATCTGACCTTACCTTGGTCATCTCTTGTTCTCTTCCGACCCCAATGCTATTAGGGTTCCCGAGAGCTAGGGAGTCTTTATTTTTCCAACCTCTCCATTTCTCTATAAAATCTTAATTCTAACATGCTGACCTGTCATGGCATGTAATACGTCCTCTGATTGGTGATCAGAGGATATGGTCGGTGAATTTATTTTGATAATTCTCCCGGTCAGGTCGGTGAGACCCGTAAACCAACGACATGTGTGGTCCTCCAGACATTCTGGGGGTTGTGAGAGAGCGATGTGACCGCCAAAACATAAAAATATGGTGCTCTCTAAAAAAGCGGTTACTATTACTGCTATTGCTCTCTTCAATATCAATTGGAGAGCAAGAGGATTAATGACTTCATTGTCAGAAATCCAGCATTAGCTAACAACAACACATTTTACTGCAAATGGAGACAGCAATGAATGTAAGTTATACAACAACGTCATCTAAAACAACCATGCATCAAGTGCACCTGGCTTCCTCTGTGCTGTGATCACGTGACAGACTGATCCCCTCCCACTTCCTCTAGTCCAAACTCCAAAACCTTTCGTTCTCTGCATGAAGGTTCATAACCTTACACCCTACACTACTTCAATACTTAGTTACTGCCTTTATTTATGCATTTATAACAGGAAACCAGTGTTTGTATGCCTTCCTTGAGGAATGATGCCCCTGTGACAAAAACCAAGCCTGCACTTCTTGCTTCACATCATCATTGCTGAGATGTTTTTCATGAACAAATTTCTGCACATGAAGAAACAGATGAAAATCGCTTGGTGCCAAATCCAGAGTGTAGGGTGGATGTTCAAATTTTCCCCAACCAAATGAGGTGGTCAGATCTTGAGTTTGTTTGGCTGTGTGTGGTCAGTATTGTCACTCATTGTTTCCCCATGAATCTCTCACAATTGACAGTGATTGTATACTGATGTAACATTTATCATATCCAAAAAATGAATCACTGATCTGACTTCATATTCAGCAGGTTGATTGATTGTTTTGAACATTTCAAAATGCTCATACAACAGGAAAACAAATAGTGACAGTCACTCACAACTGTCTAGACTCCTAATGATGAAGAAAGTGACAGTGCATGCTCTAAGTTGTGACTGCTGCTGTGCAGTGGTTGAATATTTAAACATTGTTGGCCTTAAAAACACACCTTGTAGAGTGAAAACTATTCCATCTCTTCTGGTTTACCAAAGTGATCATTGTATGCTAAGTTGAGCAATTAAGCTTGATCTTCATTTTATAACTTTTCTATGTTATTATAAATGTAAAATGTGTTGGCTATTGGAAGAAAAACATACTTGAATCTGCCCTGAGCAATAAATACAATACCATTTTTACTAGTACTAACCAAAATGTGAACATGACAACTTCACACTGGGATAGCTGCTATCTGCAGGGCAAGATCTAAGTTCTTTTAGCAAGTTCGTCTGCTTTTCTTTGTAGATCTTGACAATGTTACGTGAGATATTCAATGGAGGAACTATCAGTCTGTCTGTACTCCTTGAAATAAGACCACTGGAGTTTGCAATCCTGTGTAAAAAGCATATAAGGTACAAGTTATCAAAATATGCAAGTACAAATATATCACCAGTACACTACAAACTTTCTACTTCATTAAGAAATGTTCAGGTTTCTTATGAGTGTTTACAGAATAGTATAGTTAAAGTGGTTTACTACAGACCTTATTTCATCTTTATGATTAAGGCATATTAAATTTTGAGAACCACTGTTTCTATACTTATTAAATAATACTTTTGCAAAAAGGGTCTATTGTGTAAGAAAAATAATTACTCTGATTTCCTTCAGAGTCAACCTGGTTACAAAGAAATTTGAATGACCATTAACACACCTACTTCAATAGATACAAGGCATATTTTTAAAGTAAGTACCGATAATTTTTTAAAGAATAACAGAACATTATTTTCCAAATACTTTATTACCTCTCATAATCTTATATCTTTTGGTACTTCTACACTTAGTTACCGCCCTTATTAGGCACTTATCAAAATGGGAAACCAGTTTTTTAAGTCTTTGTCAAACAATGATGCTGTCTGTAATAAGAGTTAAGTCTGCACTTCTTTCTTAACATTGTTGCAGTTGAAATACTTTCCACCAGGAATTTCTTCACATGAAGAAAGAGATGAAAATCCCTTGGTGCTAAATTGGACCGTGGGAGGATGGCCAATTTTTCCCAACCATAACATTTCTTGTATTCAAAAAACGAATCACTAATCTGAATTCACAGTCAGTGAGTTATTCAATTGTTTTGAGCATTTCAAAATGCTCAAACAATAGGAAAAAATAAAGTGACAGTGACTCACAGTTGCATCTGGCTTCCTAATGATGGAGGAAGAGATTGTGCATGCTCAAAATCTCAACTGTGATGCTGCAGCGGCAAAACATTTAAATGGTACTTACTTTAAAAACGTACTTCGTATAATACAACACAAAATTGTATTTCACTAAAACATTTTCATCTAACTTATAATCTGGATCTTCTCCAGCCAAATCAAATTAAATTTTGTCAAACAATTAGTCTAAATATAAAAATCATTTTAATTCATATTTATTTATGCCAACAAGCTTACTGCTGGTGGTTCAAATTCCGGCTATGGCATTGAATTTTTCAGTCCTGGTTAAACTTCATAAAAATGTTTGTTCAAAAATCTTTTAAGGGGTGGGAAAGTGAAAGTTAAGAGGAATTTTGTACCATAGTATTAAAAAATAACTGAATTTCTTCAGATATGCAATTCAATTCATGAACAAAATAGGGTTATACTTGATTTAGCAAGCATACTATTGGCTTTATCCAGTTTTCATTCTTACTTCATACAGTACTTTTAATACATTGCTTTGTTTGCAGAGTATCCTATTTCAAAGAATTTGAAACCAAAAGTTAGTTAGTTAATTATGTGTAATTTATTTCAACTTATTTATTCTGAGGTATTCATAATTTAAAAAATCTGATAAGTTGCACTCGCATGAATTTCTCTACTCTTGTACTAACTATTCTTACAAACACTTATTCTTTTATTTACTTCAGATTAATTAAGATAAACATTGGCAGAAATTACCTTATTGCTAATTTTCTTGTCAGTACAGGCGAATATGGGAATGCAGTAGGGTTTAAGTTATAGCCAAAAATTTTAAGACCTGTCACTGTGTGATGGCTTTGACCCTCTGTTCTCTTTGCATGGCCAGAACAGAAGAAAAGTATTGCTGTGTGAAAAAAGTGTAATTGTTGGATAATTCAAACAAATAACAAGGAATAGAGTGGTTCACTCTACAAAAAATTGTATTGGATATAAATGGTATATTTTAACAGATCTACATTTTTGTAAAGTAAGATTTTGTCAATTTGTTACTGTTTACCAGTTATGGAAGTACCATTTAGAATGAAGAGGAATTACGATGACATCCTCAGAAAATTTTAGCTATATCTCTCATTTGGCATGAAAATATTTTAAAATCTGATGTTTTATCGAAATTGTTAGAGCCAGCTTTTAAAAAATCAAAATTTTCAGAAAATGTTCCATGTAAAGGGTAGTCTGGGTGGGATGACTGTCTTGAAAATCTTCATGTCACATCATTAGAACTTGCTGAACTTAAATACCAAGTTTAGTATTTAACCGCCTCTTCGTTTTTGAGTTACGCTGTTCACAGACAAAAATGCAGACACAAACACATATTATTTTCTATAAATGTTGTTTTTTAATTTAGGTAGTCCCAAAATCTGTATTTCCAGTGGAATCTTGGTGTCAAATTTTTGGTTGGAATACAATACTTCTATGTACTAAGCACAGTAAAGTAAAACTACTTGCTGTTGTAAGTTTACATTTTATTTGTTGTATTACCTATATAACCCACATTTGTTCCTTATTATCTGTAGTAACCTATACCAAAAATAAACAATTAGTTTATTTTTCAAATGAGCTTGAAAAAAACTGAAATGATTCAATGATGTGTGCATTTTGTATATATAGCAAGGTCATTATTGCATAATTTAGAAGCATTTGAAACAGATATTTATCTTAATAAGTGGATATAATAAGCTTTTTATAAGAACAGTATATATTAAGTAAAAATTGAAGCTATTAACAGTGAAGCAACAAGATTCTAAAGTAAGAACAAATTAGAAACTAAAAACTTCACTTATCTTAGTAATGTTGATATTCTTTAGTAAGAACAAATTAGAAACTAAAAACTTCACTTTAGTAAGAACAAATTAGAAACTAAAAACTTCACTTAGCAAAAGAGAAAAAGAATATCAACATTACTAAGATAAGTGAAGTTTTTAGTTTCTAATTTGTTCTTACTTTAGGAACAGTATATATTGTTTACTACCTTTCAGTGTGTTAGGAAAGAAAGTACATGCATTATATACAAGAATTGAAAATGAAAGAACTGGAATGAAGAAACAAACTACCAAGTGGAAGGTATTGCTTCAGCCATACGTTAACCAGAGATTCTACATGATGAGTGCAATAAATAGGTCCAACACAATTATTGTCAATAAAGAACCGC
Organism: Tenodera sinensis; assembly: GCA_030765045.1. Lineage (NCBI taxonomy): Eukaryota > Metazoa > Arthropoda > Insecta > Mantodea > Mantidae > Tenodera > Tenodera sinensis. Next base: position 72,749,104 of record CM060967.1, read on the forward strand.
TTCTAAAAGAACACGTGCATAAAATATTTGGAGCCATCTAATAACTACTTGACGAATTGGTATAAATGTTAATTATTAACTAACTGTTGTGCAATCATTGAGTAACACTGTTATGCCTTTTTACTTTCATTTGAATGAATTTAGCCACAAGTTAATATTAAAATGTCCTGCACAGTTTAATTTCTTAGAGGAATGTCGCATCGCACATTCTTGTCTAGTTCTCACAGCAAGCACATTCAGAAGGAGGGGAGGCTGGAGGATGTATCACCTGGTGTTACTAAAAGTGTGGGATGACAAATCCATGTGCCAGGTATAGGCAATGGTGGTTGGGGTGGCAGCTTCAGCTGTCATTTATGACTAGGAGATCATTAGTTTTATTTCAGCCCAGTAATCTACAAAAGAACGAAACTGTTTTAGGAAAATGAAAATGAAATTTTAATTTTTTTTTTGTATATTAAAGCAATCAATATTGGTTTAGCTCATAGTGAATGATAATAATAATGTGCATTATTGTTAAAAATCTGGACTCTTTTATGTTTTAACCCTAAAATGTGTGATTTTAATTCTTTCATTTTTCTGCTTCCCTAATTGTGGAAAACTGAATCATCATTATTACTTGAACAAATATAAATTTCAATACAATTCATACCTGTCAGACATAACATTTCAAATTGTATGGATTTGCTCAGCAAATACACAGGCAAACTGTTTTGTTTACAACTAAAGGCAGTGCTTGCCTTGAAGCACATGCCTGTTGGGTGTTTTGTTTACAATTGAGGGCAGTGTTTGCTTTGAAGCACATGCCTGTTGGGTGTTTTGTTTACAACTGAGGGCAGTGTTTGCTTTGAAGCACATGCCTGTTGGGTGTTTTGTTTACAATTGAGGGCAGTGTTTGCTTTGAAGCACATGCCTGTAGGGTGTTTTGTTTACAATTGAGGGCAGTGTTTGCTTTGAAGCATATGCCTGTAGGGTGTTTTGTTTACAATTGAGGGCAGTGTTTGCTTTGAAGCACATGCCTGTAGGGTGTTTTGTTTACAATTGAGGGCAGTGTTGGCCTTGAAGCATATGCCTGTTGGGTGTTTTGTTTACAATTGAGGGCAGTGTTGGCCTTGAAGCATATGCCTGTTGGGTGTTTTGTTTACAACTGAGGGCAGTGTTGGCCTTGAAGCATATGCCTGTTGGGTGTTTTGTTTACAATTGAGGGCAGTGCTTGCCTTGAAGCATATGCCTTTTGGGTGTTTTGTTTACAATTGAGGGCAGTGTTGGCCTTGAAGCATATGGCTGTTCGGTGTTTTGTTTACAATTGAGGGTAGTGTTGGCCTTGAAGCATATGGCTGTTCGGTGTTTTGTTTACAATTGAGGGCAGTGTTGGCCTTGAAGCATATGCCTGTTGGGTGTTTTGTTTACAATTGAGGGCAGTGTTGGCCTTGAAGCATATGCCTGTTGGGTGTTTTGTTTACAACTGAGGGCAGTGTTGGCCTTGAAGCATATGCCTGTTGGGTGTTTTGTTTACAACTGAGGGCAGTGCTTGCCTTGAAGCATATGCCTGTTGGGTGTTTTGTTTACAACTGAGGGCAGTGCTTACCTTGAAGCATATGCCTGTTGGGTGTTTTGTTTACAACTGAGGGCAGTGCTAGCTTTGAAGCATATGCCTGTTGGGTGTTTTGTTTACAACTGAGGGTAGTGCTAGCTTTGAAGCAACTGCCAGTCAGATACAACACAGGCCACTGGCATATGCTAGTACTGATCCCATCAGCTCACCATTGCCATTTACATCGCCAAAAAATGAACATCTTTATAAAACGATTAGACCTACAGAAATGAAACTTAGTATTTCTTACACCTGCATCTATTAGCCAGGTTATTCTGACTAAAGCAGTACCTTCCACTGTGTATATATTTCATGCTAAATTTACAAAGATTTAGTCACCAATGTGAAGTATGTAATCAAAGGTATATTTTCAAGTATCTACAATGCAAATAATGATAACTTTTGACTACTCATAATGATAACAAAGTTTATTAAAATTGAGAAATAACTAATAAAAGCAAAAGATTTTAACTGCTGGTTTACACAAAATTGTTTTATATTCATGTGGTGCTCCTGGCAATTTTAAAATTTAGATTAACTCACATGTAACCCAGTTGTGCACATATGTGATTTGCTGAATGTGCAGAATCCCAGTGTGTGACACAAGCAGCTTGCCAGTTCTTCTCCTCTGGGTTGAATATTTCAAGCATACCATGTCCTACATCTCCCATGCGTTCGCTCAGTCTTACTACAAAAGCAAATTGTGTGCATTGTTAATATTTACCTATATTAGCTACAATTAGGGTATCAATAAAAATTCAAATCTGCTGAAATAGAGTAGTAAAATATTATTAAGTAATGAGAAATGTCTAAGAAGCAATTCTTTGCTACATTTTTCAAGAACTTAACAATAAAAAACATATTTGTACTGTTTAAACTTTTATGGGACTCCTGCTTATTATTTTAAAATATTGAAGTGAAAGATGAAAAGCTCTGTTTCAAAAACTTACTGCAGTTTCGTTCATCTTGACCCCATGGACAGTCCACTATTCCATCACACATATGGCTTTGATCCATACATTTCTTCTCCCCGCAGTGAATCATACCTACAACATGTCACTTGTTGTTAGGGATGGGCAGAAATTAACATAACAGTTACCTTAGTCTAACAGTTACTGGAGTTAATATAGAGTAACAATTATAAAAGAAATAAACACAAATGAACTATTATTTATTTATGCCAACAAACTTACTGTTGGTGTTTTTAAACACACAAGCCGTGTGTGGGCAATGTTTGAGAGGTAGAACTGGAACTTAAAAATTCAATGCCATAGCTGGGATTTGAACCACAGACCCTCCGCTTAGTAGGAGGGTGCTCTAACCATTAAGCTACTGCGACAACCTGCCATAATGACATTGAATTCTCAAACCAGTTCGTATTTTTCCTGGTAAACCACAAAGGTAGTCTCACATGAGACACAATTACCCCAATGGTGACTTACTATTGCAAGTACTTTATGTCCCGGGATTGAATAACCTTCAGATGGTAATTATTACTTATTTATGCCAACAAACTTACTGTTGGTGTTTTTAAACACACAACTCGTATGTGGGCAATGTTTGAGAGCTGGAACTGAAAAATTCAATACCACAACTGAGATCTGAACCACAGACCCTCCGCTTACTAGGCGGGTGTAAATAGATTTTAATTTTAAATTTCACTACAATTTAGCAGAAATTAATATGTGCTATTGGAAAGTGTATCAAGGACATGGATTAATCAGTTAGACGTGAAATAATTGGTGCATAATTCAAAATGTATTAACGTTTCATAGAGAATGAAAGGTTTCTGAGAAGCAAGATTTGTCCAAAATCAGTAACAAACGGAGCTTTGACTTGATCGTAAATATTTTAAAAATTTAAGAGGGGAGATTTACTAGCAGCTATGTTCTGTCAAAGATATGTAACGTTTCATAGAATGCTTTCGATGAGAGATATCAGAGAACCACCGTGAAAGTATCAAATGATATGAAATTCAACTACGCGGCACAACAGCACAGGCCGGGACAAGGCCTAACGCCCGACCGCTGCATTCTCCACCTCTGCCCTCAACGGTTATCATGCGGGGGGGGGGGGAGATGAAATTATAGCCAATTGGAATTGACTTATGCAATTGCAAATATAACCCTAACACTCTGTATATTGTTCTGATAATGCTCTGTCCCATGCAGAAAACTGTAGCAAGGAAGGGCGAAGTCTACAACCCCATGGTCCGTCTCCCTGGAGTTGGAAACATTCCCTCAGCAAAAGCAAAGCATTGCCTACAAGTAGATGCTGGTAAAAGATGGTCGGAGATCGTGGCAGCCCCTGCCATGAGATTTAGCGATCGAGGAAATTTATTTCAATTTAATAGTTCAAAATACTCCTACATGGTCAACTGTCATTGGATAACGTTACCTAGAAACCAGCCGTGTTGTAATCCATAGCTTCGTGTCAATTCCTGATAAAACTACCCCAATGTTTCTACGCACCAAATTCCGCTCCTAAGAAGAGGTAGAAGAACCAGGCTCAGTTCTCTGGAATTACCATTTGCCAACATTTGGCACCCAGAAATTATGTTAAGAATAAGCTACGGCCATTTGGTATCAACAATTAGCAGCATGCTAATACTAAAAAATGTTCAAGTTCTAGTCTATGAATCTTAAGGTAACAAAATAAAGATTGACGCACACTGGTCCATCATGACTGCAACGGAATGAAGCAGAACATTGAGTCGAATTGATATTATTTAATATTAATATTGACTGTGCAAAACTATAAAGAATTGTATGATGCCGTAGAATTCAACTATTACAACCAGTTACGCAGTGAAAAACATTCGTAGGGTCTTCTCGCACATGTGGAAAAAAGATTACTACCATATTGATCTCTTTTCCGGTTTATGTTGTGAATCAACTCCTTCTACTCGTTTTTCTTTCTCTCTTCTTCAATTCTAAAACATCTAATATAATATACCCGTCCTAGAAGGTGCAAATTTTTCTGTTGTATCCATCCATATTTGGTCAACTAAATTTTCCGGTAGAATATTCCGAGTAGTGACCGTTTAAGCTTTCCGCAGTAGACGGACGGTTGCAAATTTCCGTTCCGGTCAGTGTGAGTCAACCTTAAGACTATCGCTTGCCATCTCTCAGCAACCATAATAAACAAGGCAGTCAGAATTGTTTATTCGTACATTTGTTCGTTCGGTTCCACTGTGGGCAAAGCAGGGGAGTTAACACGCATATTTAAAAAATTGTAAGGCAATTAAGAGAGTGATGTGGCATCAGTCATTTAAAAAGTTGTTTCTGCGCCACTTGTAACACAGGGCAAAGTTATTATTTATTTATACCAACAAGCTTATTGTTGGTGTTTTTAAACACACAAGTCGTGTGTGGGTAATGCTTGAGAGGAAGAATTGGAACTGAAAAGTTCAATGTCACAGCTGTCCAATTCTACCTCACAAATATTGCCCACGCACGGCTTGTGTGCTTAAAACACCAACAGTAAGTTTGTCGGCATAAATAAATAATAATTACCATCTGAAGGCTATTTAATCCCGGGACATAAAGTACTAGTAAGTTGGGGTAATGGTTGAAGAATTCAATGTCATTCTGGCAGGTTGTCACAGTAGCTTAATGGTTAGAGCACCCGCGTGGTAAGCGGAGGGTCTGTGATTCAAATTCCAGCTGTGAAATTGCATTTATCAGTTCCAATTCTACCTCTCAAACAGGGAAAAATTACTATTTCATGCGATTTAATACCTTGATTGTATCATATAGCCAGATAAAAAGCTAGATCATAAGTTCCCTTAAAAATGAAATAAATGATGTTATCCTTTTTGGCTTCTGCAGTCATATTTAACATTATTTACAGATATTCTTACCTTTAGGACAATCTTCACAATTGAGTTCATCTGACTGGTCCTCACAATCTACAATACCATCACATCTCCAATCTGCAGGCACACAGCGTTGACCGTCGCACTGAAAACCTGCAGTGCACACTGAAAAACACAGTGATTAAATTGATATCTTCCAATTATTTATCGAACACAAGCAAACCACTGTGAAACGATATAGGATTGTGAAAGGTAAAAGCAATAGCAGTAACAGGTGTTAATTTGTTTTAACATTTCAATATGCTAACGTACCTATATTGAAAAATATTTTTCTAAACGTGGCTGTGCATAAGGTTTGCTTATAAATGTGGAATCCATTGATACGAGACCATAAATAAGGTACGTAAAAAGCCTATTTGTTTTAACTTTTATGACAGACACAAAATTTAATGGCAGCTCATAGCTGAACACAACTATTCTTTCTTGTTGTGTAAATAAATCACCGGTTTTACAGCGTGATTTCACAGCGTGTTTAACTATACAACACCGCAAGGAGTGGCACGCCTCTTATTAGACTTTTTGGTGACCAGCTCCTTCTGCCACCCGCATTAAATTCTGTGTCACAGTAGAAGCTAAGAGCTTTAGCATTAGGAAAGACAGCAGACGTGGGACAACTCCATGGAGCGATACAACTAGATGGACAAATTGCGTAGAATGAATAAGGGAAACGGGACTTGTAATGTCTTGGGACATTTGTGTATTCAATAAGGAAAATAGTGGAAAATCCCAAACAAAAAAATCCGTTGTGTTGCACTCACATGACTTTCTCTACTGTTGTACTAACCGTTCTTACAAACTCTTATTCTTCTATCTTCTTCGTGTTAGTTGAGATAAATATTTGCAGAATTTATCTTATTGCTCGTTTTCCTGCACGTTCAACGGGAATATGAGAATACAGTAGGCTTTGAGTGATAGTCAAATGTTCTAAAGCTTTCAAATTCCGTTCTCCTTGCACGTTTAACATATAAAAATGAAAAACTATCTACCATTTGACAGAAGAATAAGTTCTCCAAAACTTGCACAAATAACGAGGAATATCCCCGAAATGGTTCATTCTGCAGAAAAATTTATTCAGTTATAAACTGCGTGTTTTAGCAAGATCTACATTTTTGTATAGAAGATCTGGTCTATCTCTTACGGTTTACCAGTTGCATAAAAGTCATCCAGAATAAATAGGACTTCATGGGATATAGCCAGAAAATTCAAGACATACATTTCATTTGTCATAAAAATATCTCAAACATATGGCATTTTAATAGAATCGTTGACTCATTTTCAAGAAAGTAAAAATTTCCGAAAAGTTTTCCATGTAAGGGGTAGCTTAAGGTGAAGAAATTTTCTTCAAAATCTTCGTGTCGCATCCTTGAAAGGCATTAAACATAAATACCAATTTTCGTTTTTAACCGACTTTTCGTTTTTGAGTTGTGCTGTCCACAGCCTGGCAGACAGAAACATACACACATGAACCTTTTTCTAAAAATGCTTTTACTGGATTCAGGGGGCCTCAAAACATATATTTCCGGTGAAATCCCGACATCGAATTTTTGGGTGGAATACAATGCATCTACTTTACTATACGTAGTAGAGAAAGTAAAAATATAAATAATAGGAAGGAAAATTAAAAAAAAAAAAAAAAAGTCACGGCACGTTCACTAATGACTGGTATGACTTTACCTATCAAAGAAGCTTGTTTTGGAAATATTCTTTGAAAAAGAATAACCGTGCATTACTTTTCTTTTAATTCAAATCAATGAACGTATCGACTATTCTGTTTAACTGACACTCACTGACTTGACTCCCTTACCTTATTGCGCTTTTAATGTATTCCCAGCGAGGGAATAATACAATTTAAAATTAGTGTCACATATATATGATTATATATGGGTCAATCCACATCAAATCGCACAACCGTAAAACACCACTTTTTCGTAGGAGGTTCAAATTTTTTTTAATGAATAATAGGCATCAAATAAGGACACCCGTATTTTTTTATTCCCGTATTTTTAAATTACTTGCTTAGTTACGGTTGTTAGAAATTAAGCAATTTCTGCGCGCACGATAATATAAAATCATATAAGAGGTAGAACTGGCATTGAATTTTTAAGTTCCAGTTCTACCTCTTAAACTTTGCCCACACATGGCTTGTGTGTTTAAAAACACCAACAGTAAGTTTGTTGGCATAAATAAATAATAAAATCACCTGTTACTCTAAGGCCATATAGAGCTGAGTGTATTTTTAGTTTTTTTTTCTTCAGCTTTTTAAATGGTCAGCCCTACCGTAAGTAGATAACCCTTCGTGCGTTAAAAGAGTTGCAGAAGTTCACGGCTGAAGAGAGGCCATTGGCGAGGCAATTGAACGAGCGTGTGTAATTCGTGATAATAGACAATAACAGTGATGCAGTATTATTAGATATGGTAGGTGTTGTGTTGGAGTGTTTTGTTTCCCATTGTTTGATTGTTTGCATTATATCGTTTGCAGTTGGCCTAGTGCGATTATCTTTTGTCTTCATTGTAAATGTTATAGATATTAACGAATAAAATTGTGATAATAAATACACTAATATTATTTCAATTGTGGCCTCCAGAGCAAAGAAGACTATCTCATTAGAAAGACTAAAAGTTAATACATCGACGTAACATATGATTTTCACGGGGGTCGCGTCTCAAGGAAAATTATCAGCTGTAAATTGTGAACATACTTCATACCCGTACCACGACCGAGATAGGAGAGAAAGAGTCATCGCAGTTCATCGAAAGAGTTAGCCGGATCTTTTATACGAGAAAAGAATTCATCATACCGACCCTTCAAAGTGACGACGAGCAGAAGATTCCCTTCATACTGGTGACGGGAGATACCAGCCGGAAGAGACTCCTTCAACAGTATAAACAGCCGAGCAAGTTTCATCCTACTTACAGGATAATGGTGATGATAATAATGATGATAATGCTGATAATGCTGATGATAATGATAATATTAATAATAACAATAGCAATAACAACAATAATAATAAACACACTAATATAAATAATAATAAATAACAATTAACAGTAGTAAATTAACAATATCAATAATAACAATAACTAATAATACGTAATAAACAAATACAGCAATAACATTAATAAGAAATGAAGAAATGCTAATGAAACATTACGTGCGCTCATGCTTGCTCTTTACAATCTCTAACTGAAATGTTAGACAATAACAGTATAAACAGCCGAGGAAGTCTCATTCTATTTACAGGATCTTTATTTTCCAGGGAATAAACTCACTCCTGTATATGCAGTAACTCCAGTAACGCATAGTGTAACCTAAACTCACAATCTAAGGATATTGTTTATCATTTTCTTCAACATCAAACTTGAATCGTTTTGTAGCTGATACTGCTATAATTTAATAAACCAAACCATCTCTCTGACTTATAAACACAAAGGTACATTTGTATGCCCTTACAAAGTGTACCAAATGATAGTTTTAAGGTGGCAGCAAAAGAATAAGCAATGGACCAAATGGTTCACCCACTTCAGAGGTTTTGGTCAAAATGTCCAACATTTGCGCACCTGCAAGCCTCATACCTTTTTAACCAATTACATCGCACTCTAACAAAAATACCCTCATTGTTGCGTATTTCTTCTGCAGCAAGATAAATGCATTCTCTCAAAGATTCGAGGGCAGTAGTTGCTGTTTTGTAGATCCTGCTTTTCACTTCTTCCCAGAAGAAAAAGTCCAGAGGAGTCATACGGGGTAGAAGGGAAGCCATTACATTAATCTAAACCAGTGGTAGATCTCGGTGTTTGGAGCACATTTTGTATCTTACGTTTTTGTCTATTTTGTCTCAGCTAGCAACACTACCAATTGTGTGTGTGTCACTTTCGCTGGTTCAGTACATAAACATACACTACTGCTACCACGCGTCACCTTCTATGTTTACTCTAAGAACGTAGGCCAATAACAACCGTTAACTACCAAAACAACCAGAGGAAAGTGAAAGTGATCGACCTATTTACATTCGGAAACCAGGTCAAATCCCTGACCAACCTCAAAGCAACGTTGCGACTTACCTCACGTAGAAAAGAGCTGCTCTGAGTATTCCTTCACGTCTTTTAAGTGATTAATTATTTCGAAACCCTGTGTGATATTCCATAATTACTACCGAAGCTATGTCAGAAATCAGTTACTCTACGCATCTTACAAGTAACAAACTGTTATCTCCGTACATTCTTGTGGAATTACGCATCCAATTTGGAACAAAAAGCATTTATTTTTTCGAAATCGGCTGATCAAAGAACAAAACGCCATAAGACCTTTTTGTTTGTATGTAATGCTTCAATGAAGCACATATCGGAATGTAATGGCTGTCCTTCCACTCTGTATAGCTACTCTATTGAGCTTTTCAAATAAACACTTGAAAAAAGCTATTTTATTCTTGGCCTCTTACTCTCTGAATTTCAGTTCATTTAAATGTTCTGCCTAGCAAACAATGATATACTTCTATTTTATAGAGCCTAAATGGAACTAATTTTTGGTAAGGAGTTAATAAGACGTATTTTTCGATAAAACCTAAAATTAGCTAACTGGGTTATTTAAGTAAATACAGTACACGTATTTATGTAAAATATTTTTGACAGAGTCCATTCGAATGAGGAAAATGTTAAATAACTATGCTCTTATGAAATCTTTTGTAATAATAATAATAATAATAATAATAATAATAATAATAATAATAATAATAATAATAATAATAATAATAATAATAACAACAATAATAGTAATAATAGTAAGAGTAATAATAATGATGATTATTGGAATGTGATACTAATAACATCAATCATAACAGTAACTAATAATACGTAATAAACAAATACAGCAATAACCTTAATAAGAAATGAAGAAATGCCAATGAAACATTACGTGCCGTCATGCTTGCTCTTTACAATTCCTAATTCAAATGTTAGACAATAGCAGCATATACAGGAGTGAGTTTGTTCCCTGGAAAATAAAGATCCTGTAAGTAGAATGGACTTTCTCGGTTGTTTATAATATTATTGTATACTATCACGAAGTACACACGCTCGTTCAATTGCCTCGCCACTGGCATCTCTTCAGCCGTGAACTGCTGCAACTCTTTCAACGCACGAATGGTTATCTACTTACGGTGGGGCCGGCTCTGGTGGGCCACCTGGTATATATGGTTAGCTGTACACATCAGAATAATAAATAATAAATGAATGACGATTACTTCAGGTCAACTTTTACTTTCTCTACTACGTATGGTAAATAGGGGAAGTATTGTTTTCCATCCAAAAATTCGCTATTGAGATTTCACCGCAAATATATGTTTTGAGGTCCCCTGAATCCAAAACAAGCAGCTTTAGAAAAGCGTCCACGCGCGCGCGCGTGTGTGTGTCTGTCTCTGTGAACAGCATAACTCATAAGGTCGGTTAAAAATCAAATTTGATATTTAAGTTTAATATATTTCAGGGATGTGACATGAAGATTTTGAGAAAATTCCTCCATCCTGAACTCCCCTTTACATGGAAAATTTGTGGAAAATTTTGATTTTCTCCAAAATGGCTCTAACGATTTTGGTTAAAATCTTACTGTACAAAAAAAAAGTAGATCTCATTAAAACACAATATGCGTCCAAATGATTTTTTTTCTGGAGTGAACCATTTCGGAGATATTCCTGGATATTTGTGTGAGATTTTTAACGTACTTAAACTTTCGCTAAATGGAAGATCGTTATTCATTTTTTATATCTTAGCCGTGCAAAGAGAACGGAATATCAAAGCTTTAAAAGATTTGACTATCGCTCAAAGCAACACATCAGACTTTTTACTTTTAATATTTCCGCATTATGTACAATATTAACAATGTGGAAATAATATTAATATCTCAGGCCTATAATAATTAATGTGTTTATGTGAATAAATACAGAAAATGTTAAATCGTAGATGCATAAAATATGTATTACGTAATGTTTTGTACGAAAGCGTTTTTACTAAATTATGTTATTTTAAGCTTAGTTTGTAAGTTCAAAATAACACATTATTTGCACGTGTTTTGTTTGTGAATAATATTTTTATGCAAGCCTAGCCTTACGACGGATTATTATGACGGCGTAAATCGTGCAAAATTAATCTATTTCTGGTACCAGTTCCAGAAAATGAATGACGTAATTACCATGGCAACAAGACAGCAATGACGTTATCATTGCCAAAACATAGTTTTTTCTCCACTATGCCTGCAAGAAAACCTGCACAATTACCAGCTCTGACAAAGTATGCGAGTAATTTGGTTTCATTAATCATGTTTCTTTTTCCATTTACAAAACTTTTCATATTCTTTTTCGTAAACATTTGATATTCTGGAATTAACAAACTCAGCACATTTGGCTTCGCTCAAAATGACATATTTTCAATATTTTTGTCATTACCTTCCATTTTCCTCTATAAGTGTTGAAACAAATGAACCCACATATGTTTAGCAACCACATTATATCATATTTCTGTAATCTCATTATAATTTTTCATTTAGCAAATTTATTAATTATTTTTACTTATTTTAATGCTAGAATTGCATAGTTGTATGTAACACGTGTATAATCGTTTTACTGTGACACTCGTAAAAATATATATTACATAACGAGTATATATAACATGGGGGATAATCCTGGCAAAAGAAAAACTTCCACCCTCCAACCGGTATCGAACCCGGGATCTCTGCATTTGGAAGCAACTGCTAACCACCAGACAAAAGAGCCAGTCAATTAACTAATTCTTTATACTGTCAATGGACCCGTTACTTATGGGTAATTGATACTATTTAAATAATGACGTAGAGAAACAACGAATGTACCTACTCGTAACACGAGCATTATGCCTCATTAATACTGTGAAAAATCACACTTTTAGTCACTTTTCTCTGTCACTTATGTATTTCTCTTGTAAAATTGACTCACAAAAACACAGTTCTCTAGTTTATCGTTAACGCAATCTACCGTACGTCGTGCCTTCACTCACAGCTGTTCTATCCTCTTGTAACCTTGACATGTACTTCACTGTCTTTCAGTTTTACTTCTGTCTAGTCAAGCGATCACACTGAAACAGCTTCACACAACAAACAATTCCGGCGCAACGATTGAATGTTCAGTTATCTGACGATATGCTCTCAATACTCACTACACTGACTACACACACTTACAACTAACTGCTAACAGCTGTCTCGTTCAACACTTAACGACTCCACTATAAAAACTGGTTTATCTCGCCCTCCCGACTCGCTCATGTAGGCCAGAATAACGTAGTGCGGATTTTTCTCGAAATTCAGCCTTTCTCAACATTTCGTAAACAAGCCGGCAGTCGAAGGTTTCGCGAATAGTCTAGAAACGCTTTGTTCTGACCACTCCATTGTCGTTTACTCGCTACTGAGTGATGTTAAGTAGCTTAAACTCGAGCGTTTTTGACGCGGTTGCCAGTCAACTTTGCACTACGTTCCACTTTTTAGGGTGTATACACCACTGTGTCTCTCGCACGTGAAATGATATCACATTTACAAGCACTGGCAACCTGCACGTGATTTGAAGGCTTAAAAATGCAACCATTCCAAAATCCCAGCGCTTTCTTCCTACTTTCTGGTTGTTAGGCGTCTAGTGATCATGAAAAGATAAAAGCTCTCTAAATATTTTTTACTTGATAGTAAGTATTGCGATACTAATTTTCGCTTTTCCTACTAATCATTTATACAAAGTAAAGAGAGTACTATATTCCACCCAGAAATTCGATACGAGATATTACCAGAAATATATGCGTTTGAGACCCCCCGAAACCCCGAAAAATGTTGGAGAAATACTCCGCGGAAAATAGACATGCCACCGATTCATTCCGGCATAATTTCTAAGATAACAGATTCGCAAGCAGTGAGAATATTCGCACGCAGTACTTACAAAGGTATGGCGCATTAGTAGGATAATATGGGTAATTTATAACAGTGAAATTCAGAGCGAGAGTTTATACAAAAGTAGTTCGCCAATGGAGCTAGCGCAACGAAAGTTTCCAATCTACAGAACGCGCAGAAGGCTGCCGTTATGTCTATTGCAGGGCGACAGTATCTATATTATGGGCTCCAGTATCCAACAACGTCTCGAGGTGTGCAGTTCCTAGTGAATGAGTAGAGTGAGAGTATATAGTGAGAGCAGCAGGTACAATGCGGGGTGTGGAAGTGGCATTGGTCTTCAATCGAGCAACATACCCCGACTTTATGCGGTTAGTACCGAAGTTTCACGCAACTCTCGTTGACAAGCTTTCATTGCGTTACGTCTAACATAATTAACTGCGGCGTGCATAAGGTTCAAGTGTTTCAAGAAAGTAGATACAACTTAAATTCAACTATTGTGAGTTCGCGTCATTACTTCTTCCAGTTGCCTGTCCTCGCACTAAAAATTGCGTTACTGTTTATACTATGTATAAGCAAAGAACCTTATTCTTCTGCTGAGATATTCCTAGTAGAGTAAACCTTTCTTTTGAAAAAGTGAAATCATCAAAATTCCCCTACTTTCTATATGAAGAAGAGAAAGTATTCCACCCAAACATTTGGTGTCGAGGTTTCGCCGAAAGTGTTTTGAGACCCCTTGAACACAAAAGAGTCATTTTTAGACATAGGTCTGTGCACGTGTGTATCTTGCGTGTGAGCAGCATACCTATAAAACGAAAAATTGGTTGGATTATACTTTCAGTATTTTCTAAAGATGAAGATTTTTACGAAATCTCCCATATAGAGATATAGACTTCATAAGATAATTGCGTTTGGCCATTGCTCATTTACGACGAATTCCGCCACTGTTTAGTGAATATTTCTGTGAAATTAATCATATGAAAACTGGCAATATCTCTTTGTGTAAATAACGTGTTTAAGGCATTTTCGGAAATAATCTTGATTCATTCATAATTATAATACATCAGTACTGCTCCTAAGATCAAAGTATAAGAATTCTCAACCTCTTCGTCTGGTGCTAAGCCAACAGGGTTAATAAGAAACCAAGACAACCATACACCAACGACGGATATATGTATATATACAGAGTGTCCCCAAAACACCGAAAACGCTTAGTATATTGTACGAGACGGCAAACTGATCGATTTTCAAATAGGAACTCCAGTCCGGAAATGCACGGTTTGGACGCTGCAGTGCATCGACTATTGAGATGGGTGTACGTTCACATTTCGTCAATAAGCCCAACATCGAGCTTCCTACTTTAGAAACGGTCTTCGAACTGTTTAGTTACCGCATCACTGCAGAGCCTACATCAGCGGTGGTGAGCCTCATACACATCATCCAACTAGTGCGATAGTCTACAGATTTTCAATAGCTCCGTGGACTCGAGCCATAAGGTCCTCCGCTGACATTGCAGGAGTGCCGTACACCATACTCTTCATACAACTCCACAGAAAATACTTGAGAAGAATCAAATCTGACCACCGTGCTGGCCATGGAACTGGTCCACCTCTACCAATCCATCGATTTGCACATGCGAGGTCGACGTGCTTCCGCAGATTTACATCAAAATGTGCTCAAGTTGGCCATTTTAGCAGCTGTGTACTGGTACATGTCGCACTGCTGTTAAAAAACGTTACTGTACTGAAAGCTACACTAGTAACGCAGTAGGATGCGCACCAAGGACTCTCTGGAGGAATTTACGCATACACAGGAATTATTGTGCTCAGGTTGTTCATCCCAGTACACAGATGCATAGAATAACATACCTCACATATGAAGGTACCAAAACAAATGTTAACGAATTGTCTCTACCGCTCGTTCTCAAACTTCGACGCTCTCCAGCGTCCAAACCGCACATTTCCGGACAGGGGTTCCTATCTGAAAATCAATCATTTTGCCATCCCGCACAACATACGAACATCGTATTAAGCGTTGTCGTGTTTTCTGGGACGCCCAGTATATAAAGTGCTGAGAGTTTATTAATTCCCGAAAAATAAAAATGTTTACAAAAAGAATATGAAACATTTTGTAAATGAAGAAACGAAAAATGCGTTATTGTGACACATTACTGGCATGCTTTTCAGAGCTGGTAATTATGGAAACGTTTATTACTTCATAATATGGTAAGTAATTTAATGCTATATTGTAAGTTATGTTTTATTTTTTCAGTTGAAGATTAGCAACCTAGGAAGATGCTGAACTTGAATACCAAATTTGGCACTTAACTGAGTTCCCCTTTTTGAGTCATGCTATTTATAGAGACAGACTGATACGGATGCACACATAAAGACCATTTTCTAAAAATAGTTCTTTTTGGATTCAAGGAGTCTCAAAACACATATTTCCGGTGAAATTTCAGCAAAGATATTTTGGATGGCGTACAATACTTCTGCTTACTGTAAATACACAGTAGAGAAAGTATCCAATAAGCTTTTGCAATACTGATTTTACAACTTGTATACAAATAATGATAGCGGATGGTAAAAGTCATCTAAATGCAACACACCAGGTGTTTTATTTCTGTTTCGTGTTCACAAAGCCATGACATGGCGGCCGACTATGAAAAGATTTGACTATTGGTTTAACTTATCTATTGTGTTCTTAAAGCTATAACGAAATGTGTAATGACGGTTTATCTGCATTAACAAGAAGTACATAAATAGAGGAATAAGCTGATATAAGGGTAGTTTGTGCAGGAGTGAGTGAGGAAAGTCATGTGAGCACAACGTACCAGTAACTTTTTTAAAATTCAAACCAATAACAGTGTCTCACAAGAAGTTAACGCCATGAGAGAAGTACTTTGATATTATCGAAATCTGCAGTTACACTCACATGACTTTCTCTACTAATCTTGAAAACACCTATTTCTCTATCTTCTTTATGTTAATAGAGATAAACATTTTATAACAGAACTTGTCTTGTCAATGTTCTTGTAGGTGCGAGGGGAATATAGGAATGCAGTAAGCTTTAAGCGATAGTAAAATCCTTTAAAGCAGGTCGCTATGTGATGGTTTTGAAATTCCGTTCTCTTTGTATGACCAACAGATGAAATGAATCCTCCATTTGAACTAAATACAAATTTAACTTAAAATAAAAGTCTTACGTATTTGGTTGAATGGTGATCCCTCGAAGTTCAATGTGCTGATGGGCAGCTCCCAAAACATATCTTTAAATGCCTTACTACAAATTTTTACATTCGTGATTGAATGTAGCCAAGCATTTTATAGTCATATCTTGCGAAAACCGCATTCAAATGTTTCCATCGTGGAAAACGGCGTTTGCGACGAAAACAAAGAAAGGAGAAACGAAAACAAAAGAATTACCATTTCAATTAAAGAAAAGTACAAGAGCTTTAAACTTGAAACCAATAACAAGCAATATCTCGGAAATGGTGTACTACGCAAAGAAAATGAATATGAAATAAGTTCTGTATTTTAACAGGATATATATTTTTTGTATAGTAAGATTTGGTCTATCTCTTACGGTTAAAAGGTACGCAAAAGTCATCAAGCGTAAGCAGGACTACATGGGCTTTAGGCAGAAAATTCAAAATGTTTCATTTGCCACAAAAACATCTTAAAAATACGGCATTTTGGTCAAAATCGTTTTAACCATTTTTAAGAAAATCAAAATTTTCCATAAATTTTCCATGTAAAGGGCAGCTTAGGCTGGGGGAATTTTCTTCAAAATCTTTGTGTCGTATCCTTGAAGCATAAAACTTAAATGTGAGCTTTGGTTTTTAAATGACTTTTCGTTTTTTAGTTATGTCGTTTACACTTACACACACACACACACACACACACACACACACACACACACACACACACTGATGTTCTAAAATTATTTTCCTCTTCTCATTCTGGGGGCCTGAAGCATATTTCCAGTAAAATCTCGACATAAAATTTTTGGGTCGAATACAATACTTTGCCTACTTCTATACGTAGTAGAGAACGTAAAAAATCAATACAGGTTGGGTATCGATTTTATACAAACAAAACTAGGAAAGCGATACTCACAAAACTATAAAGATAGCGACAGACAGCCAAAGTTATTTGAAATTAAGTATTTCCTCCTGTTTTACTAGTCGACAGCAGCAGTACATATAATCCACTAAATCGGAACAATTCAAACATGTATTGTTCGTTTATTAAGTAAGAAGTGTGCAAAATGACATTTATTTATGTGAACTTGAATTTGAAATCCGGTCTGCGTAGAAAATTAAATTTCTTTTGGTTATTGCACTCATTTATTTTATTTTGCAGCCACAAAATGAAATAAGACTCCTTTGTTTGGTAAAGCTTTATAGGATTTTTCGTTTAAAAGAAAAACACATACTGCAGAAAAACATAGTTAACTGACTGTGAAGCAATGAAAAGCTACAAATATCACTGTTTACATAACATGCAGTCAACGTTAAAACAAAATCACAGCGTTTAAATAAACAAACAGTTGAAAAGCGTCAAAAGGAAAGAGTGTGGCTGAGTTCTATAAAGCTTTTGAGAGCAGCTACGTCACCCCTCCACCTCTGATAGCGCCACACTCATCTCCGAGACCAAACTTCCGATGCACGTTCACACGGGCTGCCGGGAAGAGGATTGGAAAATAAATTCTTCGGAAATGCGAAAACTGAGGTGAATGTCACATTAGAGTTACCAGTGCTAGAGCGAGCGCGTCCTGATGTATTTTAATTAACCGCGGAGCCGCCATGAATCCGTAATTTTATTACACATCGAGGGGAAAGGAACCTCATTAGGTACCCTGCATTTATTGGCCTTCTCTTTCGGTGTGAAGTAAGCCAAGTGAGGTAGCAGGAATTAGGTAAATCTCTTAGTATCCTTTCCTTTCTGAAGCAAATATCACAATTCATTTAGGTTCAAAATTATCAATTAGAACTGTACTAGGATAAATCGCAATAAAAATAGTAAACTTTAAATGAAACAAAACGACTTTTAGGTCTGCTTTCAACAGCAGATCTGTTGTTTAAAAATAAATCACTATTGAGTAGAGCTACTCGGGCTTCCAGCTGTGTAATATTTAGGAAATTATTGGAATTTTCGGCCATATTAAACGCCATGATCATTATCAGTAAATGAATAACCATCTCAAACTCACGGCCTTCATCGCAAACTGCATAAGAAATAAACGGCTATTTCAAAATCATGGTTTTCTTCAGGAACATTAATTATAAATGAAATAAAGTAAAATAAAACCTGCATATCTATTAACTGAGCTTCTAAATTCTATGCCCGGTCTTATTAGGGTGGTTTGAAAACTTCTTGGAACGGAATAGAGAAAAAGTTCTTACGTCCTTGAAACTTTTTTATTTTTCAATGTAGTCTCATTGTAGATTAATGCACTTGGTCCAGCAATGTTCCAATGCTTTGATTCCAATTCGAAAATGAGATTCCTCCAGACCTGCAAAATAGTCGTTAACTGAGGCTATCAATTCTCTATTTGAACTGAACTTTCATCCTTAAAGACATTTTTCAGCTTGTGGAAAGAATGGAAGTCTGACGGAGGAAGTCTGATAGAAGATGACCTTCTTCCTTGCTAAACCTGACCTTTTTTCGCGTATCTTTTCTTGTAATTGGTCCAGGAGGTTAGCATGGTATTCTCCAGTATTTGTTTACCCAATGGGGAGATAATCTACAAGTTCAAGTTCATTTTTTTGCAAAGTATTTGCCTGGTGCCGGTACATTGGGCCCGGCTTACAGGCTATAATTTACATCTATATACAGTTGGCTTTGTTCCTATTTACATCTTTTTTGTGGTATATACAAAACCCATACGGTGACCATCATTAGGTCACCGAGAATAGTTTATTATTGTCTTTTTGGAGTTCTGTTCCATCTTTGCGTTATATACATATGTACATATTTACATTATGTACAGACACATACAGTCACCCAAAATCAGTGGTTAAATTACTGCAAACACGTTGAGGGGAAGAAGACGATATGTGGAAAGCAGATCAGCTACAGGATGATATCGAGCCTCTAATCATTAGATTAACCAGCAGTTCACCCAGCAGTGACTCCAGTTCTTGTGAGGGCAGTGAACAGGCCAACCAGGGCTCCTCTTTGGCTGTTGAACCCATGTCCGATTAAGGTAACATTACATGTATTATATTTAATTCAAATGCAAAGTGCTGACAGTTATTAAGAGAATGTAATAAATTGAGGCATATTACTAGAAATTAACTGAAAAATATATAATAATTATTGAAACTGTCCTTGCAATAAATGGCATTTGTGTTATAAATTATATACAGCACGGTAGTTCTATAAACCATGTAGGTATATGCATCTTCGCAAGCACTCATAACAGGGGTTTTGCCAGAGAGAGAAGGCATACGGGGAAACCAAGACATAACCTAACGGTATTTCCTTCCGGCCTGTGGGGTTAATGACACATTGGTAAGGGTTGTTCCCAGGTGTGCGGGAAAATCTGCCGAAATTATTAAAAGTGGCGAGCGGAAAACAATTCTTACGTGTTTGATGATGATGATAATAATAGTAGTAATAATAGTAATAATAATAGTAGTAATAATAATGATAATAATAATAATAGTAGTAGTAATAATAATAATAATGATAATGATAATGATAATGATAATGATAATAATAATAGTAATAATAATAGTAATAATAATAGTAATAATAATAATAATAATAATAATAATAATAATAATAATAATAATAATAATAATAATAATAATAATAATAATAATAATAATAATAATAATAATAATAATAATAATAATAATAATAATAATAATAATAATAATAATAATAATAACTAATAAGAAACCTGGTTATGAGCAAAAACGCGGTAATCACAGTGGCGCAAAATACGTGGCAACGCCGCACTGATTCTCCATAAGAGCCATTGTGCCTTCATAACGTGAAAACTCCTTTTATAGAACATTTTTATCCTAGTATGCTTGCGGTGTTTCGGCTCTCCTTTGCCAATGTTGGCGATCACGTCGTTTTCGTGGCTCCTAATGCGCGTCCACGCCGCCATTGCTCTTTTTTCTATTGTCTCCGGGATGAACGGGATCCGGGTTTCGAGGTGAAGAGTTTGGGCAGTGGTGAGGAGTGGACCAGAGAGGATTTTTCTGAGGGAGAGGTTTTGGAGGGTTTGGAGTTGTTTCAGGGCAGTTTTGGAGGCATTAGCCCAGGCCACACATGCATACAGGACCACCGAGAGAATAAATGACATATATAGCATCAGTTTTGACTTCAGCCGCAACTGTTTACTACAGAAGATGGGGGCGCACAACTTTAGCCGCTGTCTGCCTTTATTGGGGCTATTTTTTATGTGGGTGGACCAACACATTGTGCGGTCCAAGGTGACACCTAAGTATTTAACCTGCTGAGGGCAGTGCAATATTTGACCACCGACCGTTAGGTACATTGCCAAAGTGTGATGCTGCTTTGAGAAATGAATCAGCTGGCATTTGTCGGGATTAATTTTGATTTTCCAGTCATGTTGCCATGAGAGGAAGTTGTTTACATAACGTTGCATTTCTGCAAGGCCGAAACATGGGTTTCTATGGTGGTTGTATATTGCAGTGTCTTCAGCATACATGGCGACCTTGCATCTGGTGTCCACTGGGAAGTCATTAGTGAATAATATGTACAGAAATGGGTTCATTATTGCCCCTCGTGGGACGCCAGCCCACATCACTCGCTCCCGAGAGGAGGAGCGACCCACTTGGACGTAAAACTGCCGTTTTTCTAGAAAATTGTGCAGAAAGTATAGATAATTTTGAAGAGCCGGGAAATTGTGGTGCAGTTTGTAAATGAGGCCATTGTGCAACCGGTCAAATGCGGCTTCTACGTCCAGAAATAGTGCCAACGTTGAAGCCCCATTGTTAAATTGCTCTGTTACGTCATCAGTTAGTCTGAGGAGCTGTAGTTCAGTGGAATGTCCTTTTCTAAAGCCAAACTGTGAATTTGAGAGTTCATGTGTTGCCGAGAGTTGTTTTTGTAGTCGAGAAAGGATACATTTTTCGAGCAATTTTCCAATAGTACACAAAAGACTAATGGGACGGTAGTTTTGCGGTTGTCTGGTGCTTTTCTCTTGCTTTGGGAGCATGATGACCTTGGCTCGTTTCCAAGTAGAGCGGAAATAGCCTTGCTGCAAACAGGCGTTAAATATCTTTGTTAGTTGAACCAGAGCTTTTCTCGGGAGATGCTTAAGTTCCTCATTAGTTACTTTGTCTGGGCCGGCAGCTTTCCCATTAGGCAATTTCCTAAGAGCTTGAAAACTCCCTGCGGTGTTATGGTGGGTAGTTGTTGCTCTTGCTTCTGCGCCACCTAGGTTTGTACCCATGTTTGGACCTCCCGTTCTATTTCACGGTTGGTCACTGGGTTTTCGGTGAATCTGTCTTGGAGACAGTCAGCGAAGGCCTCGCCTTTCTCCTCTTCGGAGAAGTGCAAGCCGCTTTGAGTGTGCAGCGCCTCAGTTGCGGAGTTGATGCTCGTGGAAACTTTGAAGGCCTTAAGTAATTTCCACAAATAAGAGTCCGAATGGATGGTACTCAGCATTTTGTTTTCCCACTGTTCAGTTTTATTGATTTTAATTTGTTGCCGAATGACGTTGCGTAGCCGTTTTGCTAGCACTTTATATTCAGGCTGACGGGTGTATCGCCACAGTTTTGTCAAGCGTCGTCTCCGCGCAATGAGTTGCTCTACCTCGGGGTACGTGCAAAAATCGGGTGGTCTTGTGGTGTATGTGGTAGCACTTCTCTTGGCTGTGTGAAGCGAGGCAGTAAAGTTTTCAATGGCGACATCTATGTCTGCCTCGCTATAGTATGACAGTCTGGGTTGCGCCATCCTGTGCATTTCGATGGTGAACTTATTCCAGTCGGTCTCAGCCCTCCTTTGAGGGCCAGAGGCTGAAATACCACCCTGTATGTCGAAATGCACAGGAAGATGGTCGGAGTCCAGGCTATGATACACAGTAAAGTTATTTAACAGTGTCGCATTTTTTGTGAGTACGATGTACAAAATCTCAGTGTCAAAGTGCCCTGATCGATGTCAAAAGGTGGGTTCTGGGAGAAGATGTACCTCAATGTCGTCATTATCAGTTATAAATTCAACCAGGAGATTTTCCGCCGCGTTTGCCCGGCGTGAAAACCACCAAGGGTGCCGGGCATTGAAATCTCCTGCAATTATAACATGCTCC
Organism: Tenodera sinensis; assembly: GCA_030765045.1. Taxonomy (NCBI): domain Eukaryota; kingdom Metazoa; phylum Arthropoda; class Insecta; order Mantodea; family Mantidae; genus Tenodera; species Tenodera sinensis. The sequence goes on from CM060967.1 coordinate 72,771,757, forward strand.
TCTAAAGCGAGGATTTGTTCGAGGTCACGTATGAAGTCTGGGGAGTTGGGGGCCCGATAAAGTGCTACCAGCATCACCGTTTGACTATTAACACGTGTTTTAAGAGCCGTGCACTCTAACGCTGCCATTACAGGCAACGTAACAGAAGCATGAGCAATAGTATTTCTGAGCAAAATAGTAGTCCCTCCCCCTTGTCTACTGATTCTGTCGTTTCGAAAGATTTGATACCCCTGGAGCTTAAAAGTATGCTCGTGCTTTAATTTTGTTTCGCAGATGAATGCGACGTCAATTTTGTTACGCCGTAGGTAGTTTTTAAGTTCGTGTTGTTTCCTGTGGATGCCGTCTGCATTCCACAGGAGTGCGCGAGTTAAAGTTGTGCCTCCCCTTGCATGGGCCATTTATTCTAAAAGCAGACATGATGGTCTCTATTTTCTCCCAAGTGCTGCTGCAGCTTTTGAATTTTGCCAGGAAAGGTTGCAGCTTCATCAATAATGATGGTAAATTTAGGTCTTTGAAAATGTTCAGTATGTCTTTTAACCCACTCAGGTCACCCGTGGGCGCTTGTTGGGATTGTGGGGGCGGACAATTGTGTGGTGGAATTGGTGCCCTTTTCCCTCCGTTAGCTCCTGCGAAGGAGATACCTGTTTGAACCAGGGCCGGGTGTATGATAGATAATCTACAAACTGAATCCCTTTCATATACCAGAACATTGATGTCATGACCTTTCTTGCCGAAAGAATTGTCATTGGTTGCTTTGGTGGCGGAGAATCAGCATGTTTCCACTGCTCTGACTGTTGGTTTGCCTCTGAGGTATAGTGGAGGACCTAAGTTTCATCTGTGGTCACAAACCAGCGCAAAAAAATCTTGTTCGCATCTCCTAAAACGAGTCAAGCATTGTTCCGATATTTCCATTCTCATGAGCTTTTGATCCAGCGTCAATAGTCGTGGCACTCATCTTACAAATAATTGTTTCATAATAATTTATTATTAATTATTAATTAATTAATAATTTTTAATAATAAATAATTTTTTTCTTCAGCTAAACTGTTATGTACCCCTTCAGATGACGTCTGGAAAGCCTGAGTAATTTGTCGCACTTTCAATCGACGATCGTCCATGACTATTGTGTACACTTTTTCAATGCTTTCTGGGGTAGTGATACATCTTGGCCTACCACAGCGTAGATTATCTAAGCTCTCCTGACCAAAATTAAAAATCATTTGCCCACTCGGCAACAGTTGAATATGAAGGAGCAGAGTGTATTCTGGAAATCGTCATGAATGTCCTTTGCTTTCATACCTTTCTTTACCAAGTGCTTAATCACTGTTTTAATCTCGGTTTTTCCATCTTCGCAAATCACTAGGCGGAAACAAAAAAGAGCCACATTACCGCTACAGCACTCTTCCAAGACAGGCAAGATATGGTAAGGAAAGGAGACACTAATTCTTCCCCTGTCTATTCTCTTAGCAGGAAAGAGCAGGTGATTATCTCACGTCTCCGCATTGGTCATTCAAGGTTAACCCACTCATACCTCCTCAGCAAAGGCCAGCCACCACAATGTGAAGTCTGCAACACCTGCCTCACAGTAAAACATCTCCTCAGAGAATGCAAGCAATACGCTATACAACGACAGCTTCATCACATCACTGGAGACTTATCCACCATTCGAACACGCCATCCAACTGCAGAAGGGTATTATCATTTCTCAAAAGTACAGACTTACATACGAAAATATAATATGAAGGATATTTTTGTTGCACTGATTTGTTGATTAGTATTTTCATGATTTTGGTTAAATAATTGTAACAAGTTTATTGTATACCGCTGTATTATATAGAATAGTCACGATATGACTTAATTGTGAAAGCGAATCTAAATAAATTAAAAAAAAAAAAAGACAGGCAACATTCGAATGAATATCACGTGAACAACTCGTTACGTTGTGATCTGACCTGTCGTGGTGATTCCGAAAACTTTTCAAACCACCTTCGTATTATGCACATTTTATTTTGTAACTTTATTTGTAACTATACACCTTATAACAAGTGTAGATTATAACAACAAAATAACTATCAATAATATTTGAATAATATTCCCGTCTTCCATTTTCTTTCTACTCTCATCCTATCGAGTTAATCCTTGTGGGATTCATTGTGAGTCTTATTCTCGTCCTTTCCTTTCCGCTTTCCATTGGCGGTCCAAGATTCTCTCCTTCTAGTTAGATTAGTATTGACACTATCTTCTATTTATTCCTGTATCTCTCTTACACTTTGTACGCTTTGGATTTCTATTATTGTTATATTACTTTGTGGAGTTACGACTTAAGTTCTTGTTGTTTGAGGTAGTATTCCGTTTCTATTTTAGTCGACTTTTTTCCTCTTCGTTGTAAACACTCCTTTAAAGTCAATGTTGATGCCATTTGCGTCGTCTCCTCAATGTATTTACACGTTTCTTGGTCTCTTATAATGTTTTCCTTGTAGAGTTTTCCTTCCCTCCTCAAGTTCTTCACCAGACTTTACACATTCAAACACCACATGTTCCAGCATATCATCTGCTCCACACATATCATAGTTACCACTATCACACTACCTATCCTTTTTAAGTAACCTTTATAGGGTCCGTGGTCTGTTATGTATCGAAACAGTCCTTTCTTTGGTTTAATATGTGTAAGCTTAATCTTTCTTTTATATCCGGGAAAAAATCAAACGCTTTTCTTCTAACTCCTAAATGTTGCCATTCTTGCTGTCATATTAATAAGTAATTTATTATTTATCTTCTTGTATTGCAGTTTCTCCCTATTATTCCTGCAGTCTCTTTGTATTCATCTTTCTTCATCCAATATGTTGCTCCTCTTAAGGCTATAAGGTAATCAATAGGCCATACTCCTACAATTACTAAAGGTGCCATTGTTGTTGTCATTAAAAAGCTTGGCAGTATTTGTCGTTAGGTCCTCTCATTAGTTCCATGTTTTGCATTATTTTCAATCTATGAGCCCATATACTAGCTCCGTATTCTGTTATACCAATAACAGAGCCATATGGTATGTTCTTGTAGCCTCAAATGGGATTCTATAACTTTTTTGGACAACCTTCGCGAGTTTCATGATGACATTAACCACTTTGGTTCTTTTCGTTTACGTGAATCATTAAACAATTTTTCATCCAATTCTTTACCTAGATATCTGAAAGTCTTTTCCCCCTCTTGATGTAATTTTGAATTATTTTAATGACCGGATCTCTTTCAGTTTTCAGTTGTCCTTTTAATAGCCCATAGGTGATATATTTGGGACTAGATTTAGCTTAATTCGTGAACACCAATTATTAACACGTTTATTACTATCTTAGATTTTGTTCTACCTGAATTCTACTCTTGGCTTATAACACGATCATATGATCAGCATATGCTGTCACTTCGTAAGTATCCTCCATTCTATTCAGTTCTTCGAATATTGGTCCCAAAATAGCCGTCCTAAGATAGCTCCCTGTGGGCAGACATTTATTATTGCTTTGAACATACTTTTGGTCAGGGTTTGTATCAGGAACATTCATTATATAAGATTAAGCTTTTAGGGCGATAATGGTAGCTGATGTTGCTTCTTTTTAAGCATTCTTGTTCAAGCTATGTTCAGCGGTAGGCCGCTGTCCGTATTAAAATTATTTGGCTTTAATTTAAGTTCAATTGCCTCTGATGTGTCTGTCGTAATGCCGGTTACTGCAGTGTAAAACCGCGACCTCATCAAACAAAATTCTGTGATCATTGTCGAGACTATGCTGCCCCATTGCTGATATTTCTGGTTGAAGTAGTCGTAGATTGCGTTTGTGTTCTTCACGTCTCTTTTCGATCGTACGACCTGTCTGTTCTATAGGTATTTCCACATTGCTAAGGAATTTTGTAGACAGCGGGTGTTTTAAAACAAAGATTGTCCTTAACCGGTCTCATACACTGTCTCAGCTATTTTGGTGGCAGGAATATCGTTTTAATATTATGCTTTTTGGTCATTTGCTCAATCTTAGTAGTGACTGTGATGTAGAGGGAGATAAAGGCTTTTTTCTTTAGATTTTCCATCTTTCTCTGTATTGTGGTTGTCCGTGGAGCGGTTTCTGTTATTCCCTGGTATGTTTGATGAATGTCTTTATTTGTGTAACTATTCTTTTTAAAGGTGTTTATCAAGTAGTTTATTTTGTGGGGTAAGTGGTCTTTGCCATATTACAAACGCATCATCCACATACCAGTAAAATGTGATGAATACTACTGATATGCGAAGGAAAGGCTTGTGGACCTCTTTCCCATCCCAAATAACAAATGTGTCATCCAATACCGGTAAACGTTGACGAATACTATTGATATGCGAGTGGAAGGCTTGTCATCTGGAAATTGTTTCGAAAGTAGGTGACCCCAGAAGCTCTACTCAATAATCATAGCCATGAAAGCTTCAAAACCTAATAAATAACAGAAAATGACATACCAAAACTTTCGGCACTCAGCTTTTCCGATGTCAGCCAGAAAGTTCAAAATATACATTTCATTTGCCATACAAATATGAAACATACGACAGATTAATCAAAATCGTTAATAATTTTTGAGAAAATCTATATTTAGGAAATATTTCCCATGTAGAGGGTAGTTTAGGATGGAGGAATTTTCTTGAAAATCTTCGTGTCGCAGTATTGAAAAATATTAAATAAATACCAACCACAGACACATACACAAGGACATTTTTCTAAAAATTCCTTTTTCTTGGATTCAGGGGACCTCAAAATATATTTCCGCTGAGATCTTGACATCGAATGTTTGGGTCGAATACAATACTTCCTCTCCTACGTAATAGAGAAAGTAAAAAGGAGGGCCTTTAAGATGTTGCAGTACATACCGGATAAAGTGAAAGGACCACACAGAACTGTACACATGTTCTCGGCCAGTAAAGATAATGATGATCAGGTTTAAGATTTTTAGGTGCGCACCTTTTTTGTTAAGGTAAATTTAAGCTCTTCGGAAAGATACCACAGTGTGAAGTTTTGTTTCTAGTTGCTGAAAGAGGCATTTTCCCTTTTTGGGTACCTTTATCCCTTTTCCCTCAACCATGCCCATAATTACCGTTTCCCCTTTTTTTCTTTTAAGTTTCCCTCCGTTTTACTCTATATGATATAATCAATATAACTTTTAATTAACATCTCCTTAGCTTGCTGTGAACATGTGGAGAGTAAGCCTAACTCTTTCAGTAAACTCTGCGCTGGAATTGAAAGCACACCTACAACAATGGAAAATAATTGTGTACGACAAATCCCCTTTCCCTTGCTTTACCACTATAAAGCAGCCCGCAATAATGCAACTGACAATGACTCATTGTCATTGTATATCATTCTATCCTTTTAATTTCACCAGAATCAGTAGCCTACTGTTCGTGAATGTTTGTTACTGTGACAGTCGTCATCTATTCGCGCGGATTCCAAGGTCACGAAAAGATAGCGGTAACCGTACATGCGTAGTTCCAAGAATTGACTCTGGGTTCTGCTCGAAGCTACTAGAAATAGCTGAGACTGCAGTTCCAGCATTAATGAGAACATTCTGGTAATTGTCGCGGTGTTATATAAGAGTGTGGACATCAAGTGAACGAGTTGTGTATCAGTCACTTTGAGTTGGAGAGTTAACTAGTGTTAGTCCTTTGTTACATTACTAAACGAGTGTATTAGTAGACTTTACCATGCCAAAGGTGTCCAGTGCTCGACTTATTGTTCTGGCTCAGGAATTAAAATAAGATTTAATAGATAGATACAAATGGAACTGTTATTCGCCCACCTCGGTAGCGTGATGGTTAGCGTGTCTGCCTCATGTTCAAGAGGTCGCGATTTTGAATCTTAGGGTAAGTTATCCGGGTAAGGTTTTTTCCGAGGTTTTACTTTATCCTGAGAAGACGAATGTCGGGTAACTTAAAGCTCCATGGACCTCGGGCTCATTTGAGCATCATTTCACTCGTTTCATTCATTCACCGTCCGATATGACATTACGTAGGAGGACGTTAATTTAAAAAAATCTGATGTGTTGCACTCACATGACTTTCTCTACTCTTGTACTAACCATTCTTACAAACTCTTATTCCTATATCTTCTTCGTGTTAGTTAAAATAAACATTTGTACAAATTATCTTATTGCTTATTTCCTTGTAGGTGCAAGGGGAATATTGGAATACAGTAGGCTTTGTGCGATAGTCAAATCTTTTAAAGCTTTGAGATTCCGTTCTCTTTGTACACGTAACATATAAAAAAGTGAACAACGATGACCCATTTCACGAAAGTTCCAAGTTTTCCGAAACTCACACATATAACAAGGTATATCTCCGAAATGGTTCACCCTACAAGAAAATTTATTGAGACATAAATTGTGTATTTTAGCAAGATCTACATTTTTTGTATAGTATGATTTGGTCTATCTCTAACGGTTTACCAGTTATGCAAAAGTCGTCCAGAGTAAATACGACTACAGGGGCTATAGCCAGAAAATTCAAGATATACATTTCATTTTTCATAAAAATATCTCAAACATACGACATTTTAATCAAAATCGTTAGAGCCATTTTCAAGAAAATCAAAATTTTCGAAAAATTTTCCATGTAAAGGGTAGCTTAGGGTGGGGCTATTTTCTTCGAAATCTTCGTGTCACATCCTTGAACGACATTAAACTTAAATACCAACTTTGGTTTTTAACCAACTTTTCGTTTTTGAGCTATGCTGACAGACTGACAGACACACAGACACACACGGACCTTTTTCTAAAAATGCTTTTTTTGGATTCAGGGGGCCTCAAAACATGTATTTCCGGTGAAATCTCGACTTCGAATTTTTGGGTGGAATACAATACTTCCCCTACTTACCAGTAGAGAAAGTAAAAAAGGAACTGATATTCGATGTACTATTTGCGATTCAGGAACTCCGTTAAATGAAAAATACCACCGAGATCGCATCAAACAGCACATTTCCAGCTCTAAGCATAAAATGAACAAGACTCTTCAGGCAAGCAAATTGCGGCAGCCTGTATTACGAAATGCGCTTCAAAACAGTTCTTCAAAAATCCAAAATTTTAAAGAAATCACCATTGAGTTGTGTGCAGCTCTTACACAAGCAGGAATTTCTCTCAATAAGGTGAACCATCCAGCCTTCAAGGGATTTCTTGAAAAATACACAAAGAAGTCAATCCCAAATTAGAGTACTTTAACAAAAAAAACTATATGGAGACTGTTTACCAAGAAACCATACAAAGAATCAAGGAGAAAGTGTCTGATTGCGATGTGGGAATCGTTGTGGATGAAACTATAGACTCAATGGAACGATATGTTTTGAACATTTTAGTTTCTCCCTTAGCAGGGGAGAAAGTTAAGCCCATGTTGTTAAAAATGTTTGAGCTGCAGAAAGCCAATGACAGTAGAGTAATGCAATCAATTATGGACTTTTGTCAAAAACTCTGGCCTGCTGGTATCGAATTTAAAAAGCTTCTTCTTGTGATTACGGACCAGGCTCCATACGTGGCTTCAGCTGTTAATCAATTGAAGCCTTTATTTCCTAAGCTGAAGCATGTGACGTGCTTGATTCATGCCTTTCTCAGGATATGAGAATCCATAGCGAACGAATACGACATCGCAAATCAGCTCATCTCTGTCCTGAAGAAGATTCTGCTGAAAGCTCCGAATCGTGTTGAGGTCTACAAGGAAACCATTGGCTTGCTCCTTCCAAATTCCCCGGGCATTACTCGCTGGGGATCTTGGATCGAGTGTGCTGCTATGTTGTGTGAGAATTTTGGCAAAATTAAAGAGTTTGTGCTTTCTTTGGATCCAGCCGACGCAGGTGCTATTTCCAAGGCACAGCAACTTCTGTTACCGGAGAAAATACATCATTTGCAGACAGAACTATACTGTGTCCATAGTTACAAGTACCTGACTGCAGCTATTAAACTATTAGAAGAACAAGGTTTGAAAAAGGAGAAACATTGGGATATTTTTACTTCCGCGAGGGAGCAGTTAGCTTTGCCAAAGACAAACTTGAGTTTAGTCTTCAGAAGAATCCTGACATTGAAGATTTCGCCACATCTGTAGAATTGCGATTCCGAGTGAATACAAGATTGGCCCCACTGGTTTCTGTGATGTCAAAAGAAGCTTTAGCATGTACAAAGACATTCTATCTCCTAATAGAAACAGACTTACTTTTAAAATTGTGGAGATGCTTAATGTCTTGGAGTATAACAGCTTCATGTGTTTTCCTTCTTCTGATTCTGATGAGTGATTTGATGTACTTGTTTGTAATTCAATAAATTAGAACAGAGGAAAGATAAATTGTTGAATTAGTTGAATAAACCAGCACTTTTGTCCCTTTTTTACCTTATTTTAGCACCTTTCCCCGTCCTTTTTTACCAGAAGTTTGCACCTAAAAATCCTGTCCCTGATAATGTCAATTATCATGCCAATTGCCATGATACTCAAGTTTCATACGGTTATTTATGCTCAACAATGAGTCAAGTTTAAAACATTTATAGAACGTTTTCAATATTCCACGCTGCATGTAATTGTCACTGGTGTCCCACATTTTAATCATATATTTGGTGTTCGGTTGTGCATACCAGAATCTATAGTTGCGCCATCAACTTTTATTGTTATGTTGGCCCTGGCACAATGACACAGAGAGTATATATGCTATAACCTTTAGAAAGGTTAAAAACGAGAAGGGAAGTTGTATATATTAGAATGTTATTCACAATATTAACAATAATTATTAAACAAACAGAGTAGCTTTATTTCATATGTGGAAATCGATGGTTTCCTTTTCAGCTGCGTGGGAATGTGCACAGATGGCGAAGTAGTGATTGCTATTTGTCGATCTCTTGATTAGTGGTTAGCAGTATCGTTATCAATAAGTGCACCTTTGATTGATGGATTAGCAGTGTCGTTATGAACTGGTGTACGCTTGATTAGTGGTTACCTGTTTCGTTATGGACAGGTGCACCTTGATTGGTGGTTAGCAGTGTCGTTATGAACTGCTGTACCTTTGATCTGTGGATAGCAGCATCGTTATAAAGAAGTGTATATAACGAGGTCCACCACAATGGCGTATAAGCGCTATATTATGGCATGGTCGAACATAAGGTAAACTCAATGAAAATAAACACTTTTTTTGAATTTCGAACAGTTTGCGTTTTTTGCTTGTGAAGTTTCAAAAATAACTGAGTTAGGAATTTAACTGCTTAATTAGCAACTGTCGTTTCTGAAACATTTCCCTGTGTAGTTTTATGTGAATGATCTGTACCTGAAAGAATAAAGTAACATCACTTTTTATTTGAGAAATTCTTGTCAGTCAGAACTTTTTGACAAACACTATATGGCTGCTTTCATATTGCTCTTGGTTACATGTAAAGCAAAGAGCTCGATGAGAAATATGGGGAAACTGGGGAAGGAAATGAGAGAAAAATGAGTTTTGTAGAGGCAGATGCTGACGGAGAGGTGAAGATTTTTGACATGGACGCCACGAAAGGAGAAGGCAGAGAAGATGAATTTGTTTGTTTGCAGGACTGGAAACTAATTGAATGGGAAAATGGGATTTTTGCGCGGAGAGACAGGGGTAGAAAAATAAAGAAAGATATGCGGAACAGTAGAACATCCACACAAATTTCAAACTTGACTTCCAGTTCTCTTTTTAACATTTAGTCCTATATTTTCAGCAGGAGTTTGATCTTTCTCTGTGTTCTGAAGCGCTTCTTCAATTTAAGTACTTTTTCAATTGTTTACACAGAGGTGTAACTTTTTGAAATTGCAAATAAAATCAAAATTTTCCATCTAAAGGGTAGTTTAGGGAAGAGCAATTTTCTTCAAAACTTCGTGTTGCATCCTTGAAATATGTTTACCTTAAATACCAATTTTGGTTTTTAACCGACTTTTTGTGTTTGAGTTATGCTGTTGACAGATAGACAGACACACAAACAGACAGATAGATAGACAGACACACACAAACACATTTTATGTCATGTTCTATTTCCCAGTGCTTTCTTTTCACATAATATTTTTGTTTTCAGTAACGGTTTCACCTTACTCTTTAGAGATTAGCTTTCTTAATATACTTTGATACTAAATTTGTTTACATAATACTTTCTGGATTTTAATGCAAATGTATGTTTATACAAGTTTATTATATTCCTCATCATTTGAAAATATTTAACATATGACATCTTGATTACAAATAATCATACTTTTCCGTGCATACTCGCATATTTTGGATTTTTGGAAGTAAATTCTCAAAGTCACAAATAATGCATATATTGAATAATTTAGATAAAACAGAAATTTAAATGTTTATATGGTGGGGAAAAAAAACATAAAAAAAAAAAAAAAAAACAAAAAAAACAAACAAAAAAAAACGACAAAATCTAGTCCAGTTTCTTTTTTCTGTCACTTTGTTTTCTTCAAAATTGAATGCGCAACAACACAGTTCTCTCCTAGAGGCATTACACAGTCTTCAGTTGTTCGTGATATTACAATTCACAAATGTTTTACTCTCGTGACCTATACTCACTCTTTTCTGTCTTTCTTCACTTTCTCTGTCTCTCAAACAACTGATTTTGACATACAATCACTCAATATTTATTAATTGCTTCGCTATCTTCTTCCAAGGCTCCCCTGGCTCTCTCACGTACACACGCAGCTGACACACACACACACACACACACACACACACACACACACACACACACACACACACACTAAAGCTAAAAACTGAACTAACTCCCGCCGTCTCGTCTCCTTATATAGCGGGGATGATGTAATACCATCCTTTCTCGAGGTTCCACAAATACGTCGGCAACTGAACACTTCTCGAATGATCTAGAAAACTCCCTTTTTGATCTGCCGCTCGAGCTCATAAACAATCGCGCGAGGCAGTCTAACCTTGAGCTCCTTTGATACGTATACCACCGGTGGTGTGGGGCAGCCCGACCCCGAGCTTTCTTTGATGTGTGCCGCCGTGCTCGGCTGGCGTCCAATATTGTATGTTACATATTTTTTCCTGCATGGGTGCCCTTACCTTAGCTTCTAACTTTTTGAACCTTATTTCTAAGAATCAGGCATTTGTTCTCACTTTATTCTCTGAGATGATAAAAACGTGTGCTTTTTAGAATTCTAGGTGCTTGAAAATTATAGTAGCGTTCTTTGAATATCCCACTCATGTCTAAGCCCTGTTTGTTTTAAACCCGAAGCAATATGTCATAAAGTCCAATGTAATATAGATCTGAGACGAAATAATAAGTCTTGGTATGGATACAAGGAGAGACGTTGTGTTTAATGGATTGAAGGAAAACGATATCGGTATTTCGATTAATTTAATGAGAATGTAAACACTTCTAGATATATCGCTTATATTTTGCACTAAACTAAACCCCTAGCGCAACAGCCCATGAAGGACCAAGACTTGACACCCAGCCGCTGCGTCCCCCACCTCTGCCCACTACAGGCGTGATTGGTGGGGATATTTTGCACTAGTATTTCAAATAATATTCCTATGATCTCATGCCACAATTGCACTGAGGTATTCTCTTTAAACCACGACTATGTATTGAAAATACACACATTTTTATTTCCTCTCTTATGTACAGTAAGTAGGGAAAGTCTTGTATTCGACCTCAATCAATTTCGATGTGGAGATTTCACCGGGAATATATGTTTTGAAGCCCTTTGAGTGAAAAAAGACATTTTTAGTAAAAAGGTCGCGCGCGCCCGTGTCTGTGTCTAACAGCATAACTCAAAAACAAACAGTCGGTTAAAATCAAAGTTGGTATTTAAGTTAAATATCTTTCAAGGGTGTGACAAGAAGATTTTGAAGAAAATTGCTCAACCCTAAACTACCCTTTAGGTGGAAAATTTTGTTTTTCTCAAAAATGACTCGATTTTGATTAAAATGCCGTATGTTTAAGATATCTTTATGGCAAATGAAATGTAAATTTTGAATAGTCTCGCTATTGCACATGTAGTCTTTATGAGTTTTGCATAATTGGTAAACCGTAAGAGACAGACCAAATCTTATCTGCAAAAGTAGATCTCGTTAAAACACTCAAATTCCAAATGTATTTTTTCTTTGAATGAACCATTTCGGAGATATTCCTTGTTATTTGTGTGAGTTTCGCAGTACTTAAACTCAAAAGAAGGTCGTTATTAACTTTTTATCTCTTGCTGTGCAAAGATAACGGAATTTTAAAGCTTTAAAATGTTTGACTAATGCTCGAAGCCTACTGTATTCCCATATTCCTCTTACACCTACAAGAAAATTAACAATAAGGTAATTACTGCAAATATTCTCGACTAACATGAAGATGGAGGAATAAGTGTTTGTAAGAATAGTTTGTACAAGAGTAGAGAATGTCATGCGATTGAAACACACCAGATGTTTAAAGAATATTTTGATATATGTTTCATTTGCAGATTAATTGTGCCAAAATATTTCACTTTTACACATAAATAACTTCCTTTGTCTTATATTGTGAAGACGAAACAACGAAAAAAGACGAAGCAAACAACAAAAGCAAAAACCTTCATTATAAATACCAGTTGCGCCTTTCTAACGGTAGAGATGTGGGAGACTTAGTTCAAAAGCTGTAATTTTGACTATCCGAAGGTTGTTTATAAGGAATAGGTTGATTTTTTTTGTGCCTACCCCTAACCCGTTTCCTGTCTAATTATGTTGTTCTCCCCGTTTTCCTGTCTAATGGTATTGCAATGTTGTGATGTGTACTCTATGTGGTGTGGAATTGTACCATAAATCTTATGAGGGCATTAGTTTAAAGACCGTAGCTTGATTCCCGAATGTTGTAAGGGGTAGATTGATTCTTATAATGTACTGTGAAACCGAGGGCGCGGCGCGCATCAAAGGAAGACTCGGGGTCAAGCTACATCACACCATCTCGCGTGAGCGACGTTGACATCGAATGTCTGTTCAAGACGTAGAAAAAACGTTCATGAGTTAATCTGATAGTTGGTCCTCCCAATGATTAACATTCCTCAGATGTTTATTTCAAATTATGACGGAACTAGTGTTTTATTAGTGCTGGGTCGCATTTCTGACTAAATATTAAGACGTTCGCTTAAGTCTCATTGGATTATAGTAATTCATCTTACAATTTCCGGTATGTTCAATAAAAACGGATACCTTTTCGTTGAACCTTGACACAAACTTTTCTGTCTTTCACTTCTCTCTAATAACTGTCTCTCACGACACACACTCTGTTAACAGCTCCCTCGTTTAATACTCACGATTCATCACAAAAACAATTCGCTTGAGCAACACGTGACAACAATCAGTGTGGCATTACAAAGGATTTGCTAGAACCTTCATTAATCTTCTGGCTTGCGGAGTGTGCATATTAATCAATCAGTTTTTAGTTTTTTAATATTCTGGCTTCCGGTAAGTTCCAAGTGCCAGAGAAGTTTCAAGGGACATTAGTGTGATACAGCTTTCGAGCATGTTGACGTAACCAGATTTTTCTCTAACTTCACCTTCTCTGGAACTTACCGGAATGAGACAGCTTGACCTTGGCTCACTTTTTTGTGGTGCATGGCCGTCTAGTGGTGTGAGATAACTTGACCTTGAGTCTTTGAGGCGTGCGCCCAAGTGTTATTGAACCATCGAATACTGTATTTTCTGATCCGCGCTTCTTAGTGCTTGAGCATAATAATGACTCCCACCTCATTTTAGATTATGGAAATATAATAAACACGTCTTGCGTATGCAAAATCCATTCAGCAGTATATTATTTTTATGATCCCTGTGTGTTTACTATATTGGAATTAAATCACAATACTACCAGATTCCACCATCTTTTAAATCTTATGGCCCGGGCGACCGTATGTGGGATTTGTGGCGCGCGAAGCGGTGGTGAGGCGGGTTTCCTCCGGGTTCTCCGGTTTCCCCTGCCATCTCATTCCACCGGTGCTCCATCTTCACTTCATGTATCATCAGTGTCACCGCCTGCGGTACTGCATGTAGTAAAAGCGGACGTTAAACACTACACAATAAAAAAAATCTTCTAAATCTTAAAGCATCTTACAGTACTTCCCACTCATGTAACTTATGTACTTCAATTTTCTCGGTTACCATTTGACAATTCTAATGTATTATCACGTCTAGTTGATGATATTACACACGAATATAAGTTTGAATTTTTATTTAACTTGATAGCTTGGCAATATATAGCCCAAATTTCCAGTTCATATTGAAAATTTACGGCTTGTTTTTCAACGTTTGCAAAAGAGCTGATTAACTGCAAGTCCATCCAAGGTATCAAAGTAGTTTCACAAATTTCAGTTTTCATTTTATATCGCCTCGTGGGGTTTCTATTGATCGTTGGCCGTGCATATATGTCCACCTCCACGCACTGTGAAACAGCTTCTTTCTAGGAATGGCTACCTTGTTTTAGACATTAATTTCGCATTTTGTGTACATAGTTGAGCTATGCGCTTCGATGAAATGGAGTCAAATTTACCCTGGATGTTGGTTATCAAAACGCTTTTAGCACCTTAATGTTTACATGCCCTCAGAGCCAAACCATACGATACTTAGGTCTGCTTTTAGATCCACGTATAACTTGGAACCACATATTACCAACATAGTCCAGAAACTAAGAAACAGAATGCACTAGATCAAATTCCTAATACAAGGAAAGTCACAGCTCCCTCTGCACCTAAAGAAGTTATTTTACTATTCTGTAATTAGAGCAATGTGGGCCTAATCCTGCAGCATATGAGCTTCTACTTAAAAAAAACCTAGAAATAGCCCTGACGGGACAAGGCTTACCGCCCGGCTGCTGCGTCCCCGACCTCTTCCCACTACAGGCGACATGGGTGGGGTGCAGCGCTGGAGGGTGGGACGTGGTCAGCGCCTCAAATCCTCCAGGCCAATTGCGCGGCCTTCGCAATCTGGGGTAGCTACTTCTTTATTCAAGTAGCTCCTCAATTGACCCCTTCAGGGTTCGGTGCATGCCGCACCAGACTTCTCAGCGTGGGAAAAATCTCCACGCCGGTACCGGGGATTGAACCCGGGTCCTCTCTACCAGAGGCAGGCGCGCTAGCACTACATTACGGAGGCGGTCATGAGGTTCTGCAGCAAATTCTAATGTCAAGAAAGTGTAAATATTCCAGAGCAGGGTCTTAAAACCAATCGTGATGCATTTTGGTTCATTAGCGATTTTTGTTTTCTTGCAGTCATCAAAATTCTTAAGAAACACCATACTGAACTTCAGCAGACATTTATTAACTATCCTAACTCACTACTCAATCACATCCCAGGGCAACTGTCACCTCCTGGAGAAAATAGGAGGTTAAAATAGAAGACACACACAGACCTCCTAACCACGTAACAAAAGAGGATCTTCAATGGAAGACACCCTCTACACATATTTCATGTGATTGTAACGTTCTGTAATGCACTTTGTGTTGCAATTAAATTATCTAATAACGTTTTACATAACGGCTTTACGATATATCGCGACATATGAGCAAGAACTCAACAGCTACAGCACTTCGAAAGAGTGGCAAAGGTATTGCAGAACGGGGACGAAAGATAAGGAATATATCGGAAACAGCTGATGCCAAAAGAACGTTATTTGAAATAAGTGTGTTCCAAAGAAAATTAGATCTTCTGTTTTTGCCCTTCTGTTAGGTTGTACAAAATTCCTTCCGGATGAAGAGAAATTTGGAGGGTATTCCCAGACAATTCAAGTTACACAATACATTTGTGAAGCAAATATTATGTATGTTCTTTATGGTATTTTGATCATAGCCATTAGAGCTATTTTTACTTTCTCTACTGGTAAGTAGGGGAAGTATTGTATTCCACCTAAAAATTCGATGTCGAGATTTCACCGGAAATATATGTTTTGAGGCCCCCTGAATAAAAAAAAAAAGCATTTTTAGAAAAAGGTCCGTGTGTGTGTCTGTGTGTCAGTCTGTGTGTCTGTGTGTCAATCTGTCAGTCTGTCAGTCTATGGACAGCATAACTCAAAAACGAAAAGTCAATTACAAACCAAAGTTGGTATTTAAGTTTAATGTCTTTCGACACGAATATTTTGAAGAAAATAGCCCCACCCTAAACTACCCTTTACATGGACAATTTTTCGAAAATTTTGATTTTCTTGAAAATAGCTCTAACGATTTTGATTAAAATGTCATATGTTTGAGATATTTTTATGCAAAATGAAATGTATATCTTGAATTTTCTGGCTATAGCCCCTGTAGTCGTCTTTACTATGGACGACTTTTGCATAACTGGTAAACCGTTACAGATAGACCAAATCATACTATACAAAAATATAGATCTTGGTAAAATACACAATTTATGTCTCGATAAATTTTCTTGTAGGGTGAACCATTTCGGAGATATTCCTTGTTATGTGTGTGAGTTTCGGAAAACTTAGAACTTTAGCGAAATGCAACAACGTTGTTCATTTTTTATATGTTAATCGTGCAAAGAGAACGGAATCTCAAAGGTCAAAACGATTTGACTCGCATAAAGCCTTCTGTATTGTAATATCTCCCTTGCACCTACAAGGACATAAGCAGTAAGATAATTTGTACGAATGTTAATCTTAACTAACATGGATATATAGGAATAAGAGTTTATTAGAATGGTTAGTACAAGAGTAGAGAAAGTCATGTGAGTGCAACACATCAGATTTTTGATATCCATATTAACTGAGTTTACGACAGGATTTTTTAGAAAGTCGTGTCACATTTTTGTAAAACATCAAGCTCAAACACGAAGCTCGGCATATATCTGATATTCGGTTTCTATGTGACGCTATTCACACAGACATCCACACCGCCCCCCCCCTCCCACACACACACACAATCAACCAATAATTTTGGAAATCGAACCCGATAGCCTGAATATTTCTACAAGCCATCTCAAAATCTATTTGTTATGTATTTATGTGATGCTTTAGTAATAGAAAGCATATCGTTCGAAAAAAAATGTTACATGCAACCTTAAAATAATTTTACAGAAGTACACAAGACATTAGTTAAAAAATCTGATGTGTTGCACTCACATGACTTTCTCTAGTCTTATACTAACCATTCTAACAAACTCTTATTCCTATATCTTCATGTTAGTTAAGATAAACATTCGTACAAATTATCTTATTGCTTATTTCCTTGCAGGTACAAGGGGGATATTAGAATACAGCAGGCTTTGTGCGACAGTCAAATCTTTTAAAACTTTGAGGTTCCGTTCTCTTTGCACACATAACATAAAAAATGAACAACGGTGATTCATTTCACGAAAGTTCTAAGTTTTCCGAAACTCACACACATAACAAGGAATATCTCAGAAATGGTTCACCCTACAAGAAAATTTACTGAGGCATAAATTGTGTATTTTAGCAAGATCTACATTTTTTGTACAGTACGATTTGGTCTATCTCAAACGGTTTACCACATATGCAAAAGTCGTCCAGAGTAAATACAATTACAGGGGCTACAGCCAGAAAATTCAAGATATAAATTTCATTTGTCATCAAAATATCTCAAACATATGATATTTTAATCAAAATCGTTAGAGCCATTTTCAAGAAAATCAAAATTTTCGAAAAACTTTCCATGGAAAGGGTAGTTTGGGTGGGGCTATTTTCTTCAAAATCTTCGTGTCGCATCCTTGAAAGACATTAAACTTAAATACCAATTTTGGTTTTTAACCGACTTTTCGTTTTTGAGTTATGCTGTCCACAGACTGACACACAGACGGACCTTTTTCTAAAAATGCTTTTTTTTTGGATTCAGGGGATCTCAAAACATATATTTCCGGTGAAATCTCGACATCGAATTTTTGGGTGGAATACAATACTTCCCCTACTTACCAGTAGAGAAAGTAAAATTATATCCAGACATACACACAAGTATGCGAAAATCACATACATTAAAATGATTTTCTGTGTACTAAATCATTAACGTTATTGCCACTTTTGAAGCAAAATTTTCGTTTCTGTTTTTTTTTTTTTTGCATTATTAGCTCTGTTCTTCTGCTTTCAAATGATATATCATTTATTTGAATCTGATGCGTAGTTTTGTATTTAGAAGGATTTAAAGGGAACCATGTGATGCTGTTAAACTAAAAGGGAGCGTGGCATCGAGTGCTTTTTTAGGTTTTTTCTTGTATTTTGGCTAATATTCCAAAAGTTATAAATCTGTTGTCAAATGAGACCAGTTGATTCATATAAGCATAAACCAGGAATACCACTGAAAATACTTCAGGCGTGCAAGGCTGTGTATGGAAGACTTTGTGATCCAAATATGCTATCCAAATGCCTACATGGATTAACACAGAATACCAATGAGTCATTTAATGGGATGATTTGGTGAAGATGTAGGAAAGAAACCTATTTAGGTCTAGAAACCCTAAAACTGGGGATAATGGGTTCTATATCGCATTTTAACTGTGGTAACACCGTGGAAGCAGAGATCCGGCACAGGATGAAAATTGTAGCAGGCAAATACACAATGTCAGGAGTTCTGAAATCAAATGAGTCACGGCTATGTCACAGTATAAAGAGCAACACCCCAGAACAAAAGGAGCGTAGAAGATAACTTAGAGGCCGAAGGAAGCTCAAGGAAGATAGAAATATTGAGGAAGAGGGTCCTATTTATGTAGCAGGGATGTTCTAGCTGTTTAAATTGTGAGTACTGTGACGTCATGGAAGGTCGTCACTTCGAGATATCGACTGGCCTTAGCTTAGAGAGGTGTATAGCCGTCAGGTTGGTAAGTGTAACCCCTCTCGCCCCCGCTACGCCTCGCACACAGTATAAAATCCGGCTGCCCGACCAGTCGTTAGTTCACTTCAGCGCGAAGCGCTGCCTGCAGTCTTTGATCTTCACTTCAACGCGAAGTGCGTTGCCTGCAGTCTTCGATGTTTACTTCAGCGCTGCCTCCAGTCTTCGTCAAGTAGTCGAGCTCCGTTAGGCGCTGCCACCAGTTGTCTTCGTCAGTCAAAGTATGGTCAGCTTCGACCAAGCGTAATGTATGAGCCTTATACACTATGGTTTAATCTTCATCAAGCCGAGGCGCTCAGCATTAGTATCTTACATACTTGCCTACATGTTCGTCAGTAACGAGCCGATAGGCTTAGCAATTCTCAATTCTACTAACATTACTCGGCAAGCTCCTCTTCATTGAGCCAAGCAGTTCACCAACAGTGACGCCAGCACGCATTGAAGTCAACAAGGTCATGCTTCTTGGTTTTGCTTGTCAAAGGGGGCAAGCAAGTGAGCAACTTTTCTCCGTAGAGAAGCAACGTCGGCATTCACCACCATTTCTTCGAGATGTATGCTAATTCAGGCATACACTGGGCATACGCGGAATTAAGCAGGAACGACGCGTTTATTCTTCATGGTTGATATGCAGGAATGTGCCACAGTCCATGTGCATGTTCATTTCAACATAATTGGATAAGGACCTGTTCCAAAAACACACCAGACATTTGGGTGAGACAAACAGTTCTGTATTTCATTTAGATGTATGTGTTTAGTGTTTTAGGGCTTTTATGCTAAAGCAGGGTAGATGATCTTTGTATCACGGTTTTTGTAGCCTAAACGGCAATAGTTATAATTCCGACTAACGCAATTAACTGAGTGTGGTTAAAAGGGATGACTTTTGTGTGCCAAGTTATATTGGTGAGTCAGGCCCATTCTACCAGTGTTGCTCAGGAAGTCAAATAGTCAGGAAGGAATTATCACTTAGTACAAAGAATAGTTTACATTCATGTCTATTTTATGTAACTGTTTATTTTTACTACATTTTCGTAATACATATATTAGCATTCACCATACTTTCAATGTTCTTATGTATATTTTGTTACTTAACACCGTCAGTGTTAAGTCCTGTATTTATTTTATGTTTTCAAAATATATTCAAGGAAAAGGCATTTGGTATTATATGTAACCACAATATACCCCACCGATCCATTCCCAACACGATTCCGCAAATAGATGTCCACTCACTCTCGCTAAGCCAAGTCAAGTGGGGTAGCAGAAAAGCATGGGGCTAGGCTTAGCAAATGTCAAGTTAAGTAATGGTAGCAGATAGTTAAACAAGGAGAGAGTGGCGTGCGACAGCAGTGGTAGCAGAGCGTGGTTAAAAGGGATGACTTTTGTGTGCCAAGTTATATTGGTGAGTCAGGCCCATTCTACCAGTGTTGCTCAGGAAGTCAAATAGTCAGGAAGGAATTATCACTTAGTACAAAGAATAGTTTACATTCATGTCTATTTTATGTAACTGTTTATTTTTACTACATTTTCGTAATACATATATTAGCATTCACCATACTTTTCAATGTTCTTATGTATATTTTGTTACTTAACACCGTCAGTGTTAAGTCCTGTATTTATTTTATGTTTTCAAAATATATTCAAGGAAAAGGCATTTGGTATTATATGTAACCACAATATACCCCACCGATCCATTCCCAACACGATTCCGCAAATAGATGTCCACTCACTCTCGCTAAGCCAAGTCAAGTGGGGTAGCAGAAAAGCATGGGGCTAGGCTTAGCAAATGTCAAGTTAAGTAATGGTAGCAGATAGTTAAACAAGGAGAGAGTGGCGTGCGACAGTACAGAACTGCAGTTATACCATAAACTTTACTTCCTCGTTTTCTCAAAACTAAAAATATGTACATTTTGTGACATTCAGAATAAAAAATGACATACTAAAAATTAAGAGAACCACTAACTTTATATACCAAATTAATTAGAATAAAACGAGGAATGTTATGAAGTAGAATGGTTGAGCTAAGTGTTTTGAGAAAAAAATTATGTTCAGTTTGTAAAAAAAAAGTATAATTAAAAATAATGGCAATTTTGCAACAAAAATCACAAATATTTGATAAGTTAATGTAAGTTAGCAATTGTGCTTCACAATATTTTCCATGTAATTAGAAACATTTCGGTAAAAGAATCACGATGATTGGTTAAAAATTGTGTTTGCTATGAGGTTTACAAGAAATTTGCTTTTTTTACACAAAAAATACATTTTACAATGATCTAAAATCCAAATTTAAATTTTGAGTACCCTAAAAATATATTTGACTGAAAGATCAACGTGGCAAAAAAATTTATTGTGTTTCACCAAAAACTGTTAATTTTTTGTTCAAACGTATATGTGTACCTTAAATTGCAGTGGTGAAAATTCCGACAACTCTTCTGCTTGATTGGCATAGCACTTTTAAAAATTATTTAAATTTTCGAATGAGGTTGAGAAACTGCTGATAACGAAAGTATCTTCTCTAGGCGATAGAAAGTTGCATTTGATAATTGGAAAGTTAAGCTAAAATGAACCAGGTTAACCCAATCTTATATGCTGTAAACCTTTACAGCCATTCTGCAGTTGAAAACTTCTTTGACAAAACGTGTAAACATTTATAATGAAATTGCTCATACTGTATTTTAATGTGTACGAGTATGCTGATATTTTAATTTTAGGGATTTACTGGTCTATAAATTTAAATAGCAAAAGTTTTCCATTATTGTGAACTTATGCTCCCCTTACATAGTAAAGGCTGGAAAAATAATTCAGGTCATTGTGGTATTTTACCCTAATATGAAAGACCTGGCATGTTTAGCCGATGCAATATGTTTAATTTGTGTGAACAAGTTTGATGTTTAACCGACTTCTCGATTGTGCTCACAGACGGGCATATGGCATTTTAATTAAAATCGTCAGAGGCAGTTTTGAGAAAATGAAAATTTTCGAATAAACGTTTTCCATTTAAAGGGTAGTTTAGGGTGAAGGAATTTTCTTGATAATCTTCGTGTTTAACCCTTGAAAGAGACTCAACTGAAATACTAAGTTTGGTATTTAACCAACTTTTCGTTTTTGAGTTATGCCGATGTAACACGGTCCAACTTTTTTTGCAAACAACAAAAGTGCATCGTGAGAACCCGAGAGTTGAATACAATTTTGTTGTATACAATTTCTGTCCTATTTTTTGTATTCAACCTGTTTGTATATAATGCGATTGAGTTGCATCGAATTTTTTCATCCAACAACTTGAAAATAGTCAATCAGCGTCAGAAACGTAACAATATGGGGGACTGCGCAGGCAACATGTAGTCAGCTATTTTGTATGTACGGTTCGTAGCCCTTTTAATGTGAGATTCATTAATGATTTTTCATGACCATTAACGTATATTACTGAGGTGGTCATTACATAGATATATTCCATAAATAATAAGAAATCCAGTTAACAGCGTGTTTAAATTTTACGTTATAAAATGAGTTCAAATCTCCTGTCCATGCATACTAAGATTAAAACCATTAAAATTGTTCCTTATCTCTTTTGCGCTGTAATAGTTTGTCCTGGTGTGTATTTTTGTCTTCTACATGATGTAAAAGGTTGAGAAATGAATCTTCGCGGATTCGTAGAAAATTGCACTTGGTTTTGTAGTAGTTCCAATACACCTCGACCTGCGCCCTGTTCTCTTCCACGACCGTATCCACCAACGTATTTTACTTGTAATACAGCTTTTCTTCCTACTCAAACCCGTGGAAATATATCCCAAACCTATACTTAATATACTCGTAGCAATTGCTAAATTAATATTTGCTTCTACCATGTTTATTTTGCACACTTGCTATGTGAAGTTTTATTTGTATTGGAACAAAATTCGTCACAGTGTGACAGATGCTGTTTCTTTTGTGTGCAATTCTATTTGGATACGAGTTTGATGAAAAATTTGGACCTTAGGACAACGGTTTTATGCTGATCACACACGAACATACACACAAACACATACACTCACACATACAGGATGTAACAGAAAGGTATGTCAAAACTTTGGGAAAACATTTCTTGCATATAGAGGATAAGAAAATGTTATAAGAACATAGGTCAGAAAATTGTTTATCTTTATGGTAGAGCTCTTTCTCTACAATTCTGCTTATACAGTGAGTTGTATAATACGTAGCTTTCCTTTGACCATAACTCCACAACAGAATAGTTGTTTAATTGCTCAGTAGTAAACGTTCGCTTTTACATCTAGTTGGAGGTGGTATAGTCATCGTGCTGCAGTACAGTACTGTCTTGTTGCAAGATACTCCATTACCAATAAGACGAGGTATGTACTTCATGCATGATGGAGCTCCTCCTCATTTCAGTCTTTCTGTCCGGGGAGTTCTCAATAGCAGGTTTCCTTGTAGATGGATAGGAAGAGGTGGACCAATTCCGTGGCCACCGTGTTTACCTGACTTAAACCCACTAAATTTTTATTTGTGAGAACATTTGAAATCTCTTCTTTGTGCAACTCCAGTTGCCGATTAGAGGCTCTTCGTGCTGGTATTCTGGAACGCTGTCAAACAATACAAAATTCTCCAGGCCTAATTCACCGCATTAGGAAGTCCACGTAACGGCTGGTTGATGGATGCACTGGAGCTAAGGAGACCATTTTGAACATGTGCTGTGGTTTCCTGTTTCTCCATGGGGAAACATGTGTAGGATTCAGCTGCAGAAAAAGTTATCTAAGAAGGAAATAAACAATTTCTGGACCTGCGTTTATATACCGTTTTTTATCCTCTATCTTGAGACAGTATTACCTATCACTACGTTCAGCCAAGGCGGGGTTAATGACCCGTCAGCTGTTCGCATAGCCACAAGTCACTTGCCCGCGAGTGGACTGGAACCAAGAGTCAGTCAAGCTTGAGCTACGTAAGCGGAAGGACCGAACGTAAGCTGTGACAAATGTAAACTGTGAAGTTGATATATAATATAGTGATTAACAAGTAAAACTACTATTATTTGTTTTCTCCGTACCCCCTGAATCCCGTGCTCTCCGACATCACCATCCAACAATAGTAGATAACGAAGGGAACAGCTTCAAGAATTTGGCGCCCAACGCCGGGCTTGAATAGGAGAAACAAAACGACGGTTGGTGAGAGTACAATTCGTGACGCGCAAAAAGACGGTTGAACAAAGCGGCATTATGACGAAGAACCACACTAACATCGCGGGAGAAAGAACCGAAGAATAGTAAAGTGCCAATTGACGGATGCCAGAGGAGTGCCGGAAAATCTACAAACACCCAACCCGGAGGACGGAGCACCAATCAGCGGTAAAAACACCGAGACAGGGAAAAAACGCCAGGAAATAAACCCTCTGCAGGAGAAAACAGGGTAGGATAAAAACAATTTGACAATGTGTACCCAGAATAGTAGTAAAAAAGAACAGTACCATTGTAATAACATATGTTTAACTCAATTTTATTAGAGAAATAGAATAGTGCTCTTTGTAAATGCTCTTAAGAAATAATAAGGTAGTGGGTACTCAAAATAGCAGATCCAATTTAGACACAGAAATAGATTGTAATACAAAAAGATACAGAATGGAGAATACGGAAATTGAGGGAATAAGTCAGGAGGAATTCTCCCAGGAAAACAATGTAGTCATTACCAATAGAAGTAACTCGCCTTCCCCCAGCACCAACAATAATAATGTCATGAAAATGCTTGAAAAATTATTGGAACAGAATAGCAAATTAGAATCTAAATTACTAGAACAGAATAGCAAATTAGAATCTAAATTATCAGAACAGAGTAGCAAATTAGAATCTAGATTACTAGAACAGAGCAGCAAATTAGAAGCTAACATATCAGAACAGAAAACAATGTTACAACAAATTGAGGCGAATGGTGTTAGATTAGAAACTCGCCTAAATGAAGGGTTAGCTCAGCACATAGAGGCATTAGCAAAAATGCAAACAGAAATTGATCAGGTTAGGAACCAAGCAGCACTAGACCTAAGTGAAGTAAGAGAAAGTATTAGTTCTAATGTTAAAGAGTTAGAAAATACATGTCAATTGTTGGATGAACAACTGGAGGGTGGCTTGAGTAAATTAGATAATAAATTAACCAAGAAGCAAAACGAATTCGAAAATGATATGCAAAAAGAAATAAGAGTAATGCAACTCGCAATAGAACAAGATCGAAGAGTATCAATTGAAACGCTCGAATCCTTAAAAGATAATGTTCAAGAGCAGATCTCAAGTCACCTGAGAGTTGAAAAAAGGGTAGAAGTAACTGAATGTAGCATTAATGAATTAAGAGGGTCAATTCGGAGGCTTGAACTATCTCAAACAAGCACTCCGAATGTAACAGCCAGTAATTGTAACGAAAGTTCGAGCGAAGCGAACATTGAATGTCAACATATCGCAGAAACTCGTCCACAATATAATGTAACCCAGATACCAAGCTCGCAAGTATGTAACAATAACTTTATGGGATTTAATAACCTGCTCAACGAACTTACGATACCAACATTCGACGAGAACGTCGGGGATAACCCTAGGCAATTTATTTTGGACGTCGAGGAGTACTTCAAACTCAAAAATGTACCGGACGCGCTAAAAATGCTCGTTGTCAAAAAAGGTTTACGCAATCGATCCCTTAATTGGCTGAGATTAACACTAGGGGAAGACCAGGATTACCAATATTTCAAGAATGCATTTTTAAACCGATACTGGAGTCCGACCGCCCAAAGTCACATCAGAACCTCTCTCAACAATAGCAGATACGATATCCGTAACGGTCAAACAATGGTGGATTACTTATTATTATGGGTCCAACGGAGCAAACTAATTGAACCGCCCGTCAGAGAGACAGATTTCATAAATCTAATCATCCAGCATTTTCCGGAACAAATAAGAAACTACCTAATAGTAGCCAAACCCAAGAATTTAACGGAAATAATTGAATTAATATCGGCATTCGAAAATAACGGCCATGACTTCCAGTATAGCACAGGGAACGCCGCACAGGCCAACAATGTCAGCATGGGTGTACCAACGTTTCACAGATGGCAAAATTCCCAGAAGTTCGGAGTTCGAAATGACATAAACTTCAATCGGGGACGCCGATACCAAAATACCCGAGAGAGATATGAACCTGAGATACCCAACTCTAATAATTGGAGTAGCGGGCGCGAAAATCACCACTGGAACAATCGAAATAACCATGAACATCATATTAACTTTATCCGGTCGAGCCCCCGACATCGAAATTTTCAATATCGAGGTAGAGATAGAGGTTATCATTGGCGAAACAGAGCCCAGGAAGATTACCGCCGGAACGGAAGTCGATCTGACGACGAATCCGACAGGAACCGATACCGAACAGACAGAAATAGTTCACCAGGTCATTCGGAGAGGAGAGGATACGAACCCCAAATAACTGAAAACGGAAATTGGAACTGGAGGAGGACGTAAGAAAGTATTCTAGCTTCCTACACGAAGGAGTATTGTATCGGTTCCGAAGGGTTCCATACGGATTATTGACTTCGCAGAGCGGATTCCTAAGAGCTATAAATGCCATCTTCGGGGACACCGCAAAGGATTTTCTCATCCAATACGTTGACGACTTCCTTATTATCGACCAAAACTTCGAAGACCATCTAAAGCACCTAGATTTCGCATTGAATAAACTAATTGAAAATAACATGACGCTTAACATCTCGAAGACGAAGTTCCTAGTAAAAGAAGTGGAATTCCTTGGATATGTCATATCGGAAAAGGGGATAACACCTAACCAAGCCAGAATCGCCACAATTGAGAAGATTCCACCCCCTAAAAGCCCGAAGCAATTAAGGCGACTATTAGGAATACTTCAGTTCCAATCGAGATTTATCATAAGATATGCAGCAGAAGTAGCACCCCTGCGAGAGCTCTTAAAGAAAGGAAAGAAATGGATATGGGAAGAACATCACCAAGCTGCCTTTGAAAATGTGAAGAAATTATTCGCAAATGCAATCTTATTAGAACGACCAAAGGACGACCTCCCTTATCAGATTCACGTAGACGCATCAAATGTGGCCTACGGGGCAGTATTATCACAAGTGTCAAGTGATGGAGAAACGCACGTCATCGCTACGGCATCCAGAGGATTAACCGACGTCGAAAAGAACTCTTGCGTTACAGAATTAGAGATAGCTGCGTTATACTACTCGTTGCAAAAATTCAGACAGTACATTTATAACCGCAAGATCACCATTTATACAGACCATGTGACCCTTTCTTTCATTAAATCGTGCAAGCTCACCAGTACCAAAATTTCCCGATATATTCACGAAATATTATCTTACGACGTGGAGATACATCACATCCCAGGAAAAGACAACATATTCAGTGACCTGCTGTCTAGACTAAATCACAATCCTCAAATCCCTGAAAGTATAGAGCGCCCACACAAAGAAGTGATACTGATGAGAATGGAAATTCCGATGAATAAAGACCTCGCAAGAAGTTTGAAAGAGATAGGGAGAAAACAACGAGAGGACGGAAAGCTCGCTAAACTGATAGAAAAAGCGCCGGAAATCAATGACGAAATTAAAGGCACTATCGGCGTTAGAAATGGAATACTATACAAGTTACACGGTAAAGACGTACAAAAATGGAAATGTTATATACCAGAGTGCATGGAAAACGAATTAATCAATGCATACCACACAGCATTGGCACACGCTGGAACTGAACGAACATCACTGACCATCCTCGATAATTTTTACCTACAGAGAATTCAGCACAAAGTCCGAAAAATAACTTCCACGTGCGTCCTCTGTCAAAAGGCCAAGCCGCTCAACGTGCAATACGACTTCGATACCAACGCAGTCATAAGAAATAAACCAAACGAGCTGATAGCGATAGATTGTCATGGTGAGATGCCCACCGGAAGATTCGGATATAAATACATTATCGTAATGACGGATACATTTTCCAAACTCACAAAAATTTACCCTGTGAAGAAGATAAATAGCGAAACCTGTCTGAGGAAGATCTTGAAGGATCACATCCCTAAGTACGGCAGGATGAAGGCAGTTCTGACTGACAACGCCACCATGTTCACTGGGAAAAGGTTTACAGAAACCTTGAAAGCCAACGGCATCAAGCTATACCACTGTTCGAGATATCACCCACAAGCTAATCCCTGCGAGAGAGCAATTCGTGATATCTCGCTATTCTTTCGCATACTCAGCCATAAAAAGGATGAAAGAACTAAGAAGTCAGAAGACGGTAGAACAGTAGAATCTGTCGCTCATATTGGAGTAATTTCTAAAACAAAGCATGAGTTCGTAAGAATTAGTTTTCCTGCTAGTCAGAAAGGTGAATTTGTAATGTTAGTGGATTCAGGGTCAGATATGTCGTTGCTTAAAACCCCTTCAGTTGTAGGAAAACTTATTTTTGATCCGGAAAAGAAAATGTTTGCAAAACGCGCAAGCGGATCGTTGATAGAAACATATGGGGTGCTAAATACCGAGGTTCATATAGGGAATAATGTTGTGAAGTACGATTTTCAGTTAGTGAAAGATCAAGTAGATATTCCCTGTGATGGAATTCTTGGAAGAGATTTCTTGGAGGCCACGAAAGCTACACTAAATTACAAAGATTTAGAGCTGAGTGTTGTCGGGGAACGACTTAAATTATTAACCATGGGCGCTATGGAGTCAGTTAGGACAATTAAGCTTCCGGGGAGGTCAGAAGTCATGGTTGAAATCCCTATAGAGAATGTTGAGCTGAAGGAGGGATTGATAGAAAAATGCGAAGTGCAATCAGGTGTTTATTTGGCAGATTCGGTTGTAACTGTTAGGAATGGAAGTGCTGTAACTAGCGTGCTAAATACCAATGATGAGGAAGTTGAACTTAGGGTGACTCCGGTTAAATTGGAGGCAGTTATTAATGAAAATAATTGCGAAAAGCTGTCACTATTACTAACACCCCACAGGCAACTAATAGAGAAACAGAGGTAATGGCTCAATTGAGGCTTGAGCACCTCAACCAGGAAGAAAGGGGGGGGGGGTGATACGGGAAACATGCAGGTTGTATCAGGATATATTTTATTTGCCGGAGGATAGTTTGAGTTTCACTAGTGCAGTAGAACATGCTATTATAATGGAACCAAATATTGAACCGATTCATGTAAAGCCTTATAGCCTACGCGAGGCACACAAACAGGAAGTAGAAAAGCAGGTGCAAAAATTATTGCAGGAGGGGATAATTGAAGAGAGCAATTTGCCTTGGAATAGTCCCTTACTAGTAGTAAAAAAGAAAATGGATGCAAGTGGCATCCAGAAATTTCGGCTTGTAGTCGATTTCAGGAAAATAAATGAAAAGACAGTAGGAAATGCTTACCCACTTCCAGATATTACGGAAATCCTAGATCAGTTAGGGAATTTCAGATATTTCTCTTCCATAGATTTGGCAATGGGATATCATCAGGTACCCATGAAGGCAGAAGATAAGGAGAAAACAGCGTTTTCGACAAAACATGGTCATTGGCAGTACGTGAGAATGCCATTTGGCTTAAAGACCGCACCAGCCACGTTTCAGAAAATGATGAACACGGTACTGGCGGGTTTATCGCCATCCAGGTGATTTGTTTTCCTGGACGACGTAGTTATCTATGCAGGATCGCTTAAGGAGCATGATCAAAAATTGAGGGAGGTATTTCAGAGGTTTAGAAGGTACAACCTAAAACTGCAGCCGGAAAAATGTGAATTTTTTAGAAAAGAGGTTAGCTACCTTGGTCATGTAGTTTCGGAGAATGGAGTACAACCCGACCCAAAGAAAGTGGAAGCAGTAACAAATTATCCCATACCTAAAGGACTGACTGAATTAAGAGCATTTCTGGGTTTAGTTGGCTACTATCGCCGATTCATTCCTAACTTTAGCAAAATAGCCATACCTTTGCATTTGTTGCTAAAAATAACGCAAAGTTCACCTGGGAGGATGATCAACAGATAGCCTTTAATACTTTGAAGCAAAAGTTGTTGTCAAAACCTACATTGCAATATCCAGATTTCTCAAGGGAATTTATTTTGACAACAGACGCCAGTCAAGATGGATTAGGGGCATTATTGTCGCAAGGCCTGATAGGTAGGGATTTGCCTGTAGCGTTTGCAAGTAGAACTCTGAATAAGGCAGAGAAGCACTACAGTAGAATTGAGAAGGAATTGTTGGCAATAGTATGGGCTTGTAAGCACTTTAGGCCTTATCTACTAGGGAAAAGATTTATTATTGTAACTGATAATAGGCCACTTAAATGGATAATGAGTGTCAAGGAAGCGGCTTCGAGACTACTCAGATGGCGAATCAAATTGGAAGAATACGATTACCAGATTGTTTACAAAAAGGAGTCTTTGAACGGAAATGCCGATGCGCTCTCTCGCATTAAAGTTATGTCAGTTGCAGAAGAAGGGGAAATAACGGAGTAACAAAAAAGGGGATACTGCAGGAGGCACACGACAGTCCTACGGGGTGTCCCAGGGGTGTCACAAAAACCTACTGTGCGATCAGGAAGAATTATCAATGGCCCGATATGAAAAAGGACACAGAGTATTATATAAAGAAATGCGAGAGTTGTCAAAAGAATAAGCTTTTGCGGCCTAGGAAACGAGCACCCATGGAAATAAGTATCACAGCAAAATCTCCTTTCGAAAAATTATCTCTCGATATAGTGGGGCCCTTAACGGTGACGAATAAGGTGAACAAGTATATCTTGACCTGCCAAGATGAACTTACCAAATATATGGTAGCCGTGCCTCTAGAAAAACACGATGCGGTGACGGTTGCTAATGAGTTCGTGGAAAACATTATTTTACGCTACGGAATTATATTAAAGGTGTTAACAGATCAGGGTTCGGAATTCTTAAGTGATTTGTTCAAGAATGTCTGCAAGCTAATGAGAATAACCAAGTTGCAGACTACAGCTTTTCACCCACAGGCAAACGCTGGATTGGAGAGAAGTCACCGTGTTCTGGCTGAATATTTGCGGCATTATGTGGGGAGGGATCAAACAGACTGGGATGAATGGGTGAAGTTTTCAGTGTTTGTATACAATACTACTGTGCATTCATCCCCTGGTTACAACCTTTTGAGCTTTTATTTGGGTATGAGTGTAGGACACCCCTAACACTAAAAAAGGAACCAGAGATTAATTATTCCTTTGATGACTATGTGAGCGAATTGAAAAGTAGGCTACAAAGTGCTCACGAGGTGGCTAGAGATAATATAATTACAAGGAAATATAAGAGCAAGGAATACTATGATCATCACAGTGAGGAAATTAAATACGAGGTAGGGCGAAAGGTGTTACTAAAAGATGAGACGGTTCGTAGGGGCAGATCAGGTAAAATGTCTAGCCAATGGATAGGCCCATATGTAATAGTGACAGTTAACGGGGTAAATGTAACACTGAAGAGAAGGAAAAGGTTGCAAAAGGTACATGTGAACCGGATTAAACCTTTTTATTAGGTTAAGGTTAGCCTTGGATAATTAGCGAGACCTACTTATTTTTAAATGTTGACTTTACCTTTGGCTGCGATGACCTGGTGCTTAGGATTGGGAGAAGCCCATCTAGAAGTGGTGAAGTTCGAAACCCCGCCTGGTCTATACTATGAGAGTAAGGGTACCGCCCAGCTGTACAATAGTGTATGGAAGATAATTGTTTATGTAGATGTAGGTAATTTAGAGTACCAGGTAGATACTACAGAAAGTTATATAAAGCATACTATGAGTGCATGCGAGCACGCTTCCTTGCAGAAATGGCCAGGGTGTACAAACTTTAAGAATAAAATACAAGATAAATTAGGCAAGTTAAGAAGAACCGAAGGGTTATTGAGGGAAATTACAGGTCGTCAGGAGACGCGTACAAGGAGAGGTGTAATCGATGTAGGAGGGCAGGTTTTGAAAATATTGTTTGGTACATTAGATAATGATGACGCGGAATATTATAATCAGCAAATACAGCATGTGGAGGAAAATGAAAAAGGCATTACAAATTTGTTGAAGGAGCAAGAATCCGTAGTAAAGGTTTCTCTAGGTTCGTTCAATGATTCACTTATTAATTTGGCTTTGAATGAGAAGGTATTGGAAGATAATTTAGTTAGAATTCAAGACTTCCTAAACA
Source organism: Tenodera sinensis (assembly GCA_030765045.1). Classification (NCBI taxonomy): domain Eukaryota; kingdom Metazoa; phylum Arthropoda; class Insecta; order Mantodea; family Mantidae; genus Tenodera; species Tenodera sinensis. The sequence continues at coordinate 72,803,708 of CM060967.1, forward strand.
AAAGCCAGCAGCAAGAAGTTAAGATGCTTGATGATCTACAAATGAAAATGGCGGTTAGTAATCACTTACTTAGTTTAAATAATGCCATGGAAACCTTATTTCGTAATTGTGATATACTAATAGATGGTATATTAAATGCTCAAAAGGGACTCACTCATCCACAGATAGTAGCTCCTTCGGAATTACTGCATGTTTTAGAGAAAGGTGTTGCAGATTTGCCCTTAGGTACCTCCCTGCCATTTGCAGTAAGCAAGGATTCGCTTCATTTGTTAATTGCTATGTGTGATGTAGCTGTATTTGTAAAGGATGAAAAACTCAAATTTGTACTATTTTTACCTTTAGTGTCACATGGTGTTTATAATGTGTATCGACTTATACCAGTGCCTGTTCTCATTGAAAAAGGGAAATGTGTGTTTGCGGACGTTCATGAAGATCTTCTGTTTATTGATAAGAGCAGACAATATTATTTTATGAGTCCTTTGTCTGTTGGAAAAATGTAAAACATTGGGAGATTCAAAACATGTATGTAAACAAACCCTTCCACTTAAGTTAGCCCACTATCATGATGAGTGTGTTGTGAAAATGCTACAAAAACTTCGTAGATTACCCTCTACATGTGAAAAGAGGCTTACTGAATTACGCGATTCACTATGGACACCTTTAGTAAATAATGAGTGGTTGTATTTTGCACCATCTGTAGAAAGTGTTACTATTTCATGTCCTGAGGAACAACCAAGAGATGTTATTTTAGAAGGGTGTGGCAAACTTAAGCTTAGTTCAGTTTGTAAGGGGTATGGTAAATCCTTTGTAATTCAGGCAGAAGTTGTAATTTCCCAGGGTAATTTTAGTAATCTTGATGTGTTGTCCTCAATTAACATAGATGTTGATTGCTGTGAAGAATTAGTAGGAAAGTTAAAAAGAAATGAGTTAAAGGTGAACACAACTTTCAAACAAGTGATAACACATTTTGACGAGTTAAAGGTTGCTAGCTATAAACTCTCTCAAGTAGAAGAAATGATTCAAAGGCAGGAGTGGCAAAATTCATTCAGTGTAACACACGCCCGATATTCCGTAATTGTTTATATTATTATTATTATTATTATTATTATTATTATTATTATTATTATTATTATTATTATTATTATTATTATTATTATTATTATTATTATTATTATTATTATTATTATTATTATTATTATTATTATTAGTATTAGTATTATTAGTATTAGTATTATTAGTATTAGTATTATTAGTATTAGTATTATTAGTATTAGTATTATTAGTATTATTATTATTAGTATTATTAGTATTATTATTATTATTATTAGTATTATTAGTATTATTATTATTAGTATTATTAGTATTATTATTATTATTATTATTATTATTATTATTATTATTATTATTATTATTATTATTATTATTATTATTATTATTATTATTATTATTATTATTATTATTATTATTATTATTAGCATTTTGGCACTATATTTTTGTTATAAAGTGTTTAGCTGTTACAAGAATAGATGTGTTCGGAGATTTCAAGTCCCAGCTATTGAGTCAGGTGGCTCAGGTAATATAGTGCATATTAACATACATTCAAGCAATGAAAGTCTAAGTCCTCTCCCAGAGGAGATACCTCTCCATGACTATAATGATAAACCTACCACTTGCACAAGGCACTCTGAACGCATAAGAAATAAGTGTACGTTTAAAAGAGTAGTCAAAATTTAGGTGTAAATTTTGACCTAATTACGGGGGGAGGTGTTATAGTAGAGTAGGATAATAGTATGAATTCATATATTGGTAATGGAAATATAATTGTTATAGTAGGGTAGGATAATAGTATGAATTCATATATTGGTAATGGAAATATAATTGTTATAGTACGGTAGGATAGCATGAATTCATATATTGGTAATGGAAATAATATATGTGAAAAATAGGTTTTAAGCAGACGTATTCTACAGAACTTGGAAAGAAACAGTTGCAATCTGACACTGGTATATGTGACTGTCTGGATGTTGACCTTCAACCCCAAGGGGGACACGAGGAAGGGTGTAGCATTCCCAGACGCCTGTCACATAACAGTTTGTTATGGTTATTAGGGATAGTGTGCTTACCCAGAGAATATTGTGGAACGATATATAAACCTTAGTCACCATGGAAGGGATGTCTTTTGACCCGCCATTGTCAACCAGTCCACATCTGATCGTGTATCCTCTACCCATATTCCTTTAAGCTGTTCCGTATTGTATGTAAATAAATCCTTTAATACCAATTATTGTGTGATTTCGACCAGAATATCCAGGAAACCTCACCTATTTGGTTCCGCTCGGCACTCAACCAGACAATCCCATCTCACCTCACCTACTGGGAGGTGCCAGGTGCGAGAAGGATACAACAGTGGTTTATTATTATATTATTTTTATCGTTATTACCATCAACAAACGCTACTGATATGCTGACTTCATTCATAGAATAGCTGTTTAAAATGATGCCTTGTTGTTGATAATATTCCAACCGTCCTCTTATGTCCATATGGACATTTTTGAGAACTGAGGGTGTGACAGATGCACATGATTCAGCGATCCTTTCACGTAAGACACTAGATTGAGGTGATGTGTTTTAAACGCAATATTCTTGGTATGACACCCGAGTCGATTCAGTGACCAGGGTACAACTAGTTGAAATGGAACTTTACAGGTTCATAATAACCAAGTGGTGCACCATCTTATTGGGAATAGTGTTTTAGCACAAGTCGTACTCAAATTCCAGATACCGTGGTCCTCAAAGTCTGGCTTGGAGAAAGACAAATCCGATAACATTGACCTCAAGAATACCACAACAAAATTTGTTGTACCCAGTGAGGATTGTGAGGGACCCAGTAGAGTATACTGTGTCTGTTCAAGTGGCATAGTTGCTGAAATAGCATTCATGGCTTCAAAGAACACCTTCAAGAAAGTCAGGGGTGTCACCCTCGCGCACTATTTAACACTACGGGCAAAATCGGATGCCATGCCTATTCCTACAAAATTAATAATAATAATAATAATAATAATAATAATAATAATAATAATAATAATAATAATAATAATAATAATAATAATAATAATAATAATAATAATAATAATAATAGATAATAAAAATAATAATAATAATAATAATAGATAATAATAATAGATAATAAAAATAATAATAATAATAATAGATAATAATAATAGATAATAATAATAATAATAATAATAATAATAATAATAATAATAATAATAATAATAATAATAATAATAATAATAATAATAATAATAATAATAATAATAATAATAATAATAATAATAATAATAATAATAATAATAATAATAATAATAATAATAATAATAATAATAATAATAATAATAATAATAATAATAATAATAATAATAATAATAATAATAATAATAATAATAATAATAAAATACAACAATAATATTAATAAGACACGAACAAATGCCAATAAAACTTTACGTGCCCTCATACTTCACTTTACAATCTGTATTCCGTAACTTTAAGACTATACACTATATGGAGAAGTGACTTTATTCCCTGGAAAATAAAGACGCTGTAAGTAAAGTGAGAGCTTTTCGGTTGCTTATACTGTCATTGTCTATTATCACGGACTACACACGCCAGTTCAACTGCCTCTCAGCTCACGTCTTCGCTTAGAGGCAGAACGCGCCACTGGCCTCTCTGTGGCTAGAATTGCGCCGTGGAGTTCTGCAACAGTTTTAATGAACGAAGGGTTATTTACTTACGCCCATGCCGGATGAAGTGGGCCAGGTGGGATATATATAATAGGGATGGATCCTCGATACTTGCGATGCTTGCGTGGTATCCACATCGAATGATACTTGAGAAAATTCGCTTGGTACTTTATCGATGCTTCGGTGGTGACGCTACAATTTTTATTTTATTTTAAAATGACTAAATATATATTATTGCCACAATTAGAACATTTTAAAGTGGTTGCACTGACCTCGTAAACAGTAGAGCCGAAGGGGGATATACGGTCAGGAAGACCCTTCCTGCAATTCCGGCTTATTCACTGCAAAGTGCAAACTCAAACATCTAATTACCTCACTGCAAATCATGCAAGAACCTGATTAATTACATGCTGAGTTAAATTTTCTAGGAAGCGCTTCTAGTCTGGAGATAACTAGAAATGCGAACGCAGGTAAGCAGACAATTTCTTCCTGCATCCAAAAGTGATCAGGTAAAGTTTATTTAAATTCCTTTTTTCAGATTTTCGGATACGGTAATACTGGCAAAATCATAAAAATTATGCAGTTCACAAACTTTTCTTTATTTTTTCACCTGCTGCAATTGCCAGGAATGTGGTACCAGTACAGCAACATTATGCATGAAAATAGTCGTGTGTCAGATTCACTGCCAGTTAATACTTCTCAAGAAGAAATCACTGCATATCTCAACGATGATTTGTCACCTCCTCGTTATAGTGCACTGGATTACCGGAAAACAAATTCAACATTTCCAAAACTAAAACAATTAGCCGCTAAATATTTGTATATTCCACTTGCAAGAGTTTTCTCTGAAAGACTATTTAGAACAGCAGGACTCATATGTGACAGAAAAAGAAATAAACTTGACCCCGAAAAAGTGAGAATGCTTTTGAATGTTTTTGAACAAAGGTTTATAAAAGTGGACAAAAACGCATTTGCTTTTAAATGTCTAATGTAGAGTTTAAAAATAAGTGCACTGATAGTTTTAAATTTTGTCTGATTACGTAAATATGTACATCTAATGGTATACATGTTATCGAGTATCGAAGTATCGGGTAATGTGGAAAATATGTATCGAGATCGAGTATCGAGAAAACCTGGTATCGACTCATCCCTAATATGCACAAGGACCTCTTTCTAAAAACACTTTTTTGGAAAAGAGAAAATCGCTGGTCTGAACGCACTACTTTTGAAAAGCATTTATCTGTGTGCAGGTGAGGAATGAATAGATAGGCTTGTTCAAAGAACTTGTAAAAGATATAAGAGTTTGGGACGAGCGACTCTGTGGTCTCCAAGTTAAACAAGAAGTACAAGGAGAAAGGGACAACGTTTTCTCCTTGTGCCATTCTCTTTGGAAACGAAGGAGTTCTATTCAAAGGGGGATTCTTATAGAAGAAGGATGCAGGGAAATCGATACAAGAGAACTAGCGGATGTGTTAGTATGAGCATGTGAACATTTTACATGACCAGAAACGCTTAGTGCAGCGGTTATTAAGGAGAACATTTGCAAATAGCGTTATGATTTGTGATATTGCTTACAATGTAGGTGTTCGTTCTATAGCTGACTCACTCACTCACTCACTCACTCACTCATTCACTCACTCACTCACTCACTTATTCACAGAACGTCATTCAAGATGTGTAACACTGCTTGACTGCACGTCTTTGAGGAAGGGATAATATCGTGATAAATGACACAGTTATCAATGAAGACAGGGGCATCGAAAGGTGCGTCCGGAAATGCAAACGTTAGGGAGCCCGCTTTCCTGCGTCTACAGCAGCCATCAAATCGAGTTGCTCTTCGCGCTTTCTCACTTCATCTTGGAGGGTATATGTAGTAGGCACAGTAGGCTAGTTTTGTCCCAAAATCAGCCTCCGCTACTATCCTCTCTCTCTCTCTCTAACCGGGGCGGTTAATTCGTAACCATACAACTTGCAATATCTCTCACTAAAAGATTGTCCTTTTATAACTTATATTTCATTTATTCTTCAATCTTAACGTATTCATTGTTAAAGGTGACACAAATGTAAAGAAACTACAGAAACCTTAAAGAGCAACCGGTAGGTGTACGAGTACATCTCAAAACACGAGTGCACAAGCATTTTCTCCATGTGGCTCAGTAGGTTACTTTCCAATTTCAGTCAAATAAATTCAAATACCTATGGCTCAAACTTCGCATCATCAGAAACCTTTCTGCTCATTCAATTTTAGTGTTTTATCACTTGATCAGATGGTGCGCGAATGTGCAGTATCCTGCTGCTTTGTACACGAGGAATATTTGAGAAGCTCTCAGCGTATTTTATATTTGATAATTCTCGATGTGTTCCCTCCTATATAACGCTTAGCAATGTTAAACCTGTTATTATTATTATTATTATTATTATTATTATTATTATTATTATTATTATTATTATTATTATTATTATTATTATTATTATTATTATTATTATTATTATTTATTATTATTACTATTATTATTACTATTATTATTACTATTATTATTACTATTATTATTACCATTATTATTACTATTATTATTACTATTATTATTATTATTATTATTATTATTATTATTATTATTATTATTATTATTATTATTATTATTATTATTATTATTATTATTATTATTATTATTATTATTATTATTATTATTATTATGAGCATTATTATTATTAGTACTATTATTATTATCATCATCATTATTAATATTGTAATATTATCCAGGTAGGGGTATGGACGGAGGGTATTCCACACTGAGCCAACTGTTGAGGCTATTGTATATACCACGGGAAGAAGGGATGAATTGAGAGAGCTTTACGGGAGTGTTGGAACCCGGCTGAGTAGAGCGAGCAAGTGTGAGGGTCCCTAACGTGTGCTGAGGATTCTTCATCTCGCCAAGCGGCCACCGGTCAGGCGACTACAACGCATCCACCGCGGACAGCACTTACAGAAGAGTTCGCAAAGCTCCCACACAGCAGCGCCAAACTCGCCCACCTCCAACACTTCCGACCCGAAAGACGGATTGACATGAAGTGGAGGGACAGGAAATTTGGGAAATATAACTATCCTTCCGAGCATTTGCCTGTGACCCGGGACAATCCGAAAAAGAAACCCATGGGTCAGGACTGTTGGCCGTGGGAATGAAACCCACGACCATCTCGCTGGATCACATTTCTCTTAAGCCCCCTGAATTTCGATATCAAATCCTAAGAGAGAGTACAATGTTTTAAATACAGCAGGTAAGTAAGTGGGAGATAAAGTAAGAGAAAACAAAGAAAAGAATGTTGCAAGTAACGATGTATCTGCAACTTACCTGGTTTCTGTGCCCGAATTGCAGCTTCAACCACCTCTTGATGGCCTACACAGACATCTGGATCAGGAGATTCAGGAAATAGGTCACACTCCAAATAGTCCGGTAATGGCAGACCGAATATCTCCAGAAAGAAGCCACAGCGCCGTTTCGTTTCTATGAAACACACATAGGAAACACGAATTATCTTTCCAATATCTATTGCATCTTTCCTTCAAAGGAATACAACAATAACCTTCTAATGCACTCTAAAGACTGACAGTCAAAAAGTAAAAGTCGATAAACGCCACTGTTAATATTTTAGGATCCTAATATTCAATCTGACATCAGACACAACATTCTTAAGTTACACATTAATAGGGAGAAGTCTTCACCCCTGAACGGAAGGAAAATGTCTTACCCGTTACATACATTCTATGTTTCCTTTGTTTAGAAATGTTTTCTTTATAAATTCGGAGTTTCACATTCATGTTATTGTTTTAACTTCAATTCATCTCCACCAAACAATTTTGAAAAGCCATGCACAAAATCCTTTCAATCCCACTCCTTCAGAAATTACCTTTTATTCTTCACAAGTTTACCATTATTACTGATTAAGATTTTATGTATTTTAAAAATCTGTATTTAGGTTAGGGGAAGACAGGTATCGCTGCTGTGACGTCAGTTCACTCAGCTCACATGCTCCTTACGAAGGCCAGTTAAACGTGTGACGTCACAGCGAGGAAGAGGAAATGGCACGTGGGACATCGTAATTTTAATGCTGTTTCAATTACGGAATAGTTACAGATTATAAATAATTTCATGGGTTTATGCCTTATATACGGAATATTTCGACATTTGCCGTTTCGCTTTTCTTTAACTAGTTTGTCAATGTTAGGGCGTAATGTACGGCACATTTGTAACCAAAAACTGCATGCTAGATTGTGATCTGACAATGTGCTTCGGGATTTTGACCTAGAAAGTTTCATAACAGAAAAGAATTGTTTGCACACATACGTATAACCAAACATACATAATATCCGTGCAACAAGGGCATACAACCTCAGAAATCTGGTTTGAGAAACATTCTTATAAAATCAGTCAAGTCTTCCTTGTATTTATATTTGGCCTTCAGCAAATCATCGCACTATAAATTTATCAATTCAATTTGCTACCTGCTAGAAACATTATTAACATCCAGTGAATACGGGGTCACAAAGATCTGAAACGTAGTTGACAATGTTTCTATATCTTGAAGCCTGGTCTCAAACTGGTGTGAAACACGGGGAACTGAACACAAACACAAAACTACTACACACCACACTACACAACGTCAACAAAAACACAAAATAAAAACAAAATTCGCACTAACGCCGTTAAGATCCCTCACACAACAAATAAAAACCCTCAGACTAGGCCAAAGAGGGTTCTCCCTAAACAAATAACATTTTTCATATTCATTCAGTTTCGTGCAAGTAGCGCCGTTGATCTGGGCAGCATAGCAATACACCGCTCTCGCCTGACGTCACATAAACGTACAAGCTTGCTCTTCGTTTAAATACGGTCACACGGCCCCAAGTTGTCTTCGATCAGTCAGAGAGAGGCGAGTCGACTAGACGAGAGCAGGCTGAGAGAGCGGTCCGACTAGTAAGCGCGAGTCTCGAGAGCGCGGCGACCGGCCCGCCAGTGACCGGGAAAGTACACGGCCACCACCGTATATCGTAGCTGCACTTTGCCGATGTATTCCCGGCGGATATCAAAGTGTAGCTACCGGCACATTTTCCCGTAGTATTCCCGGGAGGATTTTCGCATCATACGGAAGTGTACGACTATATCCCGTAGTTATTCCCGGGAGGATTTACAGACGTGTATATAGTGTTTTTGTAATATTAATGTACAGTGATACAATGGTGCTTTTTCAAGTGAACTGTGAAACAGTGGTGTATATAGTAATTATATAAGTGACCTCCGTCTTTTTGTACATACATTCTTTTTAATCATCTAGTGTTTATTTTTTATCAGTACAGTGGCAGTGACGCAATATTTAGTGTTAGTTTTAACTCTGTGTATCGCGAGGGGCGCCCTTGGCGTACCCACGCGCTTAAGGTGAAGTGAAAGTGAAACAATGGCATCAGCAATAACACATGCTGCCGGGCCGACCGCTCACGACAGTCTGACCGAGAGCGGCGTGCCAGTACCACTAGTTGCAGATTCAGCCACCACAGCAGCACCAGCGCAAATCCGGCCCTCACCGCGTATACTGACAGACGACGAACAGCAAACAAAGGAGGAAGAGCGTAAGGCACGTTCCCTCGAGCAGCTAAAGAAAGAAGTTGAAGACATTCAGAACGAAATCACGTATTACAATAACATTTTATCAAATCTAGAAGCAGACTCGACGAAATTCCAAAAGTTCACGCAGGACCTCGCGTTCTGCTATAGGGAATATGCGCTCAAAAAGAGGGAGCTTGTAAAGCAGAGTGAGGGGTGGCAGCTAGCCGCCCCGAAGAAGAAGCGCACGCGCGACACCGGTAGCGATTCCGAAGGTGAGCGACCCGGTCAGTCCGTAACCAACAAAAGACAACTACGGCAGACGACACCGCCCCACCCCCTCACTCTACGCAACTCCTTCGCGCCTCTACAGACAGCAGAACGCGAGGATACAGAATTCCCGGCACTACCCACACCCACGCACAATCCCATCCCCCAGCTACAGAAACCAAAGATCCCAACACACCAAAGAACACCTACAAAAACCCGCCCTACTCCCCACCCACACCCATCAATGCCAAGTACCTCCTCCGGAACAACAACAACACACAACACACAGGATACGGAAAACCAAAAGCCGCCGAGGATCATCATCCCGGATGTCCGCCAGGCGGTGAAGGTGCTCCAAACACTCAAGAACTCACTACCAAACGGACTTTACAAGCTGCAAACAACGAGGGACTGTCTAAAACTCTTCCTCCTGAGAAAACAAGACGCCATCCCCACCATGCAGCTCCTGACACGCGCCGGTGTGGAAAACTACAGTTTCACACCCAGGAGTGACCAGCCTCTGCGATACGTCATCAAACGCCTGCCTGCGGATCTGCAAGCGGACTTTGTCAAAGAGGACCTGGAACTCAAGGGCTACACCGGCGTGCAAGTTAGACAGATGGTTTCCCGCGGCAGGCCTCTACCAAATTTTCAGGTAAGCTTGTCTAGAACAACTGAGAACCAAAAGCTTTTGCAGGAAAGAGAGGTGTGCCACATGATGGTCACCGTGGAGGTCCTCAAAACCTCCCAAAACATAACCCAATGCTACAATTGCCAACAGTTAGGACATACGTTTAAAATGTGCAACATGACCTCCCGGTGTGTCCTTTGCGGTGACCTCCACCGCCTAGCTGACTGCCCGAGAAAGGCCAAGGAAGACGTTGTACCCCACTGTGCCAACTGTGGGGAGGCGCATCCTGCCAGCTATAGGGGGTGTGAGACCTTCAAAATGGAACGTCATCGCCGCCAACTGGCCGCCGCAGCCAGGAACTCTCCTGGTACTCAACCAGGGCCACGCCCCATCCTCTACCCGGCCCTGGTCCAAAACGGCACCTCTTTTTCAGGTGCCGCCGGAGGTCGAAATGCACCCGTGCAACCGCCAAATGGTCCCCCTCCACAACCCCAGCCCTCAGAGGCACCCACCAGTGACCTGGGAGGTTTGAGAGAAATTTTCAGCCTTTTCAAGGACTTAAACCTCCCAGTACTACTAACAAAGTTGCGGCCCATAATCGCAAGATTAAAAAGCTGCAACAGTACCATGGAGAAGCTAGAAGCCATCATATGTTTGGTCACCACTCTTGTCGAGTAAATGGCAACTTCAAGGGGAGGCATAACTTTAACCCGAGCACTCCTGTGGAATGCAGATGGCATCCACAGGAAGCAACACGAACTTGAAAATTACCTGCGGCGTAACAAAATTGACGTCGCATTCATTTGCGAAACTAAATTACAGCAGGAGCACACTTTTAAGCTCCAGGGGTATCAAATCTTTCGGAATGACAGAATTGGCAGACAGGGGGGAGGGACTGCTATTTTACTCAAAAACACCATTGCTCATGCTTCTGTTACGCTACCTGTAATGGCAGCGTTAGAGTGCACAGCACTTAAAACACGTGTAAATAATCAAACGGTTATGCTGGTAGCGCTTTATCGGCCCCCCAACTCGGCGGATTTCATACGTGACCTCGAACAAATCCTCGCTTTAGAGGAGCACGTTATAATTGCAGGAGATTTCAATGCCCGGCACCCCTGGTGGTTTTCTCGCCGAGCAAACGCGGCCGGAAATCTCCTGGTTGAACTTATAACTGAAAATGACGACTTAGAGGTACACCATCCCCCAGATCCCACATTTTGGCACACATCGGGGCATTTCGACCCCGAAATTTTGGACTTCGTATTAACCAAAAATGCGACACCTTTAACTAACTTTACAGTGTATCACAGCCTGGACTCCGACCACCTTCCCGTGCATTTCGACATACAGGGTGGCATTTCAGCCGGTGCCTCTGGCCCCCGAAGGAGGGCTGAGACCGACTGGAATAAGTTCACCATGGAAATGCACGGGATGGCGCAACCCAGGCTGTCATACTATAGCGAGGCAGACATAGATGTCGCCATTGAAAACTTCACTGCCTCGCTACACACGGCCAAGAGAAGCGCTACCACTTACACCACAAGACCACCCGGTTTTTGCACGTACCCCGAGGTAGAGCAACTCATTGCGCGGAGACGACGCTTGACAAGACTGTGGTGGTATACCCGTCAGCCTGAATACAAAATGCTAGCAAAATGGTTACGCAACATCATTCGGCATCAAATTAAAATCAACAAAACTGAACAGTGGGAAAACAAAATGCAGAGTACCACCCATTCGGACTCTTCCTTGTGGAAATTATTAAAGGCATTTAAAGTCTCCACGAGCGTCAACTCCGCAACTGAGGCGCTGCACACTCAAGGCGGCCTGCACTTCTCCGAAGAGGAGAAAGCCGAGGTTTTCGCTGACTGTCTTGAAGATAGATTCAGCGAAAACCCAGTTACCAACCGTGATATAGAACGGGAGGTACAGACATGGGTACAAACCTGGGTGGCGCAGAAGCAAGAGCAACAGCTACCCCTAATAACACCGCAGGAAGTTTACAAGCTCATTAGGAAATTACCTAATGGGAAAGCTGCCGGCCCAGACAAAGTGACTAATGAGGAACTTAAGCATCTCCCGAGAAAAGCCCTGGTGCAACTGACCAAAATATTTAACGCCTGTTTGCAGCAAGGCTATTTCCCCTCTACTTGGAAACGAGCCAAGGTAATTATGCTCCCAAAGCAAGGAAAAAGCACCAGCCAACCGCAAAACTACCGCCCCATTAGTCTCTTGTCTACTATTGGTAAATTGCTCGAAAAACTTATACTTTCTCGACTTCAAAAACAAGTTTCGGCATCTCATGAACTTTCAAATTCACAGTTTGGTTTTCGAAAAGGACGTTCTACTGACTTACAGCTTCTCAGACTAACTGATGATGTAACAGAGCAATTTAACAATGGGGCTTCAACGTTGGCGCTATTTCTGGACGTAGAAGCCGCATTCGACCGGTGCTGGCACAATGGCCTTATTTACAAACTGCACCACAATTTCCCGGCTCTTCAAAATTACCTGTACTTGCTGCACAATTTTTTGGAAAAACGCAAGTTCTACGTCCAAGTGGGCCGCTCCTCCTCACGGGAGAGAGTAATGCGGGCTGGCGTCCCACAAGGGGCAATCATGTCACCCTTTCTGTATATATTATTCACTAACGATTTCCCAGTGGACGCCAGATGTAAGGTAGCCATGTATGCTGACGACACTGCAATATACAATCACTATAGAAATCCACGTTTCGGCCTTGCAGAAATGCAACGTTATGTTAACAACTTCCTGTCATGGCAACATGACTGGAAAATCAAAATTAATCCTAACAAATGCCAGCTGATCCATTTTTCTAAGCGGCATCACACTTTGGCAATGGACCTAACGGTCGGTGGTCAAGTATTGCACTGTCGTCGGCAAGTCAAATACTTAGGGGTTACCTTGGACCGCAAAATGTGCTGGTCCTCCCACATAAAAATAGCGCCAACAAAGGCAGACAGCGGCTAAAGTTATGCGCCCCCATCTTTCGCAGTAAACAGCTGCAATTGAAGTCCAAACTCCCTAGGCCGCACACACGCTACCTCAGAGGCCTGCATCCCAGGGAACCAGTCAGGAGCTGCAACCTGGTCCGCACAGGAAAACTGCGGAAAAAACTGTAAATAAGTGAAGTGTATAGTGTAGTGAGTGTAAATATGTATATACGAGCGTGTGTGTGTGTGTGTGTGTGTGTGTGTGTGTGTGTGTGTGTGTGAGTGTGATGGGACATATGTGTGGTATGCCCAGGAGTGAATGAGCGCGTGGATGAGTGTACATAAACAAAAAACGATCAAAAGAGACAAACAAGACATTGAACATACAAAATAAAACTGTTCTCGGTGGGCTAAGGCCGCCCACTGTATGGGTTTTAAAGCAAAAACAGATAACACGAACCCACTTGTAAACTTTGTAAATAATATAAATAATGTTAATTTTAGCCTGTAAGCCGGGCCCTTTTGTACCGGCACCAGGCAAATGTTTTAGTTCAATAAATAAGTTTAAGTTTAAGTTGTCTTCCCCTGTGGTAGGTGAAGGGTGTAACCGCTCGGTCACGGCGCCGCCTGTATAGGCCAAATATAGTCTTAAAACATATAAACAAAAGTCTAAAATAAAATTTGGGAGAAATGAAAATATAATATGGAAAATTGGATCCATATCAAAATACTACAGCCTATATAAAGTGCCTATTCAGGATGCAATTTTAGTACAACTATAAAAGCAAGAATTGAGATAAATATGAAGGAACCTGAGTTCCAAATGATGTGCTTAACGTTTCATAAAACTTAAAAGAGTAAAACAAGGAAAGATACAGATTAGAAATGTTATAAAACGATAACTGCTCCTCTATTATGTGCGACACCAGGCTAATGGAAGGAAAAAAAAAATTAAATATGGAGTGCAAAGATTATCTTTTTCAGAAGAACCAAAGCCTGTAGAAAATTAAATAAAATGTGCAATTGGGATATAAGAACAGAATTTAATGTATATTCAGTAAATGATGAAATCAAAGAATATGAAGAAAAATGGAAGCAACACCTAGTTGTACTGCATAAGGCAGAATATGGGACCGGCAAAAACGTATGAGAAAGTGAAGGAACAATTTGGGGGCAGAACAGGTGATTTGTCCAGTGAATGAAATGAGAGAAGAAGCAGAAGCAGAAGAGGAGGAGGAGGAGGTAATGTTTACCAAAACAAAAATCTGAAGTGTTAGGCCATTAGACTTGTTACACTCTCATAAAACAAGAAGTTTGTTTCCACCTTTTCTTGCCATGTTCCAGAGATCTCTGTCCATAACACTAATAAAGGAGCTAGCTTTAGGAATTTTATGGAGTCTCATTCGTCTTAATGACTCATCCAATTGGTCTGATAGAGGTGTATAAAATGAAAATACTTCAGACCAACTATAACTTCATTTCGTTCATAGTCCCATCTCGTATATGCTGCTGTAGTTTCCATAGCATTTCATTTGTTGCTTTCTGATTCCTTCCATCCATCCATGTTAATGTCCACACTTGATTAGCACAACAAATTACGGTCCTTGCTATTTTGTGTAAACGTAACCTTCTGCTCCCCTGGACCACACAAAGTTCAATTGCTTTGTTGATTATCCCCATAGTGTTGGAATATTTTGTAATTTTATTTTAATATCTACACAATCTTCAGGTGTTAGATTATAACCAATATGTGCAATCATTGACGCGCTCAGAAATATTATTATCTAAACTTGTTTAACTAGCGGCAGGATATTTTCCAAAAGTTTTACTTTCCCTATAGTTATTTGCAAATTATATTTCTTGCCAAATATGTTGGTTGTGATTAGAGTATTGTAAATCATTCTCAGAAGGTGCTATTCATATTAAAGCATTTGCAAACTCCAATATGCCTATTTTTAAATTTATATTGATTAGGAAGTGGCATGCTAACTTTGTCTCTATTCTTGAGTAATTATATTCATAGAAATTTTGAACAGAAACCGCAATATTACCCTTTGCCTGTATTAACTTCTAAACAGTCTGATTTCCTGTTGTTGATTTTAACCACAAATAAATTTGTTTTATAAAGGTGTATGTTGTTTATAGCCTATTTTGGCACATTTTACGGTGAAAGAATTTCTAACAATCTATTTCTATTCATTTTATCAGACGTCTGTTTGTAGTTTATGAAAGCAAGTGGGATATATTTTCTTTATGTGTGGGAGGTTTCTGCTTTTCCAGGTATAAATAAACAAAATAGTTCTGGTAATAACCAATGTGTTTTTAATGCAGTGTGTATAAAATATTCTGCCACTGATGTTGCCGATATTGGAGCACAGTATTTCAGTTGACAGACTGAAATACTGTGCTCCCTCCCTCTTCAATATTAACCCCTTCCTTCCCAACTACTGAAGCAGACGTAAGGTTTTTACCAATCCTGGTGATATTTGTTCAGTGTGTAACTATTTGCCCAGATTTATTTCTGAGTATTCAAACTTTGAAATACAAGCAGCGATACCTGTCTTCCCCTAACCTACCACCTAGGTGGCCCGGGTTCGATCCCAGGGACCCGCATGTGGTATTCGTGCTGGACGAAGCGGCGTCGGGGTGGTTTTTCTCCGGGTTCTCCGGCTTCCCCCGCCACTCAGTCCACCAATTGCTCCATCATCAGCTTTCTATTCATCCATTTCGCCTGCATTGCATATCATCCTCTTCCTCACTATCATAGCTGTTACTGAGCTGACCACCCACTTCCAGGTCTTCACTCTGTCGGTCCATAGGTTTCTGTGCTCCCAGACAGACGTCTGACCCTAGGTACAAGCCTGTAAGTCCTAGGGGGTATAAGTCCTACATAAGGGGAGGGTAACCAGATAAAGAAGAAGAAGATTTGACCTACGTGAAGTCTTGTGTAAACTACTTTCATCTTCCTCAATGAAAACATTGTCAACACATGTTAGAATACCAAAGCTAAAATTATTTACCTTTACCTTATCAATTAAAGTAATTTTCCGTCTGTGCATGATGTATATCATACATACATTGAAAAGGTAGGTGAGATATTAAACCATCGTTCTAGTCCTTTGTTAATTAACATTGACCCAGTCTTAGGCGTAGCCGTGTTATCATTGACCTTCCATACCAGTCCATAGTTTTGATATCTCTATTTACTTGGTGGAAAGCCATTTCCAAGTTTGTGCGTTGCTACACTATATTCTCGTCTTTATCGAATACTGTTGCAACGTAAATAAGTCATGAGTGTTTCAGTGTCCAATTTTAAATACACACTGTTCCTCTGCCAATGCTTCAGTTATTACTTTGAGTGTTTTATTTCTAATCCTTGCACACATTATACATTCAATTAAGAAGTGTAATACTCTGTAATTTCTTCATTCTCTTCTGTTTCCCTCTTTATAATAGTGTAACTGCTGCTATAGTTCGGCCGAAAGTCGGCTTTCCAGTTCCTTATAAAGCGATTGCTTTATTTATGTATCAAGCTACCGCCGAAAGTCGGCTTTCACGTTCCTTATTAAGCGACCGCTTTATTTATGTGTCAAGCTGCCGCAAAGCTAGAATCAAAGAAGCCGAAATGGAAACTCAAAGAGTGGGCAAATTATACAAGCCGGTTTTTGCAATTTTATATTTCTTCCAACATTAATTATGTAGGTTTGATTTTGGACCAAATGACTGGTCCCAAAGTTGTCGACGGACTCACTCAGCCACTCACTCACTCACTCACTCACTCACTCACTCACTCACTCACTCACTCACTCACTCACTCACTCACTCACTCACTCACTCACCTCATTAAGTGCAATGTAAGGACACACCGTCATATTTTAGAAGTTTCATAAATACTGTTAGAAGTATAAAATTGCTTGTTAAGTGGAACACAGAAGTCTGGCATTCTGCAAGAAAATTATGTTCATGATTATGATAACAATGGTATCATGTGATTTCCTCTAAGTTTGGTGCGTTTACAAATATAGGAATATTTAGTTATAAATTAATCTGCTAGTAAAAGGTCTAACATTGTACTGGAGCAATCTCAAAATAACAACACAATGGTATACGCTAGAGAAGAAATAAAGCCAACACTACAATTGTTCAATGAACTGGCTCCTTACTTAATTTAAGAATTACTAAGGAGAAATAAAGGCACACAAAGGAACTAGGCCAAAGAATTCCATTTAGTATAATTGCTCAATTACACATTTTACAAACAACATTCGTTTAGGAGCTCAAGGAAATTGCAAGAGCATTAGCAGCTGACACAGATTTTGTTAAGTGTCTTTTATTGATACTGCAGCAGTTGTGACGAGGAATTACCTTCTTGTAATTTACTAATGAACTGTTTCACATAACGGGGAGAGTGCGCAATATCCTAAGCGTTTCACAGTTAATTAATTACCTTTATTTATTCAGAAGGTACGTTTAACTCACCACGGCAGATATCCCGACAGGGCCTAACCAACTGTCCAGTAGGTCCACATTTTGGCACGAATACAGAACACAGGAACAGGGCTGCCAACTCATAGCACCGAACGTCCACGACAGCGTCGTACACTTCCAGTTCCTTAAATACAAATAAAATACATACAGACTATAAATTCAGGTGAGGATATCCATGAACTAGGGTCGAAACTACACAGTGCAAATATACAAAGAAAGGAAAGTTAGCACGCCAATGCACAGTGTTGCATTTTGGCAATATAGATGTTAGTCAAAGTTTTAACAGTGTTTTTTGTTATTTTCATATTATATTGGCATTTAACAATAACTGTAATGGTAGCTGTTTATATATATAAATTTACTTCAGTATTATTGTAGCTTCTTTTGTTTCTTTTTTCCTTTCCAAAAATCAAGATCCATAGAATTTTAGCCTGATGAAACCGTGTTATCATCATCCACGCGTAGATCTCCTAGTTATTTTACGTGGACCCTCCCCATCCCTTGCCACAGCCACATTTGTAGTCGCTGGGATTAAAATCATGACGTTCCGTTTGATCGGCCAGTCCATTTCGTCTGGTTTTTAACATCCATACCTATTCGAATTAACTCCTTTTAAGGTGCCTGCGACAGGGATACCCAAACTGGTCCAGGAATTAGAGGAGGAGTGGCATATGTAACGAATTAATTTATGCAATAGAGGGTTAAATAATCATCACCAACTTTTCTACACTAATTTTCATAAATATTTACACGTCATCCCCAAAGCCTTAATTCTTTGCACTTTCCTTTTGTTAGTCATAATATTCTCAAGGAACTATGTCGGTGACATAGTGCCATATAAATGCATATAGTATACGTGAAGACAGACACGCCCATTAAACATTTAAAATTGTGCTGCATAAACGGCGAAGGAGAAAAAGATCTGATGTGTTGCACTCACATGACTTTCTCTACTCTTGTACTAACTATTCTTACAAACTCATATTCCTCTTTCTTCTTCATGTTAGCCGAGATAAATATTTGTAGAAATTATTTTATTCCTAATGGGATATAAACCAAGAGGACGAAGACCAATAGGAAACGCTGGCAAGACCTGAGACCGGAACAGGTAATAGCCTAATCCATAATTACAGTAGAAGAAGAACAAGAAGAACAAGGTAGGTACAAGGGGAATATGGGAATATAGAAGGCTTTGACCGATAGTCAAATCTTTTAAAACTTCGAAATTTCGTTCTCTTTACACGGCTAAGGTATAACAAAAAAATCTGATGTGTTGCACTCACATGACTTTCTCTACTCTTGCACTAACCATTCTAACAAACTCTTATTCCTATATCTCCATGTTAGTTAAGAGAAACATTCGTACAAATTATCTTATTGCTTATGTCCTTGTAGGTGCAAGGGAGATATTAGAATACAGAAGGCTTTGTGCGACAGTCAAATCTTTTTGACCTTTGAGATTCCGTTCTCTTTGCACGATTAACATATAAAAAAATGAACAACGTTGTTGCATTGCGCTGAAGTTCTAAGTTTTCCGAAACTCACACACACAACAAGGAATATCTCCGAAATGGCTCACCCTACAAGAAAATTTATTGGAACATACATTATGTATTTGACCAAGATCTACATTTTTTGTATAGTATGATTTGGTCTATCTCTAACGGTTTACCAGTTATGCAAAAGTCGTCGAGAGTAAATACGACTACAGGGGCTTTAGCCAGAAAATTCAAGATATACATTTCATTTGTCATAAAAATATCTCAAACATATGACATTTTAATCACAATCGTTAGAGCCATTTTCAAGAAAATCAAAATTTTCGAAAAATCTTTCATGTAAAGGGTAGTGTAGGGTGGGGCTATTTTCTTCAAAATCTTCGTGTCGGATCCTTGAAAGACATTAAGCTTAAATACCAAGTTTGGTTTTTAACCGACTTTTCGTTTTTGAGTTATGCTGTCCACAGACTGACAGACACACAGACACACACACGGACCTTTTTCTAAAACTGCTTTTTTTTTGGATTCAGGGGGCCTCAAAACATACATTTCCGGTGAAATCTCGACATAGAATTTTTGGGTGGAATACAGTACTACTCCTACTTACCAGTAGAGAAAGTAAAAATGAATAACGATCTTCCATTTGTAGAAAGTATATGTATTGTAAAACTCACACAAATAACTAGGAATACCTCAGAAATGGTTCACTCAAAAAAAAAAAAAAAAAAAAAAAGCCAAACAAAAAAAAAAAAAAAGCTACACATAAATTGTATTTTAAGAAGATCTACATTTTTGTATAAGATTTGGTCTATGTCTTACGGTTTACCAGTAGTACAAATGTCATTATGAGTAAACAGGGCTACCTGCGCTATAGACAGAAAATTCAAAATATACATTTAATTTGTCATAAAAATATCTTAAACATGTGGCATTTTAATCAAAATTGTTAGAGCAATTTTCGAGAAAATAAAAATTTCCAATAATTTTCCATGTAAAAGTAGTTTAGGGTGAAAGAATTTCATCAATATCTTTGTGTCACATCCTTGAAAGATATTAAATACCAAATTTGATTTTTAAGCGAGCTTTCGTCTTTGAGTTATGCTGTTCACACACACACACACACACACACACACACACACACACACACACACACACACACACACACACACACACACACACAGATAAATACGGACCCTTATTAAAAATGTTTTTTTTTTTTTTTATTCAGGTGGCCTCAAAACATATTTGCGGTGAAATCTCGACATCGAATTTTTAGGTGGAATACAATGCTTCCTCTACTTACTATACGTAGTAGAGAAAGTAAAAATACAATGTCTAAGAACAACGGGAACATTCACATTACAACTTGTTTTCCACTTACTATTAAGATGAGTATTCGTTAAAAGTGATTTCAATGCACATTACTCTAAGTAACTCCTACATGAGAGCATAGGACCTGAAAATGCTGAGCTTGATATCTTTTCAAAGTTCATGAAACAAACATGAGAGCGTGAAGTCAATTTGTTAGAGATTATTGCTTAAATAGTGGAAAACAGACACGAGGAAAGCTAATATCTCCGAAATAGTTAACTTATAGCAGACAAAACATTTTATGTGACTGATATCTGAACATTAATATTCTCTTTCCTGTTATACAAATAAATTTTGTGGGCACAAGTTATATTTATATCACTGGCTTTACCGCGTGGTACAGGGTGTTTGTACAACAACGCAAGGTGTGATTGGATTTTGTGTTGACCAACTTCGTCATTAAATTTTGTGTCCGCCATAATTACGTCTTTGTGTAATATAAATTGTATATTTATGAGTCCCATAACGTCCTGTCGTCCATCTCATGTATGTAGAGTAATCATCAAAATCATCATCCGTCTTCCAGGTATTGGGTCTTGTGGACAGTTACGATCTCTGTGCAGAATTATCTGTCCACCTCTTCCTTGGACGGCCAAGAAGTCGCTTTCCTATCAGGCGATAATGGAGCACTGGTCAAGGTATCTTTATCTTGGGAGTGCGGAATATGTGTTCATCCCAACTTGTGGTCATTTCCATATACATAAGTACGTAGATTCAAATTTCTAGAACCTCCAGTAAAAATAAAATAGCACTACTGGCTGCTTGTATTTTATTTCAATGCAAAACTCTTAAAATATATTTGACTTTTGTTTTAATCGAGTTCTTCAGTGTTATTTTTGACAAAAAGAAAAAGAAGAACAAAAAATTCCCCATGCAAAAGATCGTTTAGTCTGGGAAATTTCTGGCTTGTTTTCTTAAATGGTACATAACTTAACTACAATATTTGGTATTTATCTAGCTGTACTAGGTGACAAACCCACGAGACAAGAATGTGAAACTGCGGAGTTGTTTAGCGAGCCTATTGCACATACACGGCGAGACAGCTATGTACACTTTGTTCACATGCAATCATGTCTTCCGGCAGCCACGTGCCAGACATCGGCAGGCACAAGAGATAATCCATTTGTGTGACATTACTTACTGTACGCCAAGATACCAGCATTTCACAGTTCAATTAAACAGATAACTAAGGTCAATAGGTCTGGTCGCTTTAAAAGGTAGTACCAGCATGATGTTTACAGAAAGACGCATAGAAAGAGAAAAAGCGAACCTGACTGACTGGCTGACTCAATGACTAACTGGTTGGCAGACTAAAATACGCACTGAAGACAGCGCGTTTTGCTTATAAGTGCTTCTTCTTTGAGGGAATCTCAAACCAGCAGCTAAATGTCATACTTTACTATTAATTTATCGCTTTAGATTAAACACTGAAACTAATTTGTAAGAACTTAGCAATCTAACACGCTATGGCCATTTATCTTTATTTATACAGTGTTTGTTAAATTAGGAATTAATTACATTCTCTTACTGGTTAGCAGGTTGCAGGTTGCAGGAGGGAGGCTGTTGATGTGGGTAAGCAATAGCAGGGGGCTCAAGACACTGCATTGGGGCACCCCTGCATTGATGCCGTACAGTTGGGAATGGATGCTGTCCCTGGTGACAACAAAGGAGTGGTTAAATTAGTAATGTGTGTGTGTATGTGTGTGAGTGTGTGTCTGTGGACAGCATAACTCAAAAACGAAAAGTCGGTTAAAAACCAAAATTGGTATTTAAGTTTAATGTCTTTCAAGGATGTGACACGAAAATTTTGAAGAAAATAGCCCCACCCTAACCTACCCCTTACATGGAAGATTTTTCGAAATTTTTTATTTGGTTGAAAATGGCTCTAACGATTTTGATTAAAATGCCATATGTTTGAGTTATTTTTATGACAAATGAAATGTATATCTTGAATTTTCTGGCTATAGCCCCTGTAGTCGTATTTACTCTGGACGACATTTGCATAACTGGTAAACCGTTAGAGATAGACCAAATCATACTATACAAAAAATGTAGATCTTGCTAAGATACACAATTTATGTCCCGATAAATTTTGTTGTAGGTTGAACCATTTCTCAGATATTCCTTGTTACGTGTGTGAGTTTAGGAAAACTTAAAAGCTTTCGTGAAATGGAACATCGTTGTTCATTTTTTTATATGTTAAGTGTGCAGAGAGAACGGAATCTCAAAGCTTTAAAAGATTTGACTATCGCACAAAGCCTACTGTATTCTAAGGAAATAACCAATAAGATAATTTGTACAAATGTTTATTTTAACTAACACGAAGAAGATATAGGAATAAGAGTGTGTAAGAATGGTTAGTACAAAAGTAGAGAAAGTCATGTGAGTGCAACACATCAGATGTTTTTAGAAGTAAATACGTGCTTGCACAAAGCACATTAGTCCCGTTTTAAATCGGGTATATTGAACATTAAAGAAAATTGCATACTACCGGGCCAAACGTGTAAATAATTGCACATAAATTTCGTTTGAACATACTGCAGTGGAGCGTAAACTCCCATTAAGAATATGCTTTCCTAAAGGTTTAGCAATCACTAGTATCACATCGTTAAATTCAAAACGAAATAATCAATAAGGTAAGAGGTGTTTCACGCAAGAGTGACATAACCTTTGGAACGCTCAATGCACATTCACCACATCTATATCCAATGCAGGTAACTTAACCTCCAGCCATTAGCTGCCAACCTCAGCACCAATGCTTCATACATACGTCTTACAGACGATATGAAATGCATGTGCTCACCACAAGGGTAAGTTTTAGAAACAAACTACCTTACTATTTATAGTGAACATGAATATCATGTTAGGTCCCTACCATTCAGTAAATAAAGTGAATAAGGTAAATCGGTTTTGCTCAGCGCGCATGCGCAGTAAGTAGGCATGGACTTCGCGTGTATTTATTTTATTTCAAGTGAATTTATGTATTTCTGACTGACCAGAGCATATTTAAAGTTTCTTTTTTAATGTTTCTATCATATCCCTAATGGATGTAATGCTGTAACCGGTGTCGGTAGTTAGTAAACAATCTTGTGCGGCGTTTAAAACAAGAATCGATTCCAATTGAGGTCGTTGTGTCATCATTGCATAAGCCTCTCAAACAGAACAGGCCAGATATCCAGACCTTTAAACGTACCAAATAAAATCATTGTAATTACGTGGAAATATAAGATGTGAGGTAATGTTTTCATACGGGACAATCAGCCATAACTTCACTTTTTCACGTAAGTTTCTGGTGTCTGGCGCAGCGCGACAAAACATCTGAATTCAATGCATGGCTAACTTTACTTAAATGGTTTTATAGAGCATTAGAATAGTTCATTGATGCGCCGGCAGTAGCTGAGTACCCGATCAACAGGTTGTGCCACGTTGCCACACACTCTCACCTTTAAACACGATTATCTAGTTATCGGTGCATTTAATTAAAAAAGGTTATTGGTCTTTTTTTGTTAGTTTAGATACACTCTCTCACTTCCTTCAGTCTGGCGGATTATTTCACTTCCACGCTGCATAGATGACTAAGGAAAACTGCAGGGTATGCAACACATCACCCCCATCCATTGATGCTATGCCCCTGATCAACAAAAAAGTAAGAGGGCAATTTACAGGCAGATTCTTAGATATTTCTACAACTCACAGAGGTAGTCTTCATAATCTTGCGAGCATATTTCGGAAATAGAAAGTATCGATTTCCGAAGTGACTTGTAGTCAAGGACAAATTGGACAAAAAAGGGGAATAACGCCACCTAATGCATGACCATGATCATGAGCTGTGCATGCTCGTGGAAGCGTTCTTAAAATAAGTGAGATATACGGCACCACAGGTTGTTATTCTCATCTTTTGTGACTGAGGTAGCTGGGTATTTATTGATAAATTACTTACTAGATATATGCATTTGAATTAAAGGGGATATGGGTATGTGGCTTTGTTGGTAAACAACATGTTTGTAGCCGCTATGCGTTCCAGCGCTCTTACGGATGCACATGTCTTTGTTGGCACTATTTTTATTAACGTGTGATGGGTTGAGTGTTAAAACTAAAGTATAATATTTCTGGTTTCATTCCTGTCGCTAGGTCTACATATACGTCAAAGTTATCAGAAGAATGCAAATGCTGCATCTTTCTGCCACATTCACATGTCACATTCTGACAGCTCACAATTAGTGGACAGTGCGATATTTGCCGGGAGATGTCACGTTGTGGTGAGATCATTATCATCATCAGCATCATCGATTTCATGGTAAAGCCTTTCAGTGTGCAGCGAAGCTTGCGCGTCACTGCAATCCATGTTACTGATTGCTTTTGGTGACTACTTGCGAGTATTATGTGCTGAAATGACGATTATACAGTTAGAACACATTAATTTACTGATGTAACGTAGTTTGTCAGTTCTATTTAGACAGGTATATGGGTATTTTGGGAGTTTAGACCATAAGCGTAGTTCAACTTTGTGAATATTTATTCCATAAAATAGCATTTGTACATTTTAAATTCTAATCAGATTTTATATTTTATCAACAGTTATATCTTAGGATTTTATTTTAACAACTCTTGCTATATATGCAGCATGGATGTTACTGCTCCGGTCATGTGGCAACCATGGATTCTACATAACGAGTGTAATACATATGTCCAGTACAATTATTGCCAATAAAGAGCCTTTTCACCGAAAAATAATGCGTGTCAATAATGTGTGAACAATGCTGTAATGTACTTGTACCTTAATTTGAATGAATTTAGTCACAATTTAATGTTTAAATATTATCGTGCAAAGTTAAATTTCTAGGAGAGATTTGGCAACCTCGGCTAAGCATTTAATTGTTATTAAATTCATTCGAATAGAAATAAAAGGACATTACAGCATTGCTCACACAATGTCTACACGACATTTTGTGAATCGATAAACCATTTTTAAGATGGCTCGAAATATTGCAAATATTAGACACATTTTTTTTTCGGCGAAACGGTGCATCATTGACAATAATTGACAATAATGTATTTAAAATCCTTTTATACGGGGGTTCAGACACCTTCAAGGTGTGCGTAATTAATTATACTTGAATAAGGAAAATTGAAGCTATTAACAGTGAAGCAACAACATTCTAAAGTAAGAACAAATTAGAAACTAAAAACTTCACTTATCTTAGTAATGTGAAGTTTTTAGTTTCTAATTTGTTCTTACTTTAGAATTATACTTGAATTTTTCAGTTATTTTGTCTTCGTGATAGTTCTAGCGCTATTCAGTTATTTTTCGCGATATCATGGAGAAGTATGGGATTTGTATGCCAACAAAAGCTACTCTTCCTTAAATATACTGTGACGCCGGTCGACGGCAGCGGCAACACAGCATAGGCAAGGGTACGGGCCCGGGATGTCTCACATCATAAGCGGTACGTGTGTCAAAGCGTTCAAGGTGAAGCTGCCTCGCGCAAATGTTTGTGAACACGTGGCAACTATCACGGCGGCAACACAAAGGATTTTCGAGATTATTCGCGAAATGTCCATCGGCGGGCGTGTTTGTAGAGATTCCAGGAAAGGTGAAGTTTGAAGGTCTGTTACATCGTCCTCGCTATAAGGAGGAGAGCTGACGAGAACAGTCAGTGTTTAGTAATAGTTACAGGCAAGAGTCGTCGCAGTGGGCAGCTTTTTGATTCAGTTTCACTTTTGGTATGTGCATGTATATATGTATGTGTGTGTGCGTGCGTGTGTATGTGTGTATGAGAGTGTGCGCGCGCGTGTGTATGTCAGCTGCGTTTGTCGGTCGCGTCAGAAGGACGATAGCGAAACAGTTACTGTGCTTTTCAAATGGGAAGGAGTTTGTCCTTGAGCGTCTCCAGGCCGGTAACCAATCGGAGTCCTGCTGTGTTGTCATATTGCTTTCCCCTTAAGCTAGCTTGACGCGCGCCAACAAATATGAAGAGTGGGGGTAATGACCTTGCAACGCTGTGCATGTAAATGTATCTCATTGGCTGCAGATCAGAACTCTTCCCATTTGAAAAGCACTATAGTGATTGAGAAGTGAGTCAAGGATACGAGAAGAAAAGAGTTGTGATTTGTAATATCGCGAAGGACTTAAGTCTGTGTAACGTCAGTAAAAGAGAACTGTCTTATTGTGTATTCAGATAGAGGAAAATGAGTAATTGGACTGAGCTAATTTTATCATTTTGTCACACTGGTGTCAGAAGTGGGATTCGACAAACTGTCTTTTGTTACAATATCATTATTGATTCAGTTTCCTCTATTCTACTTATAGCAACAACGAAATGTATAAAGCAACTATTTCTACAAAGGCCTATCTCGATTAACATGAGCAAATATAAAAATATTATTTTGTAAGAAAGTCTAGTAGCGACTATATGAAAATAGCAGTGATTGAGAAAGTTATGTGATTGTAATAATTCGGAAGTTGTTCACTCATTTTCCTTGGAACAAACTCGCATTCTCTTCCAGTCTCCGCGTAGGGTAGGATGTGATCCTAATTATAGAATAATTGCTCCAGCCCTGCCGGAATTAAGTCTGGTTATCTGGGTTGAGAAACCAGAATGCTAACCACTCGATTATACTGGGAATAATGGTTCTAATCTTAATTAAAACATAGAACGTCGTTGATCAGCTCACCTGCTGGGCATCTCGCTGCGTGAAATGTCCCATATAGTTGGGAAACATGGTGTAATTGAAAGGGACGCGGTGCTGCTTGCAAAATTTGACGATAACAGGTAGACATATTCCTGAAACAGAGGTAAAACAAGTTAGTGAGTAACTGATTAGTAACACTGAGCCATTCACTGTGTTACTTTTACAAGGTTAAATACATAATTTTGCATATGCTTGGTACAGAGAACCAATTTAGTAAAATGCAAGAGTGTTACGATTGTTTAGCGAGGCCTTCGTAGCTTCCCCTCCTTTCCCTTCCTTTGTCCCTCTGCAATGACTGCACCTTCATGCTACGGGCTGGACATGACCAATGACACGACGGCCTGAAAGGAAAGTATTGTTGTTTTTTTCGGTCGCTTAGTAAATCGTTATCCCTCTCTTTACCACTCTCCAAAGGCGGTTTATTGCATAGGTATTAGAAGAAAAATTTTCATTCAAAAGAAGAAACTACATTATAATATAACGTAATAGACAAACATATTAAAGCTACTTTTATACGATTTTAATTCCAGTATAAATATTTGGAGAATTTGTAGACTAACGTTTTAAACGTACCTAATATTACAATATGTTTAGTGTAAAGCTTTACCCGTTTTTATGATTGTAAGGACAAAGTTTTCCTTATAACACAGAATCGTTTAACTCAATAAATCTGCTTATTTCAAGTAATATTTGCAGCCTTTTCCATAAAAGACATTAAGAATTTGGAGATAAACCTAAAAAAGGTTAAAAGTGGTGTAATTAGGAGGTCAGGTGTATCCATTCCTTCCCTCCCCTACGTATCCTTGTTCTCATTACAGAGTCACGCCTCTACCCCGCATTCCAGCGTCATTGAACACTAATTACACCTCATACCTTGCGGGACTTTCTTTCAATACGTATGCAGTAAACCACCTTTACTGGATGGCATTAAAATTTAAAATGTTTGTAAATGTTGCTTGAAATAAGCAGCATTTATTGAGTTAAACGATTCTGTGTCATAAGAAAAGCTTTAACTTTTATCTTAGAATCACAAAAACGTGCAAAGCTTTACAGTAAAACTAATGCAATATTATATTGAAAAATATAAAAACGTTTAATTATCCTAAAAATTCTCCCTATATTTGTATTGAAATTAAAATTCGTATCGAAATAACTTTAAGCATGTTTTTCTAATACGTTATATTATAACTAGGTTATGCTTTCAAATGAAGGTTCTCTTCTAATGCCTATGCAATAAACCGCTTTTCTTGGGTGGCATTAACATTTAATTACATTCCTGAGACTTTGCACAGTTTGTGTAATTTGTTGAACTGTGCTGCCAGCGTACCATAGACCAATAATCTGGCCACGTGTAGCTTCTGATGCGTACGACATGATGTGACACAAGCAACAGTTGCGTTCAATGAGTAACGATTTAGTGAGCCATCAGGGGTAATCAATACTTCTCTTTCATGCCGACGTGTTATTGGTTATAACTATGTCCATCCAGCAGCAATTAACACTGCCCAGTCATTGGAGAGGAGCAATGAGTGAAAAAGAAGGGGAAGCTACAAAAATCTCGTCATGATACTCTTGCATTTTACTAAATTCGTTTTGTGTACCACAGGCAGTGGCCATTGATGACCAGTACAGTAATTCTTAAGCAATTGACTTCATGTTATGAACAAACAAAGCATTATTACTACAAAAAAGACAAAAGTGGCCGAGGACCATTGATATAGGCAGATAAACTCAGTTTAATGCTGTCTGCATGTGCCAAAAGACTAAATACTGTACGAAAGTTGGGGCGTGGTTGCTTACCTGCGAAATCGCTATCTATGTTATACTAGAATTTTCTTTCTCCATTTAGGAAGGATGATCCTGACAGGATTTGAACCGCTCACGAGTCAGGCCTCATGTTGTCGGCAATACAGTACGCTTGTTAGTTATTTGACATTGCCGGCATCTTCCCCTGATGCAATACCACCCGTATTTAAACTTCTCAAGCGTTCATTTGCTTGCAAAATTTAAGAAAAGTTACTGCAAAGAGAGCAGAACATTAACTTCTCTGGTAATTATTATTTATTTATGCCAACAAACTTACTATGGCGTTTTTAAACACACAAGCCGTGTGTGGGCAATGTTTGAGAAGCAGAATTGGAACTGAAAAACGCAATTCTGCTTCTCAAACATTAGCTTCTCTTCTAAGAGGTAGAAAATCCTATTGGAGGCCTGACGTTACATTAAAAAATAAAGAAACGTGCAGAAATAAAGTATATAGTGTGGCGTCGGGCGCCAGCCGCCGCCAAAGACGCTCAAGGTCAAGTAAGCTCTCACCACTACGTGGCGAGTAAACAACGTAACAATTGAGTGGGTCAGAACAGTGATAGAACATTCCACACTGTTCGAGAAAACTTCACGTGCCGGGCTTGTTTACGAAAAGGTGAATTTCGAGAAAAATCCATGCTATGTCATTCTCGCCTATATAAGCGAATGCTGCGGCATGAGTCTTCGGAGTAATTGAGTGCTGAACGAGTCAACTATTAGCAGTTAGTTTTAAGGGTGTATGTGTATGCGTGAGTATAGTCAGTGTAAAGAGAGTTTGGGTATCGCCAGAGACAGTTATAGACATTAAATCGTCGCGTCGGAGTCGTTTGTTGTGTAAATCGTTTCAATTAAGCCTGTTTGAGTATTTGTGAGACAGAGAGAGAGAGAGAGGGAGAGAAGAAGAAGAAGAAGAAGAAGAAGAAGAAGAAGAAGAAGAAGAACTCAAAGACGGTGAAGTACGTGTCAAGATTACGAGAGGACACAAGAACTGGGTTGCAAGGTCACTACGAATGTAGATTGCACCAACCATAATAATAAAAGAGCATATTGTTTTTGTGATTCAATTTTAGAAGGGAAATAAAGTGGCGGAAAAATTAACTGAACTTGTCATTGGTCACAATATTTTACATTCATATGCATTTAATTACTGTCATATATTTTATACAGCTTGTATAACTTACTGTTTCAAAAACATAGATTTCTGTCTAATTCATATTGAACTAAACGTTTTCAGAGACGTTCCAATACATAATTTTGTTATAGGTACAAGGGGAATACAGAAAGCTTGTCAAATCTTTGAAAAGTGTACCAATATATGCGGGGTTTGAAACAGATATGCTTATCATGACTGCAGAAACAACTGAATTGGGCAAAACTTCTAAAATGACAAAGTACTGAAAAGTTCACACTAAAAGCAACACACATCTCGGAAATGGCAGGTTCTACAGAGAGGTTATATGACAAATTGTATGACAACCTTTAAGTAGTACGGTTTTCTCTATATTTTATGGCTTACACACACGCGCGCACTGTCTCTCAACTAGAGTTGTAGAACTACTGCAGGCTACCGTAGACTATCATAAGTGTAGACTACGGTAGTTTTCCTAGTAGAGTTGTCAGTTAAGAACCTACCGCACGTTAGGTGTGTTATATACTCATCGACCGTTACCTGATACCGATAACGTTGTTTATGTTTTTTGATCAACTTTTACTAGATTCCTCTAGAAACCGAAAGCGTTGAACTTTGAATCTCCTCGAAATTGAGGGCGCATATACAAAGGGCCTCTGAACCTGCGGAACATTAATTTCTTCAAAAACATTTGGAGGTTCCTCTAAGTGTACCACACCTCAGATCGAACATACTGATAATGATCAGGAGTAATGTTATTTTGTACCGAAAAGTATACCTTTTATTTTTATCAAGTGAATAAAGTCATGATCACAGTTTTTGATGATCATTATATCTAAATTTATCATTACATGTCTTAATTCGTTGTATTTTGTATTACGTTTCTTTCGATCACAGTTTTTGATGATCATTATATGTAAATTTATCATTACATTTCTTAATTCGTTGTATTTTGTATTACGTTTCTTTCCCTATCACTTTCTACGTCATTAATATACTGTACCGCTAGTTTTGGTAGAGCACAACTCCACCCTCAACAAATTTTCTTAGATTTGTTCAAGTGTCCTCAAAACATGTATTTCGGGTGAAATTCGAATCCGAATTTTTGGATGCAGTGCAATGCTTCATCTGCGCACTATATGTGCTAAAATGCAGTGTTCTTTATTTTAATCTATTTTTGCCACTTCCTTTAAAAACTTTCATAAGAGGATATTATATTTGTGTTCTCAATCATTGTAGCTAAACTGTTTTACCTGTTACTCCGGACAAACATTATTATGCTGAGGGTAAATGCAGAAACTAATCATACGATGTTAATTATTTCTTGCGATGTTCCACACTATTTGTGGCAAGTCAGAAATGGTGTGGGTATATTCATCGTTGACAATATCTCTGCCAATATCTGCAATGAAGGATTCTATCAGGGGAAGTTTCAAAGGAATGTTGCCCTTTGATCTGAAAGAGCATTCTTTGTGTTGTGAAATACTTGATATGCAGGAAACCCGTCCTCCGTTCGGTTTGCTTTGTGATGGAATTCTGACAAAGCTCTCTCGTAATGATTGTGATGATGAATGCGACTGAACAAGCATTTTCTGAATAACTTGCGGAAAATTAGGAGGACAGAATATCAAAGCATCTTATTGTGAGCAACAAAAGAAAAGACGCAAGATGTTTTGTGCCTGTGCTTATTAGTACGTAATTTTTGCTCCAATATGGGGAAATCAATAATGAAATACAACTTTTATTCGTTTGCTTACTTTTTTATTTGCGGTAGTGTTACCATCAGCTCTCATTGCAGGAAATTGTAAGCAAAATGTGGAATATGAGAGAAAGAACTGCTTTAACGATGGCCAAACGCGACAAATGAGATCACGGAGCGGAGGTCACAAATCACGCCTGACCAACGGATTCAGGCATTGATTTATGCCTGAGCCGGCCTATAATCTGTTGATGATGTGCCGATATTATTAGAACTCACACTAAATATGGGGTCACAGATGTCATTACAGGGTTATCCGCTCTTATTGTCTTCTCTCTATTTAAATTTCGTTGATTACTTCTAAATCTATGAGAGAACAATCATTTTCATAATAAATTGATTTACTTATGACGTAACTTCCCTTACTTAGGGATTGACGTATAAAATTTAAATACGAAAGGTTTATTAAATTCTTCTCTCCTCTTACTATTTAATCTAATCGCGTAAAGGCGCTATAGCAATAGCTATTTCAAAGAGAATGTTTGAATACCTCGGCGTAGCTACAGTCGTCAAGCTGTAAGATTCTTTCCTTCTCAGTGGTATTGGTTCGATGTGTACGGTGATATTTAATTCGAAATAAATTCTCTTTTTACATATATAACTTGTATTATTTTCTTCTAGTCTATTAAAACTCCCGCTTGTTACTTAATTATATACGTAGTTATTTGCAGTACTTTTGACAACATTATTTGCATTAATCTTAGGAACCGTTGGTATAATAACCGAGGATCGGTTTCTAATGCCTCTGCATTTTGCATTGGGTTATGAGGGCTTAGAAATGGAAACTGCTTCACACCAGAGCATAATAATAAACTTTTCGTCAAAGATACAAGCATCTTTACAACTGCAGTGACTCTCCTAAATTTTTCTAGCAGTCAATTTTAAGAGAATGACAATTATTACTACTTTCTGTACTAGTAAAGTAGAGGAAGTATTGTATTTCACCCAAAAATTTGATGTCGAGAAGGTCCGTGTGTGTGTTTGTGTGTGCCTGTGTGTCAGTCTGGACAGCATAACTCAAAAACGAAAAGTCAGTTAAAAACCAAAGCTGGTATTTAAGCTTAATGTCTTTCAAGGATGCGACGCGAGGATTTTGAAGGAAATTCCTCCACCCTAAGCTACCCATTACATGGACAATTTTTAAAAAAATTTGATTTTCTTGAAAATTGCTCGATTAAATTGCTTGATTAAAATGCCATATGTTTGATATATTTTTATGACAAATGAAATGTATATCTTGAATTCTCTGGTTGTAGCCAATGAAGTCCTATTTATTCTGGTAGACTTTTGCATAACTGGTAGACCGTAAGAGATAGACCGAATCTTACTGTAGAAAAATGTAGATCTTGCTAAAACAATTTATGTCTAAACATTTTTTTTTTTTTTTTGTAGAGTGAACCATTTTGGAGATATTGCTCGTTATTTATATGAGTTTTGGAGAACTTACACTTCTGTCAAATGGAACATTGTTGTTCATTTTTTTATATGTTAACCGTGCAAAGAGAACGGAATTTAAAAGCTTTAAAAGATTTCGCTATCACTTAAAGTACACTCCCACATTTTCCTTCTCCTTTCCATCTACAAGGAAATAACCAATAAGATAATTTTCTGCAAATGTTTATCTCAGCTAACATAAAAATATAGAAATAAGAGTTTGTAAGAATGGTTAGTACAAGAGTAGAGAAAGTCATGTGAGTGTAACACATCAGATTATTTTCATTATGCAGAAAAAAAAAAGAATCAAACAAACGTATTATAGCTTAGATGTTTTGGCATTCTACATTTTAATTTTGTCAGTTTTATTCTTTACGTTTCTTTACTTCCGTTTATTTAAACTGCATTGGGCTTCCAACTTTTATCTGTAGTGCTAACAATAGTTGTTTATGCTCGACCATGCCATCATGTAGCGCTTACACGCCACTGCCTTGGGCGCCATTATATCCACTTCTTCATAATAACACTGCTATGCACCAATCAAAGGTGCACCTGTTCATAATGACTTTTGCATAACTGGTAGACCGTAAGAGATAGACCGAATCTTACTGTAGAAAAATGTAGATCTTGCTAAAACAATTTATGTCTAAACATTTTTTTTTTTTTTTTTGTAGAGTGAACCATTTCGGAGATATTGCTCGTTATTTATATGAGTTTTGGAGAACTTACACTTCTGTTAAATGGAACATTGTTGTTCATTTTTTTATATGTTAACCGTGCAAAGAGAACGGAATTTAAAAGCTTTAAAAGATTTCGCTATCACTTAAAGTACACTCCCACATTTTCCTTCTCCTTTCCATCTACAAGGAAATAACCAATAAGATAATTTTCTGCAAATGTTTATCTCAGCTAACATAAAGATATAGAAATAAGAGTTTGTAAGAATGGTTAGTACAAGAGTAGAGAAAGTCATGTGAGTGTAACACATCAGATTATTTTCATTATGCAGAAAAAAAAAAGAATCAAACAAGCGTATTATAGCTTAGATGTTTTGGCATTCTACATTTTAATTTTGTCAGTTTTATTCTTTACGTTTCTTTACTTCCGTTTATTTAAACTGCATTGGGCTTCCAACTTTTATCTGTAGTGCTAACAATAGTTGTTTATGCTCGACCATGCCATCATGTAGCGCTTACACGCCACTGCCTTGGGCGCCATTATATCCACTTCTTCATAATAACACTGCTATGCACCAATCAAAGGTGCACCTGTTCATAATGACACTGCTATACACCAATCAAAGATGCACCAGTTCATAATGACACTGATATACACCAATCAAAGATGCACCAGTTCATAATGACACTGCTATACACCAATCAAAGGTGCACCTGTTCATAATGGCACTGCTAGCCGCCAACCGAAACATCCACATTTAGCGATCAATACTTTGGCGTCTGCGCACATTCCCACGCAGCTGAAAGCGTATAGGGGAGAAAGTCACGCTGTTTATTTAATAATTAGTGTTAATATTCTAAATAACGTTGTAATACATTTAATTTGTCTTCTCGTTTTAAGTCTACTCTCCTAAAGGTTTGCGGCTCAAAAAATATGACGCCAACATTTATAGAAATTAAGCTTAACCCAAACCAGGCTTTTCATGGCAAACTTGTAATTTTTTATTACTCAAAGATGGTTAAAACTGTATTGATTGAAATACTATTTTAAGATATTTTCAAGCCTAATATAGTGTAAGTATATTTTGAATTTTCTGTGAACAATATGGAAAGCCCTCTTCATTATGAATTACTTTTGTATTGAATGGGACAGTGGGACGTTTGAAGCGCTCAAAAATCTATTTTTTGTTTTGTGTCTTATAAAAATCTACAAGATTTTACGAACCCAATAATATATTGCATTATAGGTATTCTTAATATTTAAGCCCTTTATATGGTGATTTAAACATGGCGTTACCACGGCCACGCCCCTTTTAAATACCTGCATCACCATTGATATTAAAATTGCTATATCTTTGTGATTTGTGGCAGCAGAGCTATGCAGTAAATTTTGTGCTTGTTGTTGGCACCTCTGCTGCCGATGTGGCTGCATGTATATTGCAGAAGGCTCTCACAATATGGCGAATTGTTTACTTTTCAAGCACATGTGGGTTATAGTTGCAATTTTGTTTACAGATCAAATTATCGAGTTTAGTGTCATTTATTCAAGGTGGATTCAAGCCTTGCTACAAATATGGTTAGAGTAAAGCATTTTGGTAGAAGAAAGGCTGTGTTTTGTAGCAAAAGTACAAAAAATAGTGAAATTGAAAATGTACCTAAACTTCCTAGTTGTAGTAAAGTTTCAGCTTCTGGGAAGAATTGTCTCATGTACAGCCAGATGATGACAACAGCTTTTGCATAGATGACAATGCAGCTCAGAAGTGTATGGAGATACTGTAGTAAATAAACTTGAGTACTGTGGACATGTCCAGAAAAGAATGGGATCCACGTTAAGAAAATTGAGAAAGGAAATGAAGGGCAAAATGTGTGGCGATGGTAAACCACTTATTGGTAAGGGGCGACTAACAGACAGCGCAATAGATAAATTGCAACATTATTATGGTATAAATAGAAATGTTGGTAAGGATGTGGATACAATGAGAAGAGCAGTACGGTCCACTTTCTTCCTCAAGTACTCCATTGACAAGAATCCTCAACATGGACTCTGTCCTCCTGGTACCGATGATTCAATTCAATTCAATTCATTCATCCTTAGATCAAATTCATGATATTGGATATATCGGGTTTCTAAAACAAAATATTAACATTTATTGCGTCCTTTGATTATGAATATGCAATTGTCAAAATATGTGTATACATAAGTATTACATAGTAAAAGCAGTATCAATCATATAATAAAAAATTATTTTTATAAATAATAATGTATTTATATTAAACAAGAACATAAAATATCAATTCATTCTTTCAAATACAAACATTTATTGATAATTTTTTCTAAAATTTATCAATTGTATGAAAACATTTATTAAGAAGAGTTTGTGAATCTGCTTTTTGAAACTTGCTATAGATTTTACAAGGTGAGTCAAAGAAACGGGAAATTTTAAATTCGTTGTTGTTAGTACATGGTTTATATCACAAGGCTTAGATTCCTGTCATTGTTGAGCGTGACAGTTGCAATTTAGTAAACATGGAACAGTGGGCTGGTGAGCAAAGAGGATTTGCTTTAAAATCTTATTATCTAAATGGTCAAAGCGCCCCAAGGCTGCTCTTAGGGAACTTCGTTGTCATTTGCAACTTCGTCTTCATGATCCCGTGCCCTCTGCTCATGCGATAAATGACTGGGTTCGCAAATCAGAAGAAACAGGCCCAACAGTTAGTGTTAAGAAACCTCCAGGAAAACCAAAATCTATTCGTACACCTGAAAATATCGAGAAAGTTAGAGTTGCTATAGTGAACAGCCCGACACGTTCAGTCCGGAGACATTCTCTGGCACTTAACATGGATCGCTCTAGTGTGCGAAGAATACTAAACACTATCTAAAATTTGACCCCTACAAGTTGCAAGTTGTGCATAAATTAAATCAGCAGGACGTAAATAATCGTGTCATGTTTTGTGAGAGATTTTTGAATGGAATCGAAAATAACGAAGAAGTTCTTCCGAATTTATGGATGTCTGATGAAGCCCACTTTCATTTGAATGGCTGCGCAAAAAAGCAGAACTTTAGGTATTATGCACAAGAGAATCCACGGCAACTTCATGAGCGGCCCCTGCACTCACAAAAGTTAACCGTTTGGAGTGCTGTCTCTTCCAAAGGAATTATTGGGCCATACTTCTTTGAAGATTTCAATGGTCGCGCGCAAACTGTTACTGCAGATCGTTAGGTGACAATGATTCAACATTTCTTACGTGGTCAAATAAGAAATGGTGGGATCAATAGAACAACTTGGTTTCAGCAAGACAGCAGATACTGCAGGAATCTCTGACGGAACTGCAAAATTTGTTTGGGAATCATGTCTTATTGAGAAATGGAAACATCCCGTGGCCTGCACGATCCCCTGATTTGTCTGCATGTGATTACTTTTATGGGGGTATTTCAAAAGTAAAGTATAGGCAAAAAAAAAAAAAAAAAAAAAAAAAAGAAAAAAAGAAAAGAAACACGAAACATTGACGAGCTGAAGACAGAAATTCGTGAAAAAATTGCGAGAATCCCAGCAGTTATGTTGTAAAGAGTGATGAGAAACTTTAAAGATCGATTACAAGAATGCGTGCGTGTTGGTGGTGGACACTTAAAGGATGTTATGGATGTTATTTTCAAGAAATAGTGGTTATAGCAAATGGCGTACTATTTTCTAGATCTTCATATAATAAAAGTTAATTTAATACATTATCTAAGGTTTCATTCAAAATTTCAAAATGTCCCGTTTCTTTGACCCATCCTGTATATTTTTTATTTCCGAAGGTAAATTATTGTAGAATTTGATACCTTTATAAATGAAAACTATTCTCAAATAATCTATTGTGATGTGGAGTTAAATGTAATTTACATTTACCTCTTGCGTTATAATTATATATTTCTGAATTTGTAGTAAAATTTTTTAAGCATGTTTGCATTTGTATAATTTTGTCCTTTACATTTTTAGGATGAATTTATATATCCATTCTTTACAGTTCACATATATAAACACTTCTCTATTAAAAATACCTTAAAAACATGTTTAAATTTTGATGCATTAGTTTGTTTAATTGTCAATGGTAGTTTTTTGTATAATATCGCTCCTACTTTGTATGGGTCCTTGTTGGTTTGAGCTTTATTTGTACCTACTCTATGGTAATCATTTGCACTCCTAGTGTTATATGTGTGGCAATATTTATTAAGTGTATTAAACTGTGTTTTTCTTTAACTAGCATAACAGTTTTAGTATGTATAATGAAGGAAGATTGCTGGTGTGGTTACAATAAAGCTCTGGCTGCTAATGTGAACTCCTCCCATAAACATGCCCTTCCTTTAGCAGTCATGGAGCAATCAAACCTATTTACAGGGATCTTTCTAGCCCTGATTTGGTGAAAAAGTTCTTGCATGGAAACACATAAAACCCCAATGAAAGTTTTCACCATTGTATATGGGAACGCATTTCCAAGACTGTGTTTGTGAGTATCGATACACTAAAAGTGGGTGTTCTAGATGCAGTGGTGTGTTTTAATGATGGCTGTGCAGGGAGGGTGAAAGTATGGAACAAGTCGGGCATTGAGGTGGGCTGCAATACTACATCAGGCCTAAACACAGTGGACCGCAATCGACTCATCACTGCAGAAAAATTAACTCAACAGGTAACCAGAGGCCAGAATTGCCAGAAGAAGCTTAAAGAGGAAGAGAGAAGAGCAAGAACCACTGGAACAAGGAGATTATGGTGCAGGAATGTTTTAACTTTTGGTGAGCTAGCTAAAAAGCATATTGTTTTAGTTTTTTGCATTTGCCCGCAAGTTTAAATTTTTCAACTTTGGGTACACCTTACTCAAAAACCACTTAAGTTAGAGGCCTAAAACTTTTTGTAGTGTTAAAAACCATTAAGTTTAATAAAATAAGCTGAAAGGTATTTTGAAATACAACATTTTGAATTTTTAAAAATTTAAAATATCTGCATTTTAAGGGAAGGAATATTTTTATCAAATTCAAAAATATTTTTTGTCCATATATTTCAGTATATAAAAATTTTAATCCGCTCATTTTATGCATCACCAAGTACCTTATCTCTCCTAAAAATTGTATTGTGTAGGTATATTTTGAATTTTCTGTGAACAATATGGAAAGCCCTCTTCATTATGAATTACTTTTGTATTGAATGACTTAAGCCGCAAGAAATAATATGATGTTAATAATCCTAAAGCACAACAAACCTTTCCCGGTCAAGACCCACCGCCCGGCCGTGGCGTCCCGCATCTCTGCCCAGCACTGGCGTCGTGAGGTGGGACGTGGTCAGCGGCCTGGCCCCTCCCGCCCGGTTACGCAGCCAGGGATCACTACTTTTCTATCAAGTAAGTCCTCATTGGGTCCTTCAGGGATCTAACGAGGTTGAGTGCACCCCGGACCAGGTACCAACAGGAGAAAATCCCCACGCCGGTACTGGGAATCGAACCCGGGGCTCCCGCTTCCTAAGTAGCAGCAATACCACCGCGCTAAGGAGATCTTACTACACAAACATGCAGATTTCGTTGAAGCACACAACTGATGTCAAATAAATTTGTTTTTGCTATTAATTGCTTCCGAGATAGTCACTGCTCCTAATCCGAAGTTTAAAACGCTTATATGTTTTTTTTTGAAATGCTTGATTACTATACTTTTGTTTGTTGTGATGTCACACAAAGAGTACAGCATTTCAAAGCCAACATACACCGACTTCGTTGTATTAAGCTTTGGCTATCGCTTCAGCACTTGAATCCTCATCATTTATGCAAACGTTTGATGCGGAAATTACGGGCTCAGTAAATAAATCAGTTTAAATGGAGTTAATAAATGAAGTAATTATAATGATTATTCCACTCATAAGTGACTTCGTTGAATTTAACCAATCATGTGCATAACAATTTCAAGTTTCAACCAATATCGCTTCAACTCGCTTTAATCGCGAAAAATGCATCACATTTCATTATAACCTCCTGTGAATTTTAATTACCACCTCCACTTTACTTGTGTTATGGTCAGCATTTAATTAACGTTTCATGGGATATATCATCCTTTAATTCGTGAAATAGCATTAATAAATGCTACTCGTGTTAGTCAAATTCTCTAGATGAATTGACAATCACTTGTCACATTAGTTATGATATTTACTTATCGATAAAGCATTGTTAAGGGAAAACAAGCAAATAGAATAGGTTTAAATGTTAATTATGCTATATAACATTGGGATGTATAAAGTTTTTTAGGAGAATTAGTTTGTAGTTACCAGATAGTTGAGTAGGTAATTTAATTCTCCGAGTAGTTAGATGCGAGTAATTAACGAAGTAAAACCAGGTTACCAGATGCGTTACCGTGTTTAGACCGGAGTATGTTGTGGATTTTTGGGAATTTTATAGACGAAGTCAGAGCGAACATCAGTAATTTTCAACGTTGTAGAAATCCTGTTGCAACATGGCATTTGACGTCTATGAATGGGGTTTGAAATGAGTTGAGGAGAAAGGGGAAGATGAACTCACTTCTTCAGGTTTCGTCGGAGGGTCTGGGGGCGTTTGAGCTTGGAGCAGATTTGCTTTGGATTATTTATTGAAACCATTTATCGTGATTTGCAATACCTTGGGGATTACATCATCTAAGTCTTCATATATGATACCAGTTATATTTAACTAGGGAGTTAGTACATACTTTTTGATCGGTGAGCAACGTCTCATTTGAATTATTTGAAACATTCATTAAAAGACTGTTTAGCTAGAATCCGTGTCATCCGTTCTAAAAACCACGTCCACGCAGACCCTGGGATAGGAATCTCAGTGCTGAAGCTACTACCAGAAAAATGAAATAACTGAGGACTTCAAGGTATAATTCTCACTAGAACCCGAAACACAATATGTGGCTTAAAAAAGCTGCATAAAACAGTCACATCAACGTGGGGCATTCCTACTGGCGCATCAACGCGCAGCTGCCAAACAGGCTCAACCCTTTTATCTCGATCAGTATACAATCGTAGAAAAATGATCTTTTTTAAGGGGATACGGAGTGCGTTATCTTGCCAATGTTAAAAAGTGTCATATGTAAAGAACATTTATTAAGTGACTATATCGGTGGAAGGGAAGTCATTACATTAGATCTCGGTAGTTTCAACACATTTTGTATCTCACGTCTTTGTCTCCAAGCATTTCCTACGGAGATATTTTTGTGTCATCGAAAACAAGCTGGCAACACTGCAGAATGTGCGATGGCATTTTCCCTAGCTCAGTACATAAACAAACTTCCTAACGGTACGTCTTGAGAACATAAACATACATCGTGCCT
Organism: Tenodera sinensis; assembly: GCA_030765045.1. Classification (NCBI taxonomy): domain Eukaryota; kingdom Metazoa; phylum Arthropoda; class Insecta; order Mantodea; family Mantidae; genus Tenodera; species Tenodera sinensis. The sequence continues at coordinate 72,845,086 of CM060967.1, forward strand.
TGTTCTTCCGTGCTTACTGTGCTAGTGTAGGCCAATCACAAGCGTCAGCTTCCAAAACATTAGACGAAAGCGAAAGCGCCCGACCTGTTTACATGCACAAACCATGTCAATTCCTTGACCACCCTCAACGCAGCGTTGTTGACATACTTCACGTTTGAGAGAGCTGCTCGTAGGGTTCCTTTACGTCTTTTAAGTAATTATTTCGAAACCCTGTGTGATGTCACATAATTACTACCGAAGCTATGTCAGAAATAAGTTACTCTACGCCTCTTACCAGTAGCAAACTATTATATTGGCACATCCTTGTGGAATTACGCATCCAATTTGGATAAAAAACCATTTATTTTTTCGAAATCGGCTGATCAAAACGTAAAATGTTATTCGGCTATTTTGTTTGTTATGCTTCTATGAAGCACATATTAAAAGGAATGTAATGAGTTCCCTTCCACCCTGTATAAGATAGAAATAATATACTTATAATACTAAAATAACAGCTTTTGAAAAAGTTAAATAGTTTAGAAAAACATTTTTTGACATTTTTCTACATTTTAAAGTATGAAAATTCTACCAAATATTAATTATTTTCAAAACCCTTATTTTAGTACATGTAAAACACCAACACAAAGAACTCCTTAAAATTTCAGATCAAAATATTAATTAACGACTGGGAAATTGATCCCTACGTGAGAAAAATTTGAACTTAAGTTGAAAGTTGAAACATCTGGCCCTTAAATATTGGTTTCATTTCTTATTATACTATGTGGCAAACTTTGAGGATGGTTGCATTTATCCCTTGTGACCAGCCCTCTATTATACTTACAGCAATTGTTTGAAACCAGCTGGACACAAACCATGATTGGGATTATTGGTCGAAATTTATGGAAGTAACCTCCCATACCCATTTTCTCATTTTTTCTACATTTTCTGGATATTGTCTTACTGCAAGACTATAATACCGCTGTGGCCTCTCAGTAACACCATCTGTGAGTCTGCGCCTTCCAACAACTGTATTTCCATCACAGAACTTTTCCCCTCAAAGGAATCTTCAGCTTTCATAGTCGACAACTCATCCTCTGCTGCACCTGAGTGACCCACACATTCCAGTTTTTCAATTCTTACATCTTCCTCCATACCGTTGTAGTACTACTACTTCATTAGGTGCTTTAGTGTCACCATCCCTTAAGTAATTAGTGTAATGCACTTTGCATTATTTGTTGAATTCCTGAAACTTCTATTACAGTGTTACTGTAATTGGTTGTACGAAATTGTATCCAACCATTCCCATACTTTAATAATTAACGTACTTCTAGGATAGATATGGAGGTAATTCAAGCGACATAATGAAGAAAATACTTCATACTTTCGTATAAGATAATAACTCAAAAATTGACTTTTTTGACCGAAAACCCATGCCGTAACCTCCTAAAGACACTATAAAAATAGTGCGCAGTCATGAGAGTGCAATACATAAAACCTTTTATCTTTATATTTTAACCAAAACTGTTAAAGCTATTTCTGAGAAGATAAAAAATAGCTAAAATGTTTGCCTATAAATGGTTGTTTGGAGTGGCAAACTTTGTCTATAGATTCTTCTGCTCAGTTCGACAAATTGTGTGTACCTTGTATTCCTTAAAACTCTAAATATTATTTTTCTCTTTATTTGAACCCAGTACATTGTAGTCTCCTAAGCAAAAAAAAGTTATTTTCATCGTTTAATGTTAACAGACATGTAAGGAAACTACTGGGAGGTCTTCTCGGATGCTACAGAAACAAATGAAAGTGTTACCATGGTTCCGGCACGATCACACACCGCAAAATGGGGGAATGGCAGACTATGCAAATGGACCATGGTGGCAAGCTAGATAATAAAAGTCAGCCTCTGTAGTGTAATCGTTAGTGCGTCTGTCCAATAATCCGAGGGCTTGAGCTGGAATATCGTCTGGCACCAGTTTGGTTGTCTGTGTAGTTTTTTCTTGGTTTTTTTGCTTTAAGAGTGAGAAGTGAAACATTTGCACTCCACGTGGTGCATCAACTTGTTATTTAAGCGAATGCTGATACATTGGTTGCATCGACCCCTAATCATTGGTTACATATGCCCCACAACCTTCTGCATCTGACCCCAACACATTTACACCATTCAGAAAATGTAAGCCCCAATGATTACCTTAGGATCAATCCACAGATGGAAGTTGACTAGAATACTTCAAAAACTCGATTCTTACATTTTCTACTGCTTATAGTAAGAAGGGGAAGCATTGTATTGACCCATACATTCGGTATCGAGATTTCGCAGGAAATATATGTTTTGAGGCTCCACGAGCCCACAAAAATTCTTTTAGAAGAAAGTCCGTGTTTGCCTGTATGTGTCTGTCTGAGTACAGCATATCTCAAAAATAAAATGTCGGTTGAAAGCCAAAGTTGGTATTTAAGTTTAATATATTTTAAGGATGCGACAGGAAAGTTTGGAAGAAACATCCTACACCCTAAACTATCCTTTACATGGAAAATCTTTCGATTTTTTTTTTCACAAATGGCTTTAACAATTTTGATTAAAATGGTATATGTTTAAGATATTTTTATGGCAAATGAATTGTATATTTTGAATTTTCTCGCTATAACCTACATAGTCTTGTTTATTCTTGATGGATTTTGCATAACTGGTAAACCATAAGAGATAGACCAAATCGTACTATGCAAAAGACGTAGATCTCATTAAACCACCCAATTTATGTCTAAATGCATTTTTAATGGAATGAACCATTTCGGAGATACTCCTTATTATATGTGTAAGTTTTTCTATACTTTTACTTTCTCAAGAGGAAGGTCGTTATTCACTTTTTATCTCTTGGCCGTGCAAAGAAATGAAATATCTCGACTAACATGAAGATAGAGGTATAAGAGCTTGTAAGGATAGTTACTACAAGAGTTGAGAAAGTCATGTGAGTGCAACATATCAGATTTGTTGCTTTTTGACTTAAAATTAGAAATGAACCTTCTAATATGTGACTCTTATCTCTCCCCAATCCCTGGAAGTGGCGTCACGTGACATTTTACGCATCCGTGCAGATCAGAAGAGGACAATTTAGGGTACATTGAGCTACTGACAGCCGACCCGACACAGACAATATGGTGGGTTTTAATTATCGGGAAGACGTAGTTACCAAAATTATGGCAGTTTATCAAATCTGGCTTCTGATGAGCTTCTCAGAAGGTGCAACCTTTGGAAAAACTCAGAATTCTAATGAATGCTTGCACAATGTGGTTTGAAAGAAATGCCCAAAAGAGTGATTGTTTCTAAAGAAAGACTAAAAGTTGCAGTAATATCTGGAATAATTTAACATGGCGTGTTGGACAAGTTTGTGAGTCCTAGAGGTATAAGTCCTCCATACAGGGACGGTAATCAGATGAAGACGAAGTCTTTGACAAGATTACACATGAAGGACAGCATCGCCAACTCGACATCATCGGCTGAAACTTATCCAATTGCTGATGACAGAGACAGACGTCATTTGGAACAGGTACCCAAAACTCGCAAGGCATCGTTCTAACTACCAAAGATGACTACTAGTCTGTTAAAAGAGTGCAGTGAGCATTACATGAGTAAGCAAGAGGGTCCCACATATCATTCTGGAGGGTTCTAGTCGTTGCTAAGTGATTGTGATGATAATTTGGTAAACTTTTGGTAAGTGTAGATTTATAGAATTTAGATATTGGGAACAAAATGTATTTAAGTCCGAACATGCGACATCCCATTCGTGGAAGTCATGTCCTGCAAGATCACGTTGCATGGTTAGGTTATGAACCAGTCATGCACCGGTGTTTCACCCGATCAACTGTGCTATGAAGACCTCTTTGAAGATGGAACTCACACAGCCAGGAACCTTTGCCCAGGTAACAACTACAGCTGTTCTATTCTGACCTATCTCATGCATTGTATTGTAAATTATTGGCTTTACTCTTGTAAAATAAGCCTTCTAACACTAGACTTATATGTGGGCTTCTGAATTGTAACCTTCCCCACATTTCCAGCCGCTTAAGAAATGATAGCTCCGAGCAACTCCCTCCTGAGCGTCCCTTCTAACATGACATCGGTTTGGTGACGCTAAGTTTCGATTGACCATTACAGTATGCTTAGTGCACTAAACATAATTTAAAACTTCAAAGATATTTTATCGCTTTATTTTATACAACTTCAAAGTTGTAAGTTGTCCATATAATGGTATTTATGTTTACTTTTCTTCAAATTTTTGGCATAGAATCTAAAAGGGAGAGTAAAAAAGATAAGAAACAAAACAAAACTAAAACAAAGAAAGAAAGAAAGAAAGAAGGAAAGAAAGAAAGAAAGAAAGAAAGAAGGAAGGAAAGAAAGAAAGAAAGAAAGAAAGAAAGAAAGAAAGAAGGAAAGAAAGAAAGAAAGAAAGAGGAAGGAAAGAAAGAAAGAAAGAAAGAAAGCACCAGGAAAAGAACAAAAGAAAATGTTGCGAATGGTTTTTCTGATATTAATCAATAAATTAATTTGTTCAATCAGATTTAAAAAAAATTGTTGACATTATTATTTATACTAGATGCAATAATATTAACCGGGCTTGTGGGCCGTGGTCTATTGGGTTCCTTCTTCTTCCCAAACGTTTCGTCTGCGACTACGGCAGACATCTTCAGTGGCGGCGAGGTCGAAGTTTCCTAGTGGAGATTTCAGCACCGACTGTGCTGGTCACCACCAGAGGTGCGGTATTTATGTCGACATAAATACCGCACCTCTGGTGGTGACCAGCACAGTCGGTGCTGAAATCTCCACTAGGAAACTTCGACCTCGCCGCCACTGAAGATGTCTGCCGTAGTCGCAGACGAAACGTTTGGGAAGAAGAAGGAACCCAATAGACCACGGCCCACAAGCCCGGTTAATATTATTGCATCTAGTATTGACACCGGCCGTGAAAGCCTTAGAACTTTGATTATTATTTATGTCAACACACTTATTGCTGCTGTTTTTAAACACAGAAGCCGTGTGTTGGCAATGTTTAAGAGGTGGAATCAGGACTGAAAAATTCAATGGCATAGTCGGGATTTGAACCACGGATCTTCCGAATCGGCTGGGGAATTTAATGTCATACTGTCAAGTTGACCATGGTAATTTAGTGCTTAAAGCAGCCACTTGATAATTTATTTTACCAAATGAATAAATTTCCTTTTAAAAAGTAAAAGAGTAACAGAAATTCCATTCCCAACATTTTTTCTGTAGTACTCATCTTAGAATAAACTATTACTCAGAATAAAGTTTAAAATCCACCAATTTCTTAACCGTTCATTGCATAGGCCTTTTTGAAATTAAGTAATTGCTTGAACAATTAATTAGACAAAAACCATTAAAAATGTTGCAATGACAATTAATATGAGCTCCACTTTTAAGATGTATCATTTGATTAGTTTAAATTTCAAAGAACCTTGTATAGATTTGTGGAATTTAGAAATTTTACCAATGTGTACGCTTATGGAAGATTTTATTGTGAAGAAATATAGGATACTTTCAATGTTTTCCCCATTTTTCTGCAGCTGACATTCTTATTTCTTAGGTGCACTTATTAAACACACTATCTAAAATTGCTGTTAGTCAAAAAATAAATAATGCGATATTAAAGTTCAGAGTGGAGATACTTTCCAGAATTAGATTACTTTAATTTTATAATTTGGAATTAAATGCAATTTCATGTACACTTTCTCTTAATCCGGTGAGGTCCCAAATATGGCCCCCTTTTTATTAGTATTTGTAACTCTCTCGCACAGCTTTCATGAAAAAAATGCTTGTTTTGTTATACAGTCCTGTAAGCCTACAATTAGATATGAGGTCACTCTAATAATAAATTGTTTTAGAGGTTAGGAAATAATGATGAAATAAAAAGGTGGCATTTCTTTATTCACGACACAAGTGTTCCAGATATGGCCCTTATCCTGAATTACATATAAAAGCTGTGTAAATAATTAGGCACTAATAATTTTGCAAAAATGAATTAATTTTGGAAAATATTTTAATATTAATAGTTGCTTTTCAAACAAATAATGCAAATAAATGTAGTTTTATGTGGAATAACACTGTTAGACGTGGACCGCCAAGGAGGTCATATGAGGAGAACGGATCACTCTTAATATTGGACTTGTTTGCCGAGACTGTGTTTATTATGTAAGCCACTAAACTGTTCTACGATAAAGCAAAGAATCCTGCGTTTCTGTGGTGCCGTTTCTGTTTCGCTGTTATTTGTAAAAGTTTTCTAGTGATTTCTGTTACTTTCCAAAGCTTTTGAGGTATTATTAGAGGTATTATTACTTCTTACATTTCATTGGCACAATTTTGAAGTATTTTTAAGTTACTTTATGTACATTTTGGTTACAGCTGCTAGCATACTCCGTCTCTTTCAGTGCGTCTTCCCAGCACTTTATCAGTGCTAGAGGTGTTTATGACGTCTTAAGGGCTTTTGGGATGTTTCCTAAGAAATTTCTCTCGTTCTATAGTAGTTGGGCCTATTTTCGTATTCATTTATTTTGCTTTACATACATTTTTATTGTTTTCCTGCATTTTCACGTTTTAGTAGGGTTTATTTAACTTGTATAGTCTTGTTTCTTTTCTCAGTGATTCGTTATGCTTTTTCACAGCCACATCACATTCCAGTGAAAATATCCGTTGCTAACATAAAGGGTCAATCTTGCAATTTTGTTTTCAGGAACATGTACATAGAGCTGACCAAATCTAACTTCAGCATTATGGTTCATTGGTGTTCTTTGCTCGTATTTATATTAGGTGTCGTTTATTTTATTTTATCTCCCTGGTTTGACACCAGCAGCAGATATTCAAGCAATTGTTGCAAACGTACTTATAGTTTTGAGTTCATTACTTATCTTTTCCTCGTAGTGAGGAATCCTTGATGATAGATTACTTCTTAAGGTTATACCAGAACCTTTTTACAAAACGTTGTGTTCACAAAGCTTCCTAAGTATAGAAATTAAGTCGTACACATGTTATATTTAAAGTAAAAATACAGTTGCGATAGGGTTAAACATACCGTCCATGATCTTGGTGGATCAGAATTAGAAATAATAAAACTGCTAAAAATCTCTCTTTCTTCGTTTTATTTCTGAAGGGTTTAATAAATTAACAAATTATAAAACAATTATCGCTTTCTAAAGCGTAACCTTCATTCATTTCAATTTCCAATTAACTCTGCACTTTGTAACTATCTAAAGTGTAAACTTCTATAAGGTAAGTGAATTAGGAGTTTTAATAAACTTACTTTTACTTTTATAGCTTATAGCAGAATGATTTGAAAATTAAGAGACACAGTTAATGAAAAACAAATACAGAAACACAGAACCCAGTGATGGTAACAACAAGCTCCTTGAATCTGACTGTTGAAGGTCGTAGTTGTTGAAATCAACACATTCTCTGCGGTCGAGTAGTCAGCCTTCTGACTTTTCAACCCGGACGTTCCGGATTCGATTTCCGGCTGGGGTTGGCGATTTTTCTTTAACTCGAATAATTTCCTATCCCCAGAGAATTTGGAAGAATGAACGTGGAACCGATTATGAGTGTGTTTAATGTTAAAAATGATAAAAAGGAATCCTACAGTCCAGTGACCAATATCCCATCAGTTGTTTCTGAAGTCAAACCGCCCGATATGGCCAAAGAAATTAATGAGGGGCTATACCAACAAAACATTAAAAAAAGCTTCAATAGTATGTGTTATACCAGGTGAATCAGCTGACCATATTTTTTCGCATCAAGGCAACCCCCGGGTCTTGCTTGATATCATTGCCAAGCCAGAATTTGTTGTAGCTGTGTTGTGCGAAATACAGTTAACCATTTTGGGCCCATTCTGATAGCCACAACGTGTTCCGAGAGCACAACCTGCCAAGAGCTAAAACATAACTCTCTGTTAGCTCATTAGCAAACAGCTTAATACCCAAACGTTTCGGTTGAAAGAGGTCAGCAGAGGCTTATGGTTCAGTGGGCTCGTCAGTCTTCCGTGAACTAACAGACAACGTAGGTTCAAATCTCCTTATAGGAATAAATGTTTTCTTTCTTTCTTTTTCAAATCAGCAATCGTCACATTGGAGGTACTAAACAGAAATGAAGAAAGAAATACATAATAACTACAGATAAATGTTGACTCTCATTAAAGTTTTGTCGCATTTAAGTCACATATAAGAATGAAGTGAATTCAGAAGGTACTTGATTAATAAAGTAAGTGCTCAAACTGCATTTTCATCTGTTTAATGTAGTTTATTTGTAATTAATTTATGCCTTTTCATTGGTAGAAAGAGGTGGAATGGAGGGTTGAAAAAAAACTTTGACCCATTACCGCAGATTTGAACACGTGTCCTCAGATAAACGGTGTAACCGAAACCTAATAATTCCGCTCGACCACCACAATCCTGTAGGTACTAGCCTTCTAAACTCCAATGTCAGCTGAGGTATGCGAGAACTATCAAATCTGTAACTGCAACATGACATTACCCCTGATCAGTAGATAGGTTCAACAGCTGAAGCAAGATAAAAACCAAAGTTACTGTAAAACCAAGGTGTAGTGGGAAGGAAAATGTATCTTGTACTTTGTACCACTCCTTGCCTATGTCCCAGAAGTGGTGTTATGTCACATGTAATTGAGTCGGCTTCCTCTGGTACTCAGAATAAAGTTAACTGAAAGTGAATCTGGGAAAAAAAAAAAAAAAAAAAAAAAAAAAAAAAAAAAAAAAAAAAAAAAAAAAAACCCAGCTCACTGTGTGAAACTTTTATGTTTCTTAGCTCTCAGAACTGGAATCCTAGGAACGTATGGTTCAAGTTTAAGTCTTAATTTGTTTTATTTCTTTTAACACAAACTGGCTTATGCAACTGAAAATATACAACCTTGAGCTGACGATAGAAAAGAATTAAAGTAACAGTTACTTTGGGTCGGTTCTGAGAATGAAAGGGTTCGAAAGAAAAGTAAGAAGATGAAAGAAATAAGAAAATAAATAAATAAAAACTATGGGTCCAGTTATGCAGTTCCAGAATAAATATCCTTCTACTTTGCAGTGACTTGATCACTCGACTACTTCTGTCACCGGTCCCAAAAGAACGCGTAGATCGTAGTATGCTGTGTTAAACTAAAGTAAGCCAATGTCACAACATCCCTTTCCGGATCAAGGCCTACCACCCGGCCCCTGCATACTTCACGCCTGTCCACAATAATTATAAGAACGTATATGATGCCTGACCTTGGAATCGAATAGAATATGCGATAGAAGGTAACGCCTACCAGAAATCTTTCGGCTAATGAGAACTTTAGTTATAGTTGTGGGCTTTTGTTGATGTACATCATGCGGAAAGCAATTCTCAGAGATGCCATTTTGGAACATGTAATTATGAGCATAACCATCATGTAGGAGTAAACTAAGGATTACTAATATGATGAATGTCATATTCCTTTACGCTCAATCTTAATACGAGTAAGTATATAGATGTATTGTTGATAACGTTACACTTCGAATTCGCGCGTGGAGATGGAACAGAAGGGAGGGGAACATCGTCCTCCGATACCGGAACGAATAATAATTACCAACTTACAGGACCAAGAGGATGGCGGCGCCGTGGCCCAGCGGTTAGCGCGCTCGCCTACCACCTAGGCGGCCCGGGTTCGATCCCAGGGATCCGCATGTGGTATTCGTGGTGGACGAAGCGGCGTCAGGGCGGGTTTTCTCCGGGTGCTCCGGTTTCCCCCGCAATCTCATTCCACCGGTGCTCCATCTTCATTCCATGTATCATCAGTGTCACCGCCTGCGATGCCGTAGTAAAAGCGGGCGTTTAACACTACAACAACAACAAGGAGGATCTTGCTGTTATCCGGTTATGTGTGAACACTCGTCGGCATATTATTTCAATATTACTTTAGAACAGTTATTTGGAACCTAGTTTTTTTTTCTTTCTGAAACTAGAATGGTGCTAGCTGACACTTAATAATAACCACTTTCCCAAATCTATTTTGATTTAAATGGCTGCTGGAAAGTCTGACAATTTTAGTAGCATAAATCTGCAAAGGAAATCCTATTTGAGCAATTTATTATCACGTTTTCCACTCGAAACACGGATCTTCTATATCAAAAACCTGTTCTGTGGTTAGAATCCCTGCCGTGGTACTGGAACTGTTCAAGTTTGGTTTAACCGTTAAAATGCAGATTACATTACGAGTTTTTGTATGAACTTTGATTGCATAAAAACGGCGTATCTGTAGCAACTCTCTCTTCAGAAATATTAGCAAGAGCTAGGTTTTAGGCAACTCAGTCTATGGTGCAACCTTAATAAATTATTTTAAAAGCAAAGCCAAAGTAAGAAGTCCTTCATACAACAAATGCCTGTTTTTTTCCTCAATATTACCTTGGCGGCTTCAAGGCATAACGTTTAAAGCTATTTCAGCAATAAGATGACTACTGGGTGATCATCCTCTATTTTGTTCTCTCTCTATTTCTTTTACTCGCTTTAATTACCTAGTCATATCGCGAAGGATCTGTTAGGAGATACTCGTAAAATGGTGTGTGGCGGATAGTCTCCACGGGGGGAAAAAAAAAGTCAGTTTGGTCGGATCACGGGATTTGAGCCCGGGACCCTAGAATCGGAGCTTCGCACTTACCGCTTAGCCATCTCGCTCGGTTCTTCTAAATTAACCTTTACATTTGCATCCTCTTGCTAAAATGTGTATCTCATTAATTTCGAATGACGAAATTTCCTCCGTGTGGTTTAAGTTGTTGAATGTCTACCTTTTGCATTGGTAAACTTGGAAATGTACTGTGCCACTCTCACGAGAATGTGGGTTTAAGGAATGTGTGTTACATCAACAACTTCAGAGTCTCCTGAGAAAGATTACGTTTTATATCAACAAGGCTTGGGCTACTTAAGCAAGGTGTTGGTAACCCATAATCGTATGTTTTTCCCGTGAAAGGTTCACGTAGTTAATGAGATATATCAGTTATTTATGTGCCACTGTCTCCCTTTTCTCCCTCCAGAGAGCGGAATACACCTCAGACGTTTTCTCGTGAGAGGCCTACAGTATGCTCGCGTTTCCGTCTCACTCTTTCACTGTGCCCCTGGGTATGGCCCACAACATCCCTGCTGTAAACTCGGAGCACATCGATCCAGCTATCTTTAATAGCAACATGCCCGCGTTACTCGGTCCTTATTCCCGGTGATGCGATCGACAACGGACGACAAAAAGGGACGTAAATTATGCATGCTGTTTCATTTTACGCCTTTGTTTACGTTACGTTCAAGTACAACTTTACCCTCCAAATTAAGCGTTAAACAACCAATAATTAACTTTAATCAAGCAAAGCGTTTACGTTCTTTCCCTTTTCTAGGATAAATAAAGATTGCAGTCCTTACAGGAAATCAATATCTAGTTCTTACGGAAAATATACATATTTTGAAGTCACTAAAATAAAAAGAGAGCATTTTTACAAGGAGGTACCGGCGGGCTCCTGCATATATCTGCGAAAAAGTATGATGGCGCTGCATTCACATGCATTTATCTACTCAGTCTATAATAAAGTATTCTTAAAAATCTTATTCTTCTATTTACTCTACATTGAAATAACCATTTGTAGAAATTCTTTTATTACATGAATGAATAATGAAGCATGGTTTATTGAGCACTAAATCTTATAAACCTTGAGCTACTCCTGAGCTTGATCCTTTTGCTATTAGGGCTGCTCTTCAGTATATTTTCATTTTACATACATGTTACACATGTTTAGTTTGTGAACGTATACTTCCTATCTTTTCACTAATTTATCCTGCTCCCACCTTACCCTCTAATTTCTATTTCCTGATTTGTTTTATTTCCCACCTTTATTCACTTTCCCTATTTCTCAAATTTTCTTATCAACTCCATTCTTGTAACTCTTATTAATCGATTCACATTATATGCTTCAGTAATCCTCACTATCCCAATTTGACTAATTCACTATAACCTCACTTTCCCCACATATAGAAACTCTCTGAGCCCTCATTTACGGATTACTCAAAGATTTTCTTAAGCTTGTTACTCTCGGCGAAATATCCCTTTCCTAATTTCTCTCCTGTTTAGTTCTCCCTTCCCCCCTCACCCCCTCTGATACCTTAGTTATTTCACCCGTCATTTTGTCTATAGCCATTATTGAGTTCACCCTTTTCTTCACCTCCTGCAAACTTTCCACTCTTATCATCTTCCATTATCTTGGAGGTGCAACCCGAATAGGGAAATACACTAAGTCTAAGCTGTATCAAATCTTTTAAAGGCTGGTCGCTGTGTGATGGCTTTGAAATCTACACATATATAATGCGTATCTACATGACATTTCAAGTCGTATATTTGTAAATATTTGCATGTCAAGTTGCTATTAATTAGATAATCATTTTATAATATTGTTATTAGAACAAAATGTAATAAAGCATATTAAAATTCATGCAAGTGTAGAATATTTCATCGCAAGGTAAGAAAGCCGTCAGCAGAAGCAAAGTTTCGTATCTCAAAATTGACACCAAGGAACGGAGCATACAGTTTTAGGACCACTAGCTATTGTAGTGCCAATTGTTAGTTCGTAGAGGTTAGAAGATTTTTGTACCTTTAAGTCTTAAAAGCACTACAAAATTCAAGAGGCAAGATTCTCTAAAGCACATCCTTCAGTGAAATACCGTCACCATGTTGTAATAATGTCACGTGATGCAGTGTTCACCAGTCAAAGGGTGATATAAGAGCACCAGGGTGAAACATTTCAGTATCCTTCCGGTCCCACAAGACCACTGCAAGTTACAATCACACGTACATTAGGGCAAGGTCAGGCACTGGCTGTGTTATGTACACCCACTCCAGGATACATAGTTCAGCACGGTGCAGTAATTGCACCATAGGGAACCTAAGTCAGGATTACTTTGCAATTGAAATACATCATTAGGTATGTCTCAAGTGCACGACTATAGTTATAAATTCAGGTATATGATTGTGGAGGAGTTAGATTCATTGCGCTTCTCTACAGATGGAGAAAACATTATATGAAGTGTTACAGAAGTTTTGTTTTTGAGACACTGAAAATATACCTAAATGGTCACACAAGGCAACAGGTTACAAAATAATAATCTTTATGTATAATTGAGTGATATAAATAATTTAATCTTTTACATATAATTCTATTTTTATTATATTGACCCATTTACATCTCTACTTGTGCAATTTAATGACTACCTACATCTTAATGTAACCCAGCATATAATTTCAAATTAGCTGTTCATCTACAGGTACACGTTTGCTTTGTATGCGACTGTATATCGTTTGTGCATAAGAGGCAGCTTTATTTATGCAGTCGTTGCCCGGTATTTCGTGGGCTGCGCCCGTGTGCAGTAAACTTGAAGAGGCAGGTACTGAAATATCTCACTCTGAAGATGACTGGGATACGGGCGCGATTAGAGACACAAAATGTTTCTCAATTTAGGGAACAGAAAGTCTTTGGGGAAAATTTCTATTAATAGCAAGCACAACGTAAACTTCGGGGCATTCTCAACCGGAGGACCCAGACTGCGCGCAAGGCAAATTTCTACCTATTTTAAAGTGCCCGCGGTGGACATTTTTGGGATAGGTCAACTGCGCGTGGCGGTAATTCCTGCATTTTCCTTCCCAATTTTTTAGACTTAGGCCTCTATAAACGCTGAACTATTTGCCATTCAGAGGTATGGTTTAAAATGCAGCTGTATAATATGCATGTCCGTATTAGAACAGCATTTGTCAATAAGTTAACATATCTATGCATACCTATGTATGCAGGGAATTTGTCAATAGGTTAAAGCATGCACTTAAATTATGTGAATAGCAGTGTCATTTAAATAAATACGGGACTTACATGTTTCACAGTGCTATTCCTCGCGGTGTTTCTCTTTCTCGCCAAATTTATATTCATATATAATAACCAAACTTTGTCCACTTTGACTTTTCATAACTTGCAGAGAAGCGCTGGAATCCGTTGCTCTATAGCAGGCATGTCAAACATCACTCCCAGGGTGTGAAGAGAGGAGTCCACCCCTTCTTAACTGCAGTAGCACGCGCTAGTAGAATCGGTTTTTGCTTTGTTTTTCTCGCTCTCCGACTTGAAGGGAGGAAAAATAGGGGAATATTTTCACACTTGGCGAGTGCTGTTTGACATGCCTGCTCTATAGAAACACACACCATGAGTACAGTTTATAAACAGCACGCCAACTTACACACTCGGAACATTCGACAGTCGTAAAGTGTTACCAACCCTATAACCTATAGCCGCAACAATTCTCAAAACAAATGACTAGCATTATTAGTGGTGCCACACTTCTTTTACTTAGGAGAAAGACTCACAAGCATTTGACGTATTTGTGGTGTATCCATCACGCTCAGTAGACCTTTTCACCCTGATAAGCTCGCGCGCAGTAGGCCTGTTTACAATTCAGTACCTCGCGCGCAGTTAGGTAAAATTTGACCCTTTCGTGGGCAGTCGGTACCCACCCTTCTCAACTTATCGTCGGAAAGTGAACGCGTAACTCATGTGCCCGCCTCGGTAGCGTGATGGTTAGTATGTCTTCAAGAAGTCGCGAGTTTGAATCTCGCTTAGGCTAAGTTATCCGGGTAAGGTTTTTTTCCGAGAAGACGAATGTCGTGTAACTTAAAGCTCCATGGAGCTCGGGCTCATTTGAGCATCATTTCACCCATTTCATTCACTCACTGTTCGCATGCGTTGGAGATTCTGAATATTTCAGAAATGCATTATGCCTATAAAACTGCTGATAATTCATATATCTTAATTTACTTATATTTATATTAATTAATTTACTTGATATTAAACTTCCCACCACTGTGGGCTCCCGGAAACCACAAAATATAACAAACATAAAATACTATTACATATAATACATATAAAATGTCTGGGTTTTCCTATATTAAGCGCTGTATATTTAAAATCCCATTAAATGCGCAACCCTATATTTAGGTGCTACTTACAGAAAATGTAAAACAATAAATTTATACGTTTTTATCAATTTCGTAGTGCCACCTTCTTTAAAAGAAAATAGCAAGGATTTGGCAGCGTCAAGTTAACATTAAATTGTGACTAAATTAAGTAGCATTAATTAGAATTAGAAATACATTACGGCATTGTTCTCACAATATTTATGTGACAGTAAAGTAAGAATCTATTTATACCCATTCGTCAATAAATTACATGGCTTCACTTATTTGACACAAATTATTTTTTCTTTCGGCGAAACGGTTCCTTATTGACAATAATTATTGTATTGGATATATTTGTTACACTCATTATGTAGAATCCCTGGTTAACGTATGGTTGAAGCAGTACCTTCCATCGGTATGGTACGGGGAAATTCCTATTTTTATAAAAATGTTCGTCTCGTAATCAGTCTCGAGGCCCAACAAAATGCTAAACCTAAATATATTTCTTAAAATGCTTTTGGTAGTGAGAAAGGTGGTAATGGGGTCGGAAAAATACAAGTTCGATTAAATATCTATTTGTTTTTGAATCCAGTTCAATAGTTCTCAATAGTGAAGGGTAACGACAATAAGAGGATAGTAACACATTGGAATCCATTTTAAAGTGAGTTTCTTATTTCCTTGACGAATGTATTACGAAATATTTAATGGAACTTACTGTGTTGCGATAACACTCTAAGTGGTCCTTACAGAAGGATAGCAATCTATAAGAATCATTTCGAATCCCGATTAGTTGATGCTTGGAGAAAGTTTTATTTTTCCACTACCTAGTTATACCATGCACAAAATATTCCACCAAAAATCATGTATTTCATTCAAAACAGATATTTGTAGTAGCATAACAAAATGAGCACTAAAATATCTGTACGCACCAACCGTGAATATCATAACAAAATCGAAATCTTGGGAAAACATTACAGATTTTATATTTAAGTTCAAGTGGGATAGGAAGAGTTTCAAGAAAACCTCCCAACACAAAACTAGCCTTTGCAAGATATTCGTGGCTTTTGATTTCCTCATAAATGGCTAACATATTTGCGTGATTAATAAAACACATATCTTAAATTTTCCAGGAATTTCTTACAAGCTCCTTATTCCTGTATCTTCTTCGTGTTGAGATAAACATTTGCAAAAATTATCTTATTGCTCGTTTTCTTACACGTGCAATGGGAATATGTTAATACAGTAGATTTTGAGCGACAGTCGAATCTTTTAAAGCTTTCAAATTCCATTGTCTTTGCACGGTTAACATAAAAATGAATAACTATGTTCCATTTAACAGAAGTATAAGATCTCTTAAATTTACACAAATAACGAGGAATATTTCCGAAATGGTTCACTCTACCAAAAAAATTTATCTGGACAGAAATTGTGTTTTAGCAAGATCTACATTTTTATAGTAAGATTTGGTCTATCTCTTACGGTTTACCAGTTATCCAAAAGTCATTCAAAGTAAATAGGACTTCATGGGCTATAGCCAGAAAATACAAGATATACATTTCATTTGTCATAAAAATATCTCAAACATGGCATTTTAACCAAAATCGTTAGAGCCATTTTGAAGAAAATCAAAAATTTCGAAAACTTTCCCATGTAAAGAGTAGTTTAGGGTGGAGGAATTTCCTTCAAAATCTTCGTGTCGAATACTTGAAATACATTAAACTTAAATACCACCATTGGTTTTTGACCGACTTTTCAATTTGAATTATGCTGTCCACAGGCTAACAGAGACAGGCACACACGGACCTTTTTGTATAAATGATTTTCTTTGGATTGAGGGGGCTTCAAAACATATTTCCGGTGAAATCTCGACATCGAACTTTTGGGTGGAATACAATACTTTGTATACTTTACTAAACTTTACCGAATCACAGCGGTATAACTGTTTCATCTAAAATGGAGGAAATGTCATTTACATATGTGCTGGCCTATCACAGCACAACAGCGTCCCTCAGAGGCACATGAGGGGAAGGTCGGTGGATCTAAATATCATCTATTTAGTCCTCCCGGCTAGGTCCGATGGACCCGTTGACCAACGATAGGTGTGGTCCCCCTTGCAAAATGGGGGTTTAAGTCGGGTGATGTAACTGCCACATTGTAAAACTGGTGCCCGTTAAGAAAACAGTTACATGAAAGCCACATACATGAATATGAGTCCTAAGGATAAACATTCCGGAGTTAAAACTGTCCCCCAATCGGATCTCCGGGTGGAGACATCTTTAGGCAAATTTCATCACAATTCCAATACTTTAAGAATTCTACAATGGAATGCAGGAGGCATGTCCCAGCCTAAAAAACAAGAGCTAATGAAAATATTAAAAGACCAAGATATAGATGTCTTCACAGTACAAGAAGCCAATGTATCACAAGAACAGGAAATATACTTTGAAATGGATCAGTACACTACACATATACTTCCAAAGGCTCGTCAAATAGCAAGTGGTATTCTTACAGGAATTAAAAGAAATATGAAAGCTATTATCCAAATCAAAAAAACAATGGAAGAACAAGATAAATCAGAAATAGTTAAAATTGAAGTATGGAAAAGTAACTACCACTATATAATTTACAGTATCTACAATCCTCCAGACAATACACTAGATCTAAATTCTATTCCCATAGAACCCAAAAGTATTTTAATAGGTGATTTTAATGCACACTCCCCTAGGTGGGGCTACAGAGATATAAATTCAGCAGGAAGAGTCATAGAAGACCTATTAAACTCGTCAACAATGGAATTAATATTTAATCCAAATGATCCACCCACTTACCTTCATTATAATGGTTCGGGTACAAATCCTGACCTTCTGATGGTGTCATCTGACATAATTGACAATACAAAAAGAGAAATAATAGAAGACCCAGGTTCAGGCCACAGAATCACCATAAACTCCATAAGAGGTCTACTAAATAAAAGTAACAAACCAAAAGTTAAAACTTCTTGGAATTTTAAAAAAGCAGATTGGTCCAGTTTCCAAAATGAGATAGAAGGGAAGTGTAATATACTGTTAGAATCAGAGTTCAAGTCAACAGATGAAATGAATAAAAAAATTTGTGAAATATTATTGACAGCAGCCAAAACACATATCCCCAAAGGAAAGTTAAAGAAATATAGCTACTTTTGGTCTCCATCTTTATCTAAGTTAAAACACGAAAGAAATATAGCAAGAGTCAAAGCCGAAAGAACCAAGTGTCCAGAAGATGTACAAAACTGGAGAAGAAAAGCAGCCATTTTTAAGAAAGAATTAATTACAGCAAAAAGGGCCAGTTTCACAAATTTTGTAGAACATATGGACTATAGGAAAGATGGAAATAAAATATACAAATTCCTTAATAAAACAAAATTATCAAAAAATACAACTGAACCATTAAAATATAATAACAAAAGCTTAACTACAGATAGGGAAATAGCAGAATCCCTTAACAAGTTTTATGCTCAGTCACAAAGAATACCCCAAGCGTATAAAAAACAAGATAAGGCTATCCAAAAAACTATCAGAGAAACTAGTAAGCCAAAAGGTATACGAAATGATATTTTTATTCAGGATTTTAATGAAACAGAACTGGATTTAGCAATAGAACAATTACAGAACAAAAAATCTCCTGGACCTGACAAGATCCACCCAGAGTTTATTAAACACCTTGGCAGGAAAGGAAAAGAAATCCTACTTAAACTGTATAACACGTGTTGGAGAATGACTGTACCTTCCGACTGGAAAAAAGCCATTATCATCCCGATTTTAAAGAAAAACAAACCCTCAAATAATATTAATAGTTTCAGACCAATATCTTTGACCAGTGTTATTGCAAAAGTGATGGAAAGAATGGTGGCATCTAGACTTAACTGGTTTCTAGAATATTACAACTTAATTAATGGTTCACAGACCGGCTTCAGACAGAATCATAGTACAAGTGAAAATGTACTCCTACTAAGCCAAGACATCAAGGAAGCTTTCAATAGAAAGGAGGATACCTTGGCAGTATTCATTGATTTTAAATCAGCATATGACTCAGTCTGGAGAAATAAATTAGTTGAGAAGTTGCAATCAATAGGTGTGAAAAGTAACATGCTTAAGTGGATAACTCAGTTTATTTCACAAAGATTTTGTACCACAAAATATAATACATACATTTCCAAATATAAACAAACACACCGAGGACTTCCACAAGGTGCAGTTCTGAGCACAACACTCTTTAACATATATATAAATGACCTTCCATCAATAATAAAAACTTTAGAAACCAAAATTGCTTTATTTGCTGACGATGTAGTCATTTGGACTTCAGGCTCTTCAAAAAAACCTGAATTAATTAAAGACAGAATAGAAACAGCCCTAAACAAAGTACATAAATGGAGCTCCAAAAACCTCATGACTATCAATGTGGAAAAAACAAATTATGAATTATTTACACTAAAACACAAACCAGTTAATGTTAGCATAAATTATAATGGTAAACCACTCAAAGCAGTTGATGATGCCAAATACTTAGGCATCACTTTCGACAGAAAGCTAAGTTGGAAAAAACATATAACAAACATCTCAGAAAAGGTTGAAAAGAAATTGCAAATCCTGAAAAGGTTAGCTGGTGCTAAATGGGGCTGCTCAAGGAGAGTCCTTAACACAACATACAAAATGTATATTAAACCAAACCTCTTGTACTGTTCTGAAGCTTTAATAACAGCAGCAAATGCTAACATCAATAAACTTGAACAAATACAAAATCAGGCTCTTCGCCTAATCACTGGAGCAGTTAAATCCACACCTATTGATGCCATGCTTGCCTTAACACGGACCCCATCAATAACAACAAAAATAGAAGAACAAGCATTGCTCCAACACGAGAAAATGTTACGACTGCCAAACTCTAAATGGAAAGAAGAGAACCTCCCCCATTCAATCCTTAAAACTCATAGTACTTTCCTAGAAAAGGTAACACAGATTAAATCTAAATTGAACATTCCTAACACCAGAGAAAATCTACTTATAAGAGAAAATCCATTGGAATTATTGCAACCTACCTTCAATTTGGAATTAATAGAGGAAATAAGTAAATCAGACACACCAAAAGAAATACAAAAACTTCTAGCTCTGGAAACAATCAATACTAGGTATCCCACAGAAGAATGGCTGCACATATATACTGATGGATCCTCGAAGGAAAACCTTACTGGAGCTGGAGTTACGTGTTCACATTTTTCCTTTTATCATTCTGTTGGCAGAGACACAACAAATTATGATGGAGAAATAGAGGCTATATACATTGCTCTCCGACAATTATTAAATCTTCCCTTAAATAAATTTAACAAGGCAGTAATTCTTTCAGATTCTAAAGCTGCAATTCAGGGAATATGTTCAAATACTACAAAGAAGTCAACAAAAATTAGAGAATGCTAAAAAATGTTAACACAACTCCAAAAAGTTAATAAGACTGTTCATCTCCAATGGATTCCAGCACACTGTGGAGTCATGGGGAACGAAGCTGCAGACTCACTTGCAAAGAAAGGCACAACAATAAAACAAAAGTCTAAATTCAATTTCTCATATTCCTCAATAAAACGCTTGATCATAAAAAATTTTTGTCATTCATATCTACAAGAAATAGAAACAAATGCCAAAGATAAAAAATGGATTACACTACTTTCCAATCCAGATATAATCCCCCAGAGACCAAGGAAAACAGCTGTTGCAGCCTTCCGACTATTGACAAATCATGACTGCTTGGCAAGTCATCTCTACAGAATAGGTATCTCAGCCTCACCAATATGTGTCCTGTGTAACGATCCAGCAGAAATGAACGAAGACCACTTGAAGACCTGTGAAGCATTAAGATCAGAAGAAACTACAGTTCAAAAGTATTGGAAAGCACGAATGCTAATGGCTTCATTGCCAGATGCAAGGCACTAGAAAACAACAACATACTTTACTAAACGTAGTAGAGAAAGTAAAAATTAACGATAGGGTATCGAGAAGATCATTGAGTGAAACACATGAGACCTTTTATTCGGGATTTTGCCTTTCCTGAAAACAAATACGTATATAGAGCAACTCTTATATATTTGCAGACCATGCTCATTTACACTACAGATCTAACTTGTTAAACGGAACGTTGAAGTATACACCTTAAAGTTCATTGGGGCGCCGGATAATGTGTGAGTTAATGATGGCGTAAGTACGAGTAATTTAGAAGCTGAAGCCCAACTTTGTTTGGCAGTCACATAATTTAGTGAACTAACATAGCTTGAAAATGGAATGAGTACTTAACATCCGACAAGCCAACATTTGGAGCAGGAATGCTGAACATACTACTAAAACATGCGATCATTTAGAATGGAGAGAGCCAAAATTTGATTCTGGTAACAGGCAAAACTGAACTATCGAAAGCACTATGTTGTTTCAAACCATTCTTTTGCTGTCTCCCCAACCGCGCTTTTCAGCTTCAACGCACAGTGCTGTTTACTCATTCCTTTCTCAACAATAGCGGCGATTCATATTCAGAATGCAATTTATCAACAAAAGACTGGAAAGGACAACTTTCGTTGGCTCTTAGCCATAGTGTGCAATTGAAGCTCGGCCATTTCAGCAGCGTTTATGCTTGAAGCACCTGATTATGTAGCAAACGTGGTGGCTATAGGGAGTTCTCCTAGATTGTCAAATACCTATCATGTGACTTGGTCACGTGGGACATTCACGACTTCGGTAATGTATTATGTGATATTAAGTGAAAAATTTAATTAATAATTGTTAAAGGGGGTATGTGTTATTTTAATAAAAAAACTAAATTATGTATGTTTCCTTAATATAAAATACGCATACCTCATAATTGATAGTAGGAAAATTGTCGCCAGCTTCATTAGGCAAATAATTTGGCATCTCCGATACTGAATCTATATTTCTGTATATAGATAGCCTTGTCAATAAGGAAAAGCGAGGGAGGGTAGCAACTGCTCCCACACCACATTACGGAACGACACAGGATATTTAAGTTGAAGCTGTACATTTACTCTCATTACACAGCTGTTTACCTGTACGAATACATGGTACATTGGAATAATAAAATTGAGCTCCATTTGTGCAGATATTTTAAACCTCTTAGTTCTAGATCGACGTCGTGTGTTCTCTTTACCAATTTATTTAAATCAGATTTTAAGCCCAACAAATTAGCCGCAAGACATAAACTAATTTAATATCTGTTAATGTAGACCTGAATCTGCTTTTCACATAATTAAAGTTTTAAATTACGGGTCCTAACAGATCGTTGGAAGTTTGTGATGGCTTATTTTTATTGAGTCTGTTGGAGAACTGGGATATGAATTGCTCAAGCCTCTGTCGTGGAGTGTGTCCTATATAACAATAAGATTAATTATAATGTTGAGAAATGTGATAGCACGAGTAATATGAGCTTTCTTCCTTAAAATACTCGTACATATTAACGTACAGCTGATGATGTTTACATAAAATTAAATAATTAGTAATAATAATCAATAATTATTATATGTCTTAAGAAAATACATAAGCACACTGACATAACGATCTTACCATATATGATATGACTTTGATATGACTCTTGTTAAAATGGCGTCTACTATTAAAATGATATACATGGGGTAGTGCATAATTACACATTAAACAAAATGGTTTTTTATTATATCAAATATAAAATAATCTTCTTCCTATGCTTGCTGAAACACGCGTGTAATCATTCTGAACATATATCCAATGCTGTATACTAGTTTCAACTGCGCCGTGTAGCCCACTGGTATGTAGGTAGGTACACAGCTGAGTAGGGGAGATGGTTCCTGGGAGACTCTTCGTGACACGCCTGAGTTAGACTCTTCACTTCAACATAATGTAATTGCCATTCCCTTTACCCTTTTTGGCATTTTACAACAGTAGCTATCAAATAACCACTTCTTGTACCGTACGTATTTTAACACCAAAGTATACAATCGTGTATTCGATTCGTATGTCCATCTTTGGAGAGTTAAGAATTAGGAGTAAACAGACGAAGGTATAGTGTACTGACTTCGCGGAACCAGTTACTATTACGTGGGGAAGATATTCTGATGTTTCTGATTGGTTTAAGTCAAATGGAATCATACTTACTGCAAGTCATTTCTAGCTTATATTTGCATATTCTTATTCCTTTCATTGCTGCCCTTCCTTAAACTTTTTTTTTTTTGCATGTGCCTCTCAAGGAAACCCGACCACTGTCTCGTTCAAGACAAAGATTGTATTAAGTATTTAATAGTTTGAACACTTTGAAAAATATAGTGTGTGTAGGAATGTAATCAGTTTGTTGCAGTCGGTATTATTTTCTTTTTGACGAAGCCATTACGTCATAGCATCAGCCAGGGTTGATTTGCCGACCCCGGTCTACACCGTCGTCTTAGTTCTGAATGACTTGTAACATTTATTACTAATTAAGAAATGTATGTTTCATTTATACACAATTTAACTGAAACTTATTGTAGCATTACCCTTTCGAAGATTCTTCTTCTTTCTTAACATGGATTGGGCCTGTAGATCTGTTCCGAGGCTAATCAAGCTGATCTCTTCACCTTATTCGAGGTCGTCAAATGTCTCTTTGTTATAATGGTTTGTAAAATAGCGCATGACGTGGCAATCTAGAAGGTTCCACTTAACGTGATTGTTCCAATGGCTCTGATATCTTTTAATTTCTTTCACCCTGTTTTCCTCCTTTAGCTCTTGTCTTATATCTATATTCCGGAGTCGATCTTTTCTAGTAATATCCAATAAGGACCTTAAAATCTCATTTAAGGCGCCCCCACTCTTCATTTTCCTTGGTTTTAATTACCCATGTCTCACATGCATATTTTAATTATGGTTTGGGTACTACTCCATACAATCTTAATTTCAGCTCCTTACTCATATTTCTGTCGAAATGCCCTTTTAAACACCTATTCATTTTATTATATACTTTGATATGTTTCAATTACTGATATATTTCATCCCGAACAATTAAAGGTAGACGCCTGCTCAACTATTTGTCTCTCTATTACATTTTTATCCATTACTTTTGTTCTTTTTCTCCCGAAATTTCATATTATATTATCTCATTCAAATTACACACTGATTTATGCATATCTTCCTCATTCTCTGCCAATATCAACTAATCACCTGCAAGTACATACAACTGCATCAAGATTAGTATTATTTAATGTGAACGATTTGGAAAATATTTCTGATAATTGCTTGGAATTGTAAAATGCTTTATGCATTTTTCACCTATTTTATTCGTTGTTTACTCGTGATTATGCAAAGAGAACTGATTTTAAAACACATCAATTAGCTTTCTAAAGATGTTACTATCACTTAAGTCTACTGTATTTCCCTCGTATAGGAAATGGTGTAATAAAAGCCTTTCTGCAAATGTTTATCTTAATTAGCATGAAACAGCTACAAGAATATGCCTTAGTAAGAATAATTTTAAAAAAAGCGTTGATGAAGAAAGTCATATGAATATATTGAATGCAACACATCAGAGTTATTTTGAATTAAGATAACCTGAAACACGTGCCTCCGGTGAAATCTCGATATAGAACTTTGGTGAAGTATTTAGTGTAGTATTTTATGCACCTAACATAGTGAAAGAATAAATATTCTGTCTCCCGGTATTTCAGATCCGTTTTCATAATCTGCAGTCCAGTTTTGAACATATGAAGGTCGTCGGCAGCAGTCAGGAAATCCCCAGAATGCCTGCGTTTGCCATGTGTTAACATTCCACTCACCCGACTCTACAACCCATAGAATTTAAGCTGGGGATTTGGGAGCTTTGCTTTACAACTTTCCTGCCTACCGTGAAGTTGGTTAGACTGATTAGAAACTACAGCCGTGAAAAAGGGGTTGGTTCACCGTTATGCATAAAATACTCGCGTTGAATCTGGGATTCATAAGCAATGAGCGGTAAGTCATAAGACTTATTTCAGTTTATTAAGAGTAACGATTGCTCCTGAAGGAAACCTATACAACTGCGTCGTATCTGTTCATTCTTACTTCCTCTTCTACGTCTAGTAAGTAGGGGAAGTATTGCATTAGAACTAAAAATTCGAAATCGAAATTTCACCAGAAATATGTCTTGAGGCACCATAAATCCAATAAAGGATCTTTAGAAAAAGGTACGGGCGTTTGTGTGTGTGTGTGTGTGTGTGTGTGTGTGTGTGTGTGTGTGTGTGTGTGTGTGTGTGTGTGTGTGTGTGTGTGTGTGTGTGTGTGTATCTTTAATATCTTTTAGGCATGCGCCACTAAGATTTGAAAGAAAATTGTTCCACCTTACACTATCCTTTGCATGGAACATTTTTCGTATATTTTGCTTTTCTCAAAAATGATTCCAATGATTTTTCTTAAAATTCCATGTGTTTAATATATTTTTAATGCAAACACAACGTACACCGATGCCGGATGAAATGGTAGAAAAGTCATCAAGAGTAAAGAGAACTACATGGGCTATTCCCAGAAAATTCAAAATATACGTTTTCTTTGCCATAAAAGTATATTAAACATATGGCATTTTAAGCAAAACCTTTGGAGCCGTTTTCGAGACATTTTCGATGTATAGGGTAGTTTAGGGTGGAGGAATTTTCTTCAAAATCGTTTTGCAGCATTCTTTAAAGATATTAAACTTAAATACCAAGTTTCATTTTTAACCGCCCTTTGAATTTTGAGTTATACTCTTCACAGCGAGAAACACAGACACACAGACACACACACACACACACACACACACACAAACACACACACACACACACACACACACACACACACACACACACACACACACACACACACACCCAAAGACACGCGCTCTTTCTAAAAATGCTATTTTTGGATTCAGGGGGTTTCAAAATATATATTTCCGGTGAAATCCCGACATCGGAGTTTTGGATGGAATACAGTACTTTCTATAGTACTTCCTACTTAGCAGAGAAAATAAAAATAACTTCAATAATTCAGTACAATATCTTGATAATGCCCATCACAGGAGTCATGAGTGAAGTGCAGTACTGAAGGTGGGACGTGGTCCGGTTCCTTCCGGACGGTTACACGGTCTTTGCAATCAGGGATCGTCACTTTGCAATCAAATCAAGTTGCCCCTCAATTGGCCCCTCAGGGACCTAATAAGGCTGAGTGTACCCTGGAATAGGCCTCCCAGTGGGAGAAAATCCCCACGCCGGTACCGGTAATCAAACCCGAGTCTCCTGCTTGGTAAGCAGCAGCGCTACTACCGTGCTAAGATTACCTTAATATACAAATTATACTCAATTCCTTCCGAATAAACATTCCTTCACAGGTTATAGCAAAGTATCCGTCCTTATTGCTTTGAATTTTTGAACACTGTCATTGTTATTCCACATCAGTGGTTTCCTGTGATGCCATGTATACTGTATGGAATGAAAAGCAAAGTACACTGACACCGGCTTTTAAACATGTAACTATGGATTCGGTTTCCTCCATGCCCCTTGTAATGTGTAATGGACTTTTATCAGCTTAAGATACAGGAGAATAAGCTTCTAAGAGTACTGTGGCGCCGATTACATTCTCTATTAATAAATTAAGTTATAAACTTAATGAATAAGCTTATCTGGCGGTGCGTGCAACAAAGGCGCTAATGGTCAAGCTGCCCCACAATGCTCAGGCGAGCAAACACGCGACAACAATCAGTGCAGCATTACAGAGGCATTTCCTAGAGCCTTGGTGAATCTTCTGGCTGCCGGCAAGTTCCAGAAGTGATGAAGTTCGAGAATGCTCTAGCTACGTCGTCGCCGGTATAAAAGTTTGCGGAGCACGTGGGGGCAGACAGTTTTTTAGTCAGTTTTTAGTTTTAGCGTGTGAGCGCCAGCTGTGTGTACAGTTATTGTGAGAGAATCGTCGCGTTGAAAGGAAGATAGCGAAGCAGTTAATGAGTGTTGAGTGATCGTATCGTCAGAGTTTTTGTCAGAAAGAACTGAAAATTGTGTGTTAAGGTTAAGAGAAGACAACAGCTGTGAGTTGTAATAACACGAAGGACTGTAGACTCTGTTAACATCAGTAAAAGAGAACTGCTGTGAGCATTCAGTTAGAAGAAAATAAAGGGACAGGCAGAATAGCTAGACTGCATTCTGTCATTTTGTTACACTGGTATCAGCAGTGGGATTTGTCGAATTGTCCAATTCTCACAATACTTTGTAGATGCTATTATAAATAAATGTATATGGATTGGGTAGAGGAAATCATGATAATGTAAAATGTCCGAGTTTTACGATTTTTGTCGGAGGAATTCAATTGACATGCTAAACATTTCATAATTCACGATAGGTATTTTCATTTTCATGCAAATCATATTACTTCCTATTTTACTACACTTCAGAATTTTTATTTTTAAAATTAATTTTAGTTTTATATATTAGATAGTTCGCATTTTTTCACCTTCTCATAAGTCTTTTATTCGCAATGGACATGCTTTTCATGTATTGTACGGACAGGTTTCCACGAGAAATACAAAGAGCACGGTGGTATGTATCCGGTGGAAGAATTGGCTTGGAAAAGCCTGGACCAAATATGACTTAGTGCTGGAAAAATGCATTGTATCCAAGCCCCTGTCAGTTTGATAAGATGCTTGCAGCACAGACTAGGGAAATACCAACAAATATCAAGCTTCTTAAACGTAGCATAAATTCCACCTCACAATGCACCGAGGAGCGAGCTTTTTCGCCATAGAAGGCAATATTAACAGACCATACAACCCTCTTTCGGAAAATATTAAAAGTCACTTATAACTAGTGCTAGGTAAACCAAGTAATTTCGGTTTTTTTTTTTTTGCGCTGAAATATCGTCGTTCTGAAAAGTTTTAAAATTATTTAACTTTATATAACGAGCGATTCAAAAGACTCCGAACCGGCTGCACTGTGTTCTGCCTGTACGCGTCCTCGGCGCTCGTCATCTACTGCCGCTATCATACAACAGCGCGAATGAAACCATACATTTTTAAAATTACTTTTAAGGGCTTTACTTGCCAATATTATTAAAAGAGATGCTAAAACTGGCAACTGTCGTTGTTCATACATTTTTGGCATCTCTTTAGGAAACTATCCATCACTGGCCGTAGTTCACGTTGAAAAATGCTGATAGTTTCCTGGCGGATATTTCTTTTTAATTCTTCCAGCTTGTATTGCACACTTTATGCTTTAAGTTACCCCGGAGATAGAAGTCGCAAATCACCTGGAAATATTTCGGCAAATCACACTTTCACTGGCGAGCTGAGTGAGTTAACACATACGAATCATAAATAAATACACGCTGTGTAGTAGAAAACAAATGCTGAGCCTAATATACTTTGTGACTAAGTGCAGGACAAAATAATAAAACGCACTGGTAATAATTCAAACACACGTTATCACGTCAGCTCAATACTGCACTTTTAGAGCAGAGAAAACAAGTCAAGCGCATGACCTTGTGTACAGCAGCTGCGTTATCGTGTATCCGTTTGCGCAGTGGAAAAACACCGCGCAGCGATTCAGATGTTTTTGGGTCTCTGTGTAGTAGTGTACTTTGGGTATCCGAGGGGTCAACATAACTATAATAGAAAGTTAATTTACTTTTTCTGGCTCTTTTTATGACAGCTTGTCAAGAAAATAATTTTTCAAGAACGAAATGCAGTTGTATGTGCTCAATCTCCGATGTGACGTAAATGTGAGCACTTTAAGCTTTCAGTGTTTCATATTATTCTTCAGGTATGACTGTTTAGCAATATCATTACATATTGTGTAAGAATAAAGCTTTTCTTGAAAGAAAAATACCTAATAAAATATGCAAGAGTTTTAATATTAATATCAATTGTGTATTAAATTATTTAATCCTGAATCCATAATACAAGTTGATGTAAAAGATACTCTTTACATTTCTTTGCTCATCTTTGAAGAACGCATATAACATTTTGAAAAAAGAAAAACAAAACTCAATAGAAATTGCAACATGAATATTATAAATTGGAAAAAATACAAGAACACAAGATTACTGAAATGGCCCGCGGCTGGGGTCGAGATTTCACGAAATTCACAGAAGTACATATTTAATGCTTTAATTGTTGGGTGTTTTAGCAAAATAAATTGAAAGTTTCAGCAGAATGTTCTTCATATTGTACATATCTATACCAGTGAAATGATAAAGTTTATATGCATTACACATAAAACGTTTGTGAGGTTCAAGAATAGTTGCTGCATTTGCAAATACAAAGCTGAAATAACTTTCAGTTTGAGATTCTTGCTCCTTCAATATCTACATACTTCATATGTTTCCGTTGTTTCTTGAGGAACGGAATTTCCAATCGAGAAAAGCAACCAAATTCTCCAAGGAGCAGGCCCCGGAACAGCTGCCAAGAAGCCGACATGTTTCTGCGAGCTTCTCCAAAACTTTCTCTATTTTCTAGAGCGCCGAAGGGCTACTCTGTCACCACTCCAATATCTGGGCTTTTGCTTCTCCGTTCTTAATGCATCTGACCTAAACCGCAAGAGCTCTGGGCTTAGCAAATACCGCCCATTTTTTCTTTCTTACCGGATGCTGCACTATTGACAAGCGAAGAAACTCCTGGAGTAAGCACAGTTCCTTAGAACCCATGATAATACCTATAAGAAATACAGATGAGTTAGAATAAGAGCGAATAATTTTAAGGCGTTATTCAGGGATTATATTTGAGTATTTTCTTATAGTGAATGTTTGCCTGTAAATATCCTTTTATCGAGCTAGAGGGCATTTAAGATCTTGAAACACCGCCTCTGCTTACGCATTTTTACTACACTGCAGACATTGAGGAGCAAATCTTGTTACCTCCTGTCACTACTCCAACCTCAATAACACCCTGCATACCCCACATCCCACATCCCTGATAAGGCAGGTAAATATGACACTGTCAGCCTATCAACACTTCTCAACCTCAGCCTCAGTTGGTTAGACGCTGGCCTACTGATCCCTAGGTCGTGGGCTTAAATCCGGTCAGATCGATGGTTTTTAAGTGTGCTTAAAAACGACAGTTCCATATCAGTAGATTTACTAGCATGTAAAAGAACTCCTGCGGGTCGAAATTCCGGCAAACAGGCGACGCTGATGTGATCTTGACAGCCCAAAGTATTACGAGACTTTTGAAATAAGGGTTGCCGCGTATCTTTAATTTTAAACAATCAACACAAAACTCTCTGGTAAACCTTGATTTAAGTACATAACATTTAAATATACTCAAGTGCCATATTCAAGAAAACAAGAAAACTTACAGGCTCCAAATATTGTTTCATAGCAGGTAAAGAGATTGAAGAAAGATTATAAATTGTTTAAAAACTGATTCATCTATCGATTATGACATACGGTTTCAGCATAAATAGAGGTATTTTGATGAATGGTACCTTAATATGTATCCAATTCGGTGAACTAATTTTTTTTAGTGTTTAACGGTTTCTCCATCAATCAACACATGATTTGCTACTTAATGTTTTTTGCCCTTCGGGGGAACCTGTAACCCTTAGGAGGCCCGTCCCCAGGTGGCGGATAGGCCAAAGCCCTCACCAGTCTTAGGCTGGCGGGTAGGTGGGAAATAAAATACACCCGCGGACCAAACAGGTGGGGTGGACGGGACTCCTTAGCTGTAAAGAAAGCAACCCGTCTAGGAGAGAGAACTCTGATATAAAACTCTGGTCCCCCAGGTTGGGGGTTATGCGCTGGGCTGGAAACCCGCCATGTAAAAATAAAACTTCTCATCAGTCTCACAAAAATAAGCGGGACGGACAGAAAATACAACATAGGCTAAAAGACAAGGACAAACATTAGGAAGAAAAGACATATTAAGAATTGGGACCTGGAAAGTCAGAGGATTAGGAAATAAAGTAATGGAGCTAATAAGCGAGCTAGAACACAGAAATATTAATATAGCAATCACTACAGAAACAGAAACAAAAAAAAAAAGTTAAAAGGCACCAAAGATGTGGGTAATTATGTGATGATTTATTCGGGAGTCGATCAAACTACAAGAGCCGCTAAAGGAGTTGCCATTTGGATTGATAAAAAATGGAGAAAAAAATACTGGGTTATGAGTTTATCAGTGATAGAATAGTAAATGTAAGACTCAAAACAGAAATAGGAAAGATATCAATAATAGGAGTTTATGCTCCTGAAGAAGGTAAATCTGAGGAAACTCACCAATTTTACAATACACCACAGAAAACATTAGATAAATATAACAAATCTGATTATGTGGTACTAGCAGGAGACCTAAATGCGAGAGTAGGCAACTCCCCTATCCCAAATCTGTGCGGACCCTATGGAGAAGAGGCTGTTAATGAGAATGGTAAAATACTGAGAGACTTTGCAACGTTTAATGAGTTAAAATTAACCAATACATTCTATAAGAAAAAAGATATACATAAATATACATGGGCTGTCAGAGGATCAAGATCATTTATTGATTACATTATAGTAAATGACAAATTAAAAAATTTAATCAAAGATACAACTGTTAATAGAGGAGCGGAACTATATACGGATCACTATTTGGTAACGACAGACATTTACATATTGGAGAAATGGAAAAACGGAAGAATAAAGAAAAGCTGTAAAACATATAGTAAAGAAATGTTTAAAATAGACTTACTGCAAGATAACAGCATAAGAGATCTGTTCCAATATCGAATGACACAATATTTGATGGAGGTTAAAACAGAAGATTTAGAAACCGAATGCCAAAATATAAAAGCTATAATACTAAAAACGGCCAAGGAAGTTTTAGGGACAAGGAAAAATAATAAACGGAAAAAAAGAATAAAGTATTCGAATGAAGAAATAGAAATGGTAATAAAAGAGAAAAAAGCAGCATACTTAAAATATTTACAAACACCCAGTCAAGAAAATAAACAGAACTATAAATTGAAGAGAAATACTGTCAAAACTAAAATAAGAGAAAACAATCAGAAATCATGGAACAGATTTATAGCAACAATAGAACATGACCTCTATGGGAGACAAAGTATAGCTTGGAAAATAATGAAGCATTTAAAGACAACAGAAAGGGATATAGCGAAACTTTCATGCATCTCACAAGAAGAATGGATAAATATTATACCGAATTGCTATATGATAAAAATATAGCAAAAATATTAGATGAAGAGTAGGAA
The DNA here is from genome assembly GCA_030765045.1 of Tenodera sinensis. Classification (NCBI taxonomy): domain Eukaryota; kingdom Metazoa; phylum Arthropoda; class Insecta; order Mantodea; family Mantidae; genus Tenodera; species Tenodera sinensis. Next base: position 72,877,258 of record CM060967.1, read on the forward strand.
GAAAGGACAGTAGATATGATAACATTTGAAGAAATGCAGGAGGCCATAAAAGTATCAAAAATAGAAAGTCGCCAGGTATAGATACTATCCCCATAGAAGTATGTAAATATGGAGGATTAATATTACAATTCCGAATACTACATCTACTAAACATATGTTGGAGAATAAAGAAGATCCCAAAAGAATGGGAAATAGCTAAAGTTGTATCTATCTTTAAAAAAGGGTAAAGGAATGAATGCAAAAACTATAGAGGTATACACCTTTTAAATACAATGTATAAAATATATACCTACTCGAATTATAACAACTAGGGTGAAAATAATAGCTGAAACACATATTAGTGAAGAACAACATGGATTCAGAACAGGTAGAGCATGCATGTCTTTACAATAAAACAAATATTAGAAAAACCAAGAGAACTTAATCTTGAAACCCATCTAGCATTTATAGATTTAGAAAAAGCGTTTGACAAAGTTAACCGGTTAATGTTATGGGATATAATATGTAAAAAGGGATACCCACTACACTTAGTTAAAATTATTCAAAGACTATACAGAAATACGAAATTGGTAATGGAAATGGAAGGAGAAATAACAAATGAATTTGAAATAAACAAAGGATTGAAACAAGGATATAGTCTATCTCCAATTCTTTTTCATATATATAGATGAAATTATAATAGAATGGACAAAAGTAGTGCATGAGGGGATTAGGTTAGGATAAGGAAGAGCAATAAACGCCCTTCTATTTGCTGACGATTTAGTTTTAATCTTTGACAAGGAAGATAGACTACAGAAAGGAGTATATCAACTAAATCAAATTTGTAAGAAATATGATATGACAATCTCAAAGACAAAAACAAAAGTCCAGGGAAAATACCCAATAAGGACCAAAATTGTAGTAGAGGAAACTATAATAGAACAAGTATCACACTTTCAATACCTGGGCTGTGATATAATCTATGAAGCGGAAAATCAAGATATAAGGAATAAAATACAAAAATTCCAAGCAGTTTGCGGAACAATTAAGAGAACCTTCAAGAATAAAGCAAGGAAAGAAACCCAAATAAGATTTTACAAAGTGATGGCAATCCCAATATTAAACTACGGAAGTGAGGCATGGATAATAAGGGAAAAGGAGAAGAGTAAAATACAAGCTGCTGAAATGAGATTCTTACGATCTATCAAAGGATGCACAAGAGAAGATCACATTAGGAATCAAATTATTAGAGAAGAATTGCAAGTACAACCGCTACTAGAAGAAATCCAAAGATAAAGAAGCAAATGGGTCGAATACCTTAAGCGCATGCCAGGAGAAAGAATACCAAAACAAGCCTTCAATTATAGACCAAGAGGACGAAGATCAATAGGGCGCCCCCTAAAGAGATGGCTCCAGGAAATGTGAGACCAGAACAGGCTTAAGCCTAACCCGTGAAGGAAGAAGAAGAAGAAGAAGAAGAAGAAGAAGAAGAAGAAGAAAATGTGTTTTGCATGGTCGTAACTGCGCTGCGAAGTAGACAACACCTTTAGGTATTAGCTATCTGTTTTGCTTCACAGCTCAATGTGTGGCCTACTGACCTAGGCAATGTGAGATCATTGGACTTGCAGAAAGCAATCGAACTCAAATCCGATACAATATCCGTTACCGCGAGGCCTGTCCGCTCTGCTTCACGCTCTCGTACAAAATAATACGTACTGTATATGGCTTGTGTGCGACACGCCTACTGAAAACATACCACTCTTAATAAGTAAAATTAAATTCAAATGAAATAAATAAGATAAGGCAAACGAACATGTGGGCAGAGGACACTTGCTAAGCGCGGTATTCAAGAAGTCACTTATCCCCTCTCTAGCGCAACAGCCCATGAAGAGCCAAGCCTTGCCGCCCAGCAGCTGCGTCTCCCACCTCTGCCCACTACAAGCATCATTGTTGGGGTGCAGTACTGGTGGGTGGGACGGGGTCCGCGCCCCAAGCCCTCCCAGCCGCATAGCCTTCGCGACTTGGGGCTGCTACTTCTCCATCAAGTAGCTCCTCAAATGGTCCCCTCAGGGCCTAAGGAGGATGAGTGCACCCCGTGCCAGACCTCCCAGCGAGGGAAAAATCCGCATACTGGTACCGGGGATCGAACCCGGGTCCTCCGCGCTAAAGGCAAGCACGCTACCAACTGCGCTACGGAGGTGGTGGAAGTCACTTATAGTTGTGCTTAATAAAATAACCTCCATATTCTGTGTATGGACAATGGAGTTCTCTATTTCAGAACATTACAGAACCTTCATGGTGAGTGGTTTCTGTGGCTTAAATCCTGAAGTACTTTTTTCTAGGTAAGTGTAGTTACTTCGTTTTAGACAATACCATAAAATGCATAAAAAGTTAAAAATGTTGTCCTAAGTTATTGAGGGAACTAGAACATAATACGAAACTGATGCTAAGCATGCAAGTAATTAGATAAGCAAGTCAGTTTCACATTCTAGATTATTAAGAAAGTTAAATAACACTGAGGGAAGCTATGTGATTTATTCCTTGGAATACTTACCGGGAGCAGGATTTGTGTCTTGAGGAACTGTGATAGCCTTTGTTGTCGTAGTTACTGTTTTGTTGACATAGCGCACAGTAGACGGGTATGCTGCAACATAATATACCATAACAATGAGAGAAATATTAGTTAATGAACCCAACTAGTAAAAAAGTGTTCTGTGTAGGAACATGGAAAGAACAATCGATGATAAAAGGAATGCAAGGAATTGGGAGGATATAGCTCAAGGTGACAAACTCTTCACACATAATATGCGATAATTTCGGCCATTAAAACGGAAGGAAACGTTACTTTTCAAATAAATATGGCTGCTGTCGGTATGGTTTAGGCTATGAATTTGCTTTGTTTTCTCGGACGCGTATTTTTTCCTTTATATTCTGACAAAATGACAACGACGAATCCTACTTCTGACACCAGTGTGGCAAAATGACAAAATCAGTCCAATTACTTTTCCATCATTTTATTTTTCTTCTTAACGTTTGCACAAAAACACAGTTCTGTTTTACCGACGTTAATACAATCTACAGTTTTTCGTATTGTTACAACTCACAACTGTTTACTGCTTCTAACCTTGATTCAGTCTTTTCAATGTGTCTGTTCACTTTTTTTGTCTCTCAATCACTATCTCCGACGATACAGTCACTCGACGTTCATTGAAACTTCTTCACGACGCACAGCTGTCTCGCACTCATTGACACACTGACCCACTTGTGTGTGTCTTCTGCTGTTTCTCTGCATGACATCACACGCACCTTTCGCGAACTTCGCCAAATACGCCAGCAATGACGTAGCCAGATCCTTCTCGAAGGTTTAGAGACAACCCCTTTTGGTTCTGCAGCTCGATTGTTGTTAGTTATATAGAAAACAGTCGCGCGAGGCAGCCTGGCCTTGGGCGGCTTTGTTTGCTCGCCGGCCTGTTATGCGGTCTGAAGTAGCTTAGCACCGCCGTGCTTTGTTCTGCGTCGCGTATACTAAGACTTTCCAGTTTGTACTCAGCAGTTTATAGTGGCTAGCCGTACCTCTGCTTAGGTATATGTTAGATTTTGTGTGCATTTAAAATTGATAAATGCTGGTTTCAGCATTCTGAGCTAAAATTAATTTACTTTCGTTTATAACGTTCTGCATTTTCATTTCTATACATTTCTTACGTTTCTAATGGCATCGCTTATGATTTAGGTTAAACATATTTTCGATGAATGTGGCAGTGTGTGAGTTTGTTTAATCTTAAACACGATACAAATCATATTAGCAAAAACCTGCTGTTCATCTCAAGTTAAGGCTACCAACATGACCAAATAAGTTACAGAGGACCATACAAATGGAAGAAAAAGAATGTAGCAATTACAAACATATACAACCTTATAAACATCGTAACATGCATGGATAAAGTTGCATATTAAAATGTTGTGTTTAAACATTCAGGTTAATGAAACAAAATTCGAGATTTCGTAGGATTTTCTCCATTGAACAAAGACCTCTTTAGTAGTGTAAAGTTTTTCCATAAGGGACTACAAAATTTACAACATCCTGGGCAGCAGTTGAATGTAACTGACTGTTGGATAATTCGAAGCTGAAGGGACAAGAAAAAAACGTTGAAATATCCAAAAATTCAAACTACAAAACTTAAATCTAAAATTGACATGTTAGCAACACAGGTACATACGAGTATATTCATCTGAATTTTTCGGTTGTCTCACTGTCTTTCGACTCTTTCCATTTTCACTGGAGGCACTGCTTAACATTTTGTCCTTATTCTTCAGATAAGATTGCTCAAGTTTATGTGCTTCAAATTCTTTCTGACTTTAAGTATTTGTGTTGCTGATTTCCTTTCAATTTGGATTTCATTTGGTTTTTTGTGCAAATACTTGCTTCAGCAAAATAATGAATTGGAATCAATATATTGTGCAAGATTTGTATTGTTTTTCTTAATTTATTTTTTCTCTCAAATGCTACAAACAAATATAATTGAACTCCTAGTTACCAGAGAGAACTTAACACATATAAATGCAAAGAATAATCAACATATTGTTCCTACATTACTCCCTTTACAGTATATAATGCACGATAGAAAATTTTAAAATTTAATATTTTGTCCTTTATATGATCACAACTCTGGCAGGAAAATGAGCAGTTCTACCACCTCTGGTTTGTATTGACACCTTGGAGCTCTGATTCTCTTCTTGCATGACAGTTGCCTGGGACAGCAACTTGTATGAAAAAGATCGTTTCCCTCTGGTTCAGACGAATTGGTTAACAAGAGTGCGGACTTCAACCGATCGATTGAGATGTTAACTTCCTTTCCTTTTATTTTAACAAGAAATAATTATACTTTCGAGCAATTACAGGAAAGGGACTTTCATAGGGCGGCTCTAATGCTTTCTTCACCCTGTTAATACGTATGAAAACATGAATACATTTCTTGCGGTCTCTGTGCACGAAGATGCTTCTTGCAGTTTTGTGATATACTGGTACAGGTTTAAGTTGCCTAGATAATTCTGAAGATCAGAAACAAAGCTTTCTGGATCTTGAATTGTGTTAGCCGGTCCACTGAATATTTCTCCTGATAATTTAATAGCTTTACCACAAACCATCTGGGAAACTGATACATTTGCTTCAGGATTTGTAGCTGCTCTTAATCCTAAGAGAACTATGGGCAAATGTTCTGTCCATTTTGTGGAGTTATGTGCTTCCAGAGCTGTTTTGAGAGTTCGGTGGAGTCTTCCTAACTTTCCATTGCACTGGGGATGATAGGGAGTAGTACGGTACAACGTAACACCACACATTGGGTTAAACTGCTTGAATAAAGCTGATTCAAATGGTCTACCTTGATCAGTAGTTATTCGCGCAGGTGCTCCAAATCTTGAAATCCTAATACTATAGAAAGCGTTGGCTACTGTTTCAGCTGTAATGTTAGGAATTGGTGTAACTTCCACCCAGTTTGTATATCTATCCATGCAAGTCAAAGCATATGTGTTACCCTGAAGAGGCAGTGGACCTATTAAATCTATGTGCACTTCAACAAAACGATCATCAGGTTTCTTGAAGTTTCTCCTTGCTAATTTGTCGATTTCTGACAAGCGATGCAAGCTTTTCTCCATTGTTGTACGCCCTTCTTCATATTTGGCCACACATAACGGGAAGTAATTTGTTTAATGGTTGATTTTACTCCTGGATGTGTCATGTCATGCATTAAGGTGAATATGGTTTTCGAAAGTAATCGAAGTAATCAATGGTCTAATGTTTTCCGTTCTTATATCACACCACAGCTGTCTTCCACTAGGGAGTTAGTAACATTTGAATTTCAAGGAATTGTCACCTTCCATGGCCTGTAGAAATTCTTCATTCTTCTTCTGAACATCTGTAAGTTGGTCAAAGTCAATGAAATTCATTTCATCTATTCTTGACAGACTATCTGTGACACTATTTTGTTTCCACTGATGTTACGAATGCCAGCTGTAATTTCTAAAATATATTGCAGTTGCTTTTGTTGAAGTGGCGATGCTTTTTCGTTTTCCTGCTTGAATGCATAAACTAGTGGTTTATGATCTGTAAATAAAAGAAATGTCTTCCTTCCAATATGCGTCTAAAATACTTTACGTACAGATACATAATCAAAAGCTCGCGATCATACGCACTGTATGCTTTCTGAACATTTTGAGTTTCTTCGAACAGAATGCCAGAGGTCTCTAATCTTTCTCTTCTAGCTGTTGAACCATACTTCCAATAGCAAAATCACTAGGATCAATGACTAATGCTAAAGAAAAATCAGGGGCAGGATAGCTGCATCGATAAGAACTTTTTTACATTGCTCAAATTTGTCTATTGCTTCTACTGTTCACTGAATTTTACTTTAGTCTTTCCTTTCTGCTCCTTTAATGTAATCATGGGGGATAGTTTGACTATTGCTTGCATTCTTGAGTTACCTCCTGTAAAAATTAATCATTTCTAGAAACTTCTTAAGGTCATGAACTATTTCAGAAAGTTTATACCCTACAATTGCTTTCACCGTGTTTGGCAGAGGTTTTATTCCTTCTGAAGTAATTAAATGATCAAGGAATCCTAGGTTTTCTACTTCAAACACCGACTTTTGACGTTTACTCTCAATCCATAGTTGGCAAGCCTGTCAAAGATGGATTTGAGATGATACCTGTGTTCGTGCTCTGATGATGAAGCAAACAGACAGTTCTCAATGTAAGCAAATATAAAATCTAGTCCTATGAAGACTAATTAAAACGTTTAAAAGTGCTGGGTGCATTTGTCAACCCAAAACGCATAACATTGAATTCGTATAAACCAAAACGGGTAATTACAGCAGTTTTAGCTCAATCCTCTTCGGCTACTGGTATATGATAATAAGCTTCAAACAGACCAATTTTAGAAAATATCTTCTTGTAGAGAATGAACTGAAAGTCTTCTATGCGTGGTATAGAATATCTGCCAGGTACGATTCCATCATTTAGTCTGCGAAAATCACCATAAGGGCGGAGTGAAATCACAAGATAAAGTGGACTCACCCATTCAGATTTTGGTGGTCTAATTATTCCACGATTAAGCGTAAATTGGAATTCTTCTTTTGCTAGTCTTAATTTCTTAGAATCTAGCTGCCTAGGATTTGAGTGTACTGGTTTTCCTACTGTAGTAATATAATGCTGAACTTCATGTTTAATACTAATAGGCAATAGATTAGGTGTGGGTTATATTTTGATATTTCAGTATTAAGTCAGCAAATTTTTGTGACTGAGTAATTGTACTAACAATGTCATCGTAGGAAATAACCGATATATTACCAGGCAAATGTCATCTTGTAACATTATCAACTAACCTTTTATTCCTAAGATCTATCATTAAATCGTAATGTCCCAGGAAATCAGCTCCTAAAATTCCTTTATTTACGTTAGCTATTATGATTGGTCATCGGAATTCTCAAAGGAGTACCAGATCTAAATATAATTCTAAATTCCAAACGAAGGCATCACTGTATTGTTAGCTTAAATAAGTTAAAATCTTTGCTAGGAAGTGCGTGTTTGGATTTAATTGGAATGATGGATACATCAGCGCCACTATCAAGATTAAAACGCCATGTTCGTGGTTTTGTCATGAACAAATAGTCGGAATTTGCGGCTCTCCTGAGCTGCAGAATTGGTCGCTACTTCTACTGCTGATTGAAGTTTTTCGGTTGCTTCCATGTACACGGTTGTCTGCATTTCTCAGCCCAACATTTGTTTCCAAACTTGTGGTGAAAGAAGTAGTATTTACCTTGTGAATTAAAACATCCCCGGAGCAACTCTTAGTCCTTTTAGATAAACGCCAGAGCTACAACTTCGGGATCTTGAACGAATAATGCCGGAGATTTTTAGCTCTAAGAAGTTTATTTTGATTAGTAATCCTGTGAGTATAGGATCAGTTGTTGCAGAGTTAACATTAAATGGGTTACAAGTTGGTGTCATTTCCGCTACTCTGTCTTCCATCATTGCTGTCTTATCCAACGTTTCTTCGCTAATCACCACAACATTCTTAATTGAATTTGGAAGCTCCTCTAACCATAGTATACTAACACCTTTTCCACTATACCATCTCCTGCCAAGGTTTGCATCTTGCGAAAAAGCTGACTAGGCTTCATATCCCCTAGTGTCGTAGTATAAATAACGTACACAAACAGCTAGGTCTCCATACTTAAACTCTCTTTATTTTTTACAAAAAAAAGCAAGAACAAAAACGCATCTGGTGGCGTTAACAACAACTATTTGGTTATAATCACTGACGGTAGATGTCCTCAGCTACTCTGTGTCCTCAACATCCTCCCCACCCTGGTCGATTTCCAGTGGAATCACCAGTTGTACCGGTCGACTGATCCTCGTACCATCGGGTAGACGCAGGATGGCTGTCCTCACTCGGCCATCTCTCCCTTGTAGTACTTTGTCGACTCGGGCTCTCTTCCACATGTGTCTGGGCAGGACGTCTTCTTGCAGGAGGGCGACGTCTCCAACTCGCAGTTTCGGATGTTTGCCGGCTGGACACTTAACCTCGTGGTAACTCCGCAGTTGCAGGAGGTATTCCTTTTTCCACCTTCGCCAGAAGTCTTCGGAGATTTTCATCTTCTTTCGGAATTCCTTCGTAAGATCTTTTCTTCCGTCAGGCTCAGGTCCGTTCGGAATGGTCGTGAGTTTCTCTCCGTTGAGGAAATGGGAAGGTGTAAGAGCTTCAAGGTTGCTCCCGTCTTGTACAATGGGACGTGAATTTAGGGTGGCTTCGATGCTGATCAGAACAGTGTTGAGTCCCTCTTCATCGACCTGTGATCGACCAAGTACCTTTCTGAGACAGCGTTTGGTGGAACCGATCATCCTTTCCCACCATCCTTCCCACCAAGCCGCCCGTGGAGCTATGAACTTTCCAGGTCACGTTGTGATGCACTAGATATTCATGCGTCTTCGGATCGGTGAGAACTTTTGACAGTTGAAGCTCTCTATTTGCTGCTTGAAAAGTTTGAGCGTTGTCAGAGTATATGATTCGTGGTACTCCTCGGCGTCCCACAAATCGCTGGAATGCCATTAAAAATTTGTCAGTAGATAGGTCCGTAGCCGGTTCTAAGTGTATAGCTCGTACCGTTGCACATGTAAACAGAACGATGTAAGCTTTCTTCATCTCGTTCCCCGATTTGATATAGAGTGGACCGGCAAAGTCGATGCCAGTCACGGCAAATGCTCGAGTAGAACGAACACAATCCAATGGCAATGGGGCTTCGATCTCTTCACACCTCTTCTTGTGGGATATTTTGCATGGTAGACATTCATGCAAGACCTTTTTGATCACCTGTCGAGCTCGCAAAATCCAAAATTCCGAGTGAAGCTCTTCTAGTATTACACGGACACCCATGTGATGAAGCCTGATGTGAGTCTGTCTGATAAGAAGGTATGTGATCCGTCTAAAAGCACTGGATGTCTTTCATCATTTGTCAGATCTGCGAATTGTAGACGTCCCCCAAGGCGAATAATATCATCACGCAGGAAGGGATTAAATCGAAAAATCTTGGAAGATTTCGGCAGTGGTTTACTTTTCTTCAAGGATGCTAGTTCAGTACCGAAGCATTCCCGTTGCACCTGACGTATCCAATACATCCTTGCTGTCTCTATTTCTTCCTCAGATAAATAGTTGACACATCCCTTTCTTTTCTCTTTTATGCATCTTACAAAGCGAAGAATCCACGCGGTGACATGTAATATTTTCCAGTATGAACTGTAGCGTGACGCTCTGAAGAGTGTTTCTGGGGCTGTAACAACAAGGACTTGAGAGATCTTCTTTTCTTCTGGTAGAGCCGTGTCCGGCACAGTGATATCACGAGGCCACGAGTTAGGATGTTGGACAAGCCAAGAAGGCCCCTTCCACCATGAATCCTTCAAAGACAGCTCTTTTGCTTGTAGTCCTCTTGAGAGGTAGTCTGCAGGATTCTCGATGCCGGGACAGTGTCTCCATTGCCTAGACAAAGTATACGTATGAATTTCGGTCACACGGTTGCAAATGAAGGTTTTCCATCGATTTGGATTGTTGCGAATCCAGCCCAAAGTGACGGCCGAGTCGCTCCATAAGGTGGCACAAGAGGAATCAATTCCAGTTTCCTTGCAGAACTAGCGAAGAAGACGTGATCCAACCAAGGCTGCAAGTAATTCCAGTCTGGGAAGTGTTACTCTCTTCACAGGTGATAACCTATTTTTGCTGAAGAGAAGTTTGACATTGCAAGTGTTGTCAGTGGTTGACCGAACGTATAGTACAGCGCCATATGCTCTTTCTGAAGCATCACAAAACACATGGACAGACAGATTATCGCTTAATGTGGATACACCAATCCATCTTGGAACCTGAATAGAAGACAAGTACGACAGATTTGAATTCCAGGCTTGCCATCTCTGGCCAAGATCAACTGGTAAGATACTATCCCATTTTAATTCCTTACACCAGGTGTCCTGAAAGAGAATCTTGCCGATGATCAGTACTGGTGAAAACAAACCAAGTGGGTCATAAAATCTGGCTGTAACACGTAGAAGCAGGCGTTTAGTTGCTGGTTTGTCTACTAGTTCGTGAGTAATGTCCTCTGGAGTGGCAAAGAGTAAGTCCGACTGTGCATTCCAGTTAACACCGAGAACCCGTGTTTCTGATTTCACCTCTTGACCTTCTGCTCTCCATATTTCTCTGAGTGGTAGGGAATTGGTGAACCATTTCGACAATGGGAGTTTGATGTGTCGAAGTAGAGCTATAAGTTCATAATAAACGGTAACTGCTAAGTTATCATTATCTACGCTGGCTGCAAAATCGTCCATAAAGGTACAGCTGTCTAGAAGTTGTGCTGCAGTTGGGTACTTCTCATGATACATGGCTGCAAGTTCTCGCAAGGTTGCCGAAAGGAGGAACGGGCTACTGGTAAGTCCAAACGGCAATCGTCTGAAGCGATACGGTACAATGTCCGTGCTCGCCTGCGTAATTCCATCAACATGAGGTTCCACTCGGTACCATAGAAATCTTGTTAGATCCCTATCGTTCTCATGTAGAGTTAGCTGTAAGAATGCTTGACTGCCATCGCAGACAAGGGCAGTTGGATACACTCTGAATCTGAGTAACGTCGCTACGATTTCGGGTAGGAGATTAGGTCCCATTTCTAGTGCGTCGTTCAACGCCGGTTGGCCTCGCTCATGAGAAGAGGCATCGAACACGATCCTCCATTTAGTGCCATCTTTCTTTTGCTTCTTGACTGCGTGTTGTGGTAGATAGAAGACGTTTCCGGGAGTCTCGTTCGTTGGAGCTATTTCGACTTGTTCCTTTACGATGTAGTCCAACATGTGTGCGTGGTACATTGCCTTGAAAACCGAATCGTGTTGCATTCGGTGCTCAAGAGTCTGGAATCTTCTCTCAGCTATTAGCAGGTTATTTGACAAAATTACGCCCTTTTTACGTGGAAGTGATACAACTCTTCTACCGTTTTGGATACAGTATGTTTTGTGGAATTCATGTAGGATAGTTGCATCTTTCCCGGACATTTGTCTGCCATGTGTCTCTCGAATACCAATTGTTTCCAGATCCCAGAACTGTCTCATGGATTCATCGGATATTTCGCAGTCAGTGGTTGAGATGTGGTAGGTCGTAACGTGAATAACTGAAGCTCCGGACCGGTTACCTGTCAGAACCCAGCCGAAGACTGTAGGAAGCAGTACAAGTGAAGGCGTTATTGGCATTGGCTGTTCCATTTTTACTATCTTCCAGTAATGGTCAGCACCTATTAATATCTCAATAGGAAGTTCTTCGTTGTTAGTTCCCGGATCAGCAAGCGTTAGATTACTGAAGTCCTGGGTGACACTTGGATGCGATGAATAAGTGTTGTCACTTTCAAAGGCCGTGAGAGTGACGGTTTTCCTTGTTGAAAATCCGATAATGTCAAACTGAACAAGCCGTCGTAGTTGGGAACCAGTGGACGTTGCTTCAAATGATTTCACCGATAGGTCTCGCTTGTCAGTTACGTTTAGTTTGAGAGTGTCTACTGGAACCTGTGCAATGAAGCTGGATTGACTTCCAGCATCCAGGATACATCGTGTGAGTTTAGAAATTCCCGTGGGCCCTTTGATCCACACACGAGCAGTTTGGAGAAATGATAAATGTGATATTGCCACTTGAATTTTGCTGACAGTAGTGGGTGGCGTGTTATTGGCGTTACAGACGGATATGTGATGAAGTTGCTTGCAATTTGAGCAAGAAACTTTTCCTTTCTTGTTGCACTGGTGGACAGTGTGTCCTCTGTTAAGGCAAAGAAAACATCGCGTGGAAAGTCTGAGCTTTTGTATTCTGTCTTCCAGGTTGGTTATTTCTTTACATTCTTGGGCCCAGTGGCCTTTATTTTCACAAAAGACGCAGAATGGATTTATGGTTTTCTTCCATCTCGGTTTTGATTTTTCCCTTTTTGCAGAAATTTGAAGAGTGGCCGCTGTCGGAGTATAGAAGGATGGAGCGGACGTGGTGGTTTCTCCTCTGATCTTCTCAGTTGTTAGCGATCCCTCTACCTCTTCATTGAGAAACGCCATTAATGACATCATGTGACCTTCTTTAATGTTTTCTCGCTTTGCGTGTATTAGCCAGCGTCTGCAAATTTCAGCTGGAAAAGCTCTTAGGATTTTTGGAGCCAATATACGTCCGTATAGGTTTACATCTTCCCCTAGGGCTATGAGGGCTTGTACTCTGCGATGACACTCCACGTACGTCGAGTTCAACTCTTGAGGACTTTCCGACAAAGCAGGTCTTAAATTTTCCAGGAAGTCAAGGTGGGCCTGGATTATTCTATCCTTGTCTCCGTATCGTGCTACAAGTATCTTTTTCGTCTGTTCATAGGTATCTGCGCTCACTGCTATGCCATCTATGAGTCGCTTTGGCTCTCCTTCGAGGTATCCTCTTAGAAACAGTGCTTATTTATGTCAGATATTGTGGGGTTCTTGTCAACTGAGGACTGGAACTGTTCCCAGAACCTGCACCAAGTTTCTATATCACCGAAAAAGGGTTCGAGCCGTATTGTGAGTAGTTTAACCCCTTGTATGACCGTGGGTATACCATCAGAATAGTTATTAGTAGTAGAAAGCACACCAGGCTTGTCTTTCTTCTTTGTAAGGAGGGTTTTGGCGTGCTGAAGTACGCGCTTCGATCTGTCTAAATATTCTTCGCAAGTCTGTGCGTCTGCTTCGTATTCTTCGTCTGTTAATATGTAATGAATATAGTCATCTAAGGTGAGTAACATGTTTAAAGTATCCTGAAGACGATCGCTGATGTGTTCGATCTCAGCTGGATCTGTAGAGTCATTACTGCCATTTAAAGATGTTGCAAACCGTGTACAATTATTGCGCTGAGTGGTACGTTTTCGTTTAAGTTTCTTAAGTTCTTGTTCTTTGTCCGTCATTATGTGAATAAGAATAGGTCTGTTAGCTAAGTGGATTTTTCTTGATTTATGGCTGGAGAGATGGCGTTGGCAATGGCAAAAAAAATGGCTACTCGAAACTGATGAGGTTATCAAGCATACATAATACACAATTCTACCAAATCAATGAAAGTAATGTAGCAAGTGTTATTGCAAACATGCTGCTGCGTTATGCAAATCAACCCGTATACAATGGATTATTGTACTTATCCGTTGTGTTGAAATGGTGTTGTCGTGTGGCGTTGTGAGGTTCCGTATTTCAAGTAATCTGCACTTCACTGCCACTTTAACTTAGTATTTTCTGCTTGAAATCTTCAAGATGTTTCGTTTCGTGATGTAGTGATACGTGATTCGAACAGTAATTAAGTTTCGGCACCAGTATGTCGTAGTATAAATAACGTACACAAACAGCTAGGTCTCCATACTTAAACTCTCTTTATTTTTTACAAAAAAAAAGCAAGAACAAAAACGCATCTGGTGGCGTTAACAACAACTATTTGGTTATAATCACTGACGGTAGATGTCCTCAGCTACTCTGTGTCCTCAACACCTAGTTCCAAGCCAGAGATAAGTCTTAATTTTTAGGTTAAGCTCATTACTTTTAGCAATAATACAAACATTTTCCACATATTTTGGCTCTAATTGGGAAATTAAGTAGTTGAATTTCTTTCTTTCTTGTGTCACTCCTGCAATTTCAAACAGAGCATCAATTTGGAAAAGTCACATTTTTGGCTTTTCTACCCAAAAAGGTGGGATGTTAATGCTCATTTTATTCAGCTCACTTGTTGGCAAACCAAAATGCTGTGAAGGCTCATTTAATCTGATACTTTGTACGTGATTCCTTTGTTCTTCAGTGATTGTGCTGTAGCTTGAATGCAATATTAATTAATGCCACGTATCACATATCACGTAGGAGGTCACTAATTTTCGAACTAAAACACATTGAAGAGGAAAAGAGAACAGCAATCAATATATCCAGACAGCCAAATAACACTAGAGTCCATAAATAACTCTAAAATACATAAAGCATTAATATACAATATACGCAATCGACTCAAGAAACTAAAATAAAACAATTGGGAGACCAACCTAAGATGGGCAAAGGCACATGTGGGATATCATGGAAATGAAATAGTAGATCAACTTGCAAAGAATGCAGCAAGCGACAACATTAGCAATAAACTACAACAAAATGCCGATAAGTGAAATAATTCATCCACTAAAGCTTTCAGGTTTCGAAAAATGGCTACAAGAATGGCAACAAACATCAAAAAGGAAAACTACAAAATCCTTCTTTCCCAGCGTTAGCTACAGAACAAAAACTAAAGTGAAATTAACACAGAATATAACAGCATTATTATCAGGTAACTTGTTTAAAAAAATGACAATCCAATGTGTAAGTGTAACTAAAACTAACAAACTGTAGATCATTGGTCTTTTAATGTAGTGTGGAAACAAAAGACTTCAAGAAAGCACTTACAATGACAGGTGGAAATTTGATTCTAAACAAAAAATAACGTATACAGAAATACACTAAAAGTTTCAGTAGATTCATTGATGCTATCAATTTTGATAATGTACAAATGCACATATTAGCTCAAATGTAAATGTGTACCCAAAGCATATAGTATGAGTCGCCAGTAGGTAATGGAATATGCTGTTAAATAAAGTTCGTTAAAAATAATGGCATTGCAATACACTCATCAGTAGAAGGTCAAGCGGCAACTAAAGATGCACGTGTTTTAAACAAGGGGATGTGTGATTAGGTGTAAAAGCTCAAGGCTGGCAGCCAGGAAAGCTCCCAAACAGCATTCCAATTGCATTCCGACAAAAGAAACAACCGCGGAACGATGACCTGTTTTGCAGAAACACAAGAATGAAGTTATATTAAATATTTACATTTGGACCAACTCTCGATTGACATTTCTGAACAAAAACTTAGAATTAAGGAACATTAAATTCGAATTACATTTGAGCTTTACGCATTGATTTAATACAAAATTGAAAAAGCTAAGTTAAAAGTCTACGAATTAGGGACGATTTCGAATTATAACCGTTCGTATGATCCAAGTTCCACCGTAGTTACGGAAGGCTCTAAGCGTGATGATGTTTTTCACTAAGTATCTTGTAGACGACGCTCCTGGTAGCAGATGTTTTGTGTTTGAGTTATCACAGAACAATGGAGAGCAAGTCTGCCTTGCTACAAGAATGTTCCTTAATCTTGTGCTGTCTCCCCCCACTCCCGTGCACGTCGGCAACAAGTTTATAAAAACATGGCGTTTTTATTCCTCTTCTGCACTTCTGAAGCAGCTTGTTCAGTCAAAGGTGATTAATTTCAGCTTACAAGAGATGGAGAAAGGAGTAACAGAAAATAAAAGCCAAAAATAAGCCTTCTTCACCGTCTCAAGCTTTCTCACATTAATTTCATCTTCTTTTAACGAAGAAAGTTGTACTCTGTCTGAAAAAAGTTTACTTACGTGTTGCTTTGCAAGACCTTTTACTATCTCTACTGCATATAGTAACTAGGGGAAGCATTGTATTCTACCTAAAATTTCGATTTCGATATTTCACCGTAAATATGTTTTGAAGCCCCCTGAATCCAAAAAAGAAAAGGTAAAAAAAGGTTCCCGTGTGCACAATTCAAAAACGAAAAGTCGGTTAAAAACGAAAGTTGGTATTTAAGTTTAATATATTTCAAGGATGCGAGACGAAGATTTTTAAGAAAATTTCTCCACGCTAAACTGCCCTTTGATTCGAAAATTTTGATGTCCTCAAACATGGTTCTAACGATTTTGATTAAAATGTCATATGCTTAAGATACTTTTATGACAAATGAAACTATATTTTGAATATTCTGGCCATAGCCTATGTAGTCCTGCTTACTCTTGATGACTTATATAACTAAACCGTAAGAGATAGAGCAAATCTTACTGTACAAAAAGTGTAGATCTCGTTACAGCACACATTATGTCCAATAGCATTTGTTTGTTTGTTTGTTTATGGAGTGAATAATTTAGGAGATATTCCTTTTTATTGGTGTGAGTTTTGCAACACTTAATATTTTCTCAAACGGAAGATCGTTATTCTTCTTTTATCTATGGCCCGTGCATAGAGACGGCAGTTTAAAAACTTTCAAAAATTTTATCGCTCCCATATTCTCCTTGAATCTAAAGAAAGCTTCGCAGTAAGATATTTCTGAAAACATTTATCTTGATTAACATGAAGAAGATAGAGGAATAAGAGTTTGTAAAAATAGTTAGTGCAAGAGTACAGAAGGTTCTGTGAGTGCAACACATTAGATTTTTTATTATTCGACAGACATTTGACAGGAGTAACGATTCGATAACATAAGCATGGCAACTAGGAGCTCTTCATTTGTAACGAACGATAGATGAAAACATAAGAAAGTAGTGATAATCTTTTGAAGCAGGTGAACTAATCTGCATCCAGGGTGTGAAACTTGTCTTTCCTTCTATCCTTATTCCTTCAGTTAGCAGGTTAAACCATTTTTTCCTAAACGAATTCCCAAATTTACCATTTGGATTTACACACCATCACCACCACCACCGCCGCCGCCGCCGCCACCGCCACCGCCACCGCCAACCCCCCCCCCCCCCCCCCACCACCACCACCATCATCATCATCATTTTAAAACGTTTCATGAAAAAAGGGTAGATCTGATGCAGAAGTTCAGTACATAATACTGCTATAACTTTTATTGACTTATTTTATAATTCATGTTAGCGAACCAATAGATGGAACTTTTGCACTTGTAATTTTTTAATAAAAACATAGGCTTAATTGTAGTGTTTTACACCACCAAAGATGATACATGTATATCAGAGTCGCTGTACGTTGTTTATTTTAAGATATAACGCACATTCTATGCTATAAACCTAATTGTATTAAATTATATAGTAATAAATTCTTTTGAATAGACACTGTCACTCGATAACATTTTATTACAATAACCGAAGAAGATTGAAAATACAAGAACAATATATGATTTCTTTTTCAGCACGGCTGATCAGCCAAGAATATTTAACAAAATTATTGTTGAAAAAATTCACAAGTATTGCAAAGTAATATTGGTTAATTGTATTATGAAATATTACACAATATCTGATGTTTTTCAATCATACCAGTTCTCTATCCACAATTATATTCATCACACAAAATCTTGGATTTATAAACTCTTCCTGACTAACCGTAATATTTTATTCTGAGAAATTGCTTCAATACACATTTTAGACCAGACACACAAGAGCATGCAGAAGGTGCTGATACGATAGTCAGCTGTTTTGTATATACTCTGCAAAGTTCATGAGATACAAGTAAATAGTACTTGCACGTATGTTGCTCAAAACAATGGTGAACTGGAAGGGCAGCGAATACTTATAATTATACAAAAGCCTTTATTTTACACACATCATATTTTAACAAATTCAACATGTTTACTTACATGTAACGGCCAATTATCATTCTAGCAACTAAGAAATTAGGAGATAAGGTTGTTGCTGCAGTAAACAATTAAGTAAAGTGTAATGTTAGATGACCTAGTCAGACAACCATGCGAGTGCTTTCTTTTGCAACTTATAACGTTTAAATTAACTAGGGGCCTCTGAGGCCTCTGGCGACCAACGAAGGGTTAAAAGTATGTAACAATGAATAGGACTTTTGAGCCTATTCTCATAAAATTCTAGATAAACGTTTCATTTGTCATATTAATGTATGTCACATATCTTTGACGTCATTGTCCTCAGCACTGTCCATCAATTATTTGTAATATTGACAGCACGTGGGCAAAAATGGCTGGCGTGTAGGGAACTGAGACGTAATATTATATCCACATATTCCTTTTGCAATCACGGCGTGTTTGTGAATAAAAGGTATCAGTGCATGTTACGTCTGTTGAGCTTGTTTAACAGGACTGTTTCATTCGACCATTTTATACACCGTAGTTGTGCCTATGGGGTTATTGCATCCTGTGGTTTGGATTGATGTACAGTTCTTTATAATCTCAATCATGTGATATCTTCTTCAGATCATTAGACATTTGACAATATGAAGGATAACTACACGTTTTCCACGAAAAGTGCAATTTGCATTGTGGGAATTTTCTTGAAAATTTTTGCCTCCAAGGCTTAAATGGTATCTGACTCAAGTATGAATTTTGGTTTCGATTTGTACCCTTCACAGTCAAATGGACAAAGAGACAGACTGAAATATAGAGAAAGCACAAACACACATTGATAGGCGTCTTAAAGTTGTTTTTACTTTCTTTCTGTTTTGAATCCATAGGACCTGAATATCAGGTTAATTCTAACATGGAATTTTTCCGTGGGATACAGTATGTTCTCCACTTACCATAGCTTGATATTATGACGCCGACTAAGTGCAGTGGCAACACAACAAACGACGGTCGATGCGGGCTGCCCCAGCCCACACCACTCACGCAAGCAAATACTTGACTAACAACAATCAAGCTGCAACACAAAGGATTTTCTGGAGCATTCGTGAAGTGCCCGTCAGCCGGCGTGTTTGTAGAAGTTCGAGAAAGAACGGGTTACGTCATCTTCGCTATATATGGAGACGAGGCCACGACTAATGAATAAGTTACCGTTACAGACATGAGTCGGTCAGTGTCAGCGAATGCGAGATAGCTGTGTGTGTGTGTGTGTGTGTGTGTGTGTGTGTGTGTGTGTGTGTATGTGTGTGTGTGTGTGTGGAAGGGGGGGGGGGTACTGTCATCGTGAAAGATACGTCCGTCGAAGTGAAGACGTTTTAATGCGTGTTGAGTGAGTGTATCGTCTGAGTTAGTGTATGAGAGACAGAGAAAGTGAAGAAATACAGCGAAAGGACTGAGTCAAGGTTACAAGAAGAAAACAGTTGTGAGTTGTAATATTACGAAGGACTGTATTCTGTGTCAACGTCAGTAAAGAACTGTGTATGGGTTGTACACTTTTGGAGGAAAATTAAAATGACAATAACTAATTGTAATTTGCATATTTACAAGTGGCATTCATTTTTTCATGCGCTTAGGATACTATGACAAACGTGGCCCGTATAATATGTAATTTTGCATTTTTAGCACAGTAATGAATTTCATAGGCTCTAATATGGGCATTGAAACTCAGTATTTTCCCTGTAATGTAATATTCCTTTGTTTCTCGCTATCTGAAGAGTTTCTAATGGACAAAGTCCATGGTTCCTGAGTCAATAAGATCTTAAAAAGAATTCTCCTCGGGAATTTCGCTCAATTTGCTCCAGCGAGTATGTTAATAAAAGGTTATATGCTTTTAATTGGCTCTTGATAGTTTTATATGCCATTTACATACATGAAATTCATACCTAACTAGGCGTTTGAAGATTATTATTGTTATTATTATGATCATAAGTATCATAATTGTAGTTAAAGATAATATCTATATACAAAAATCAATTGCCGTGCATTGATCTCGCAAAAACCCGAAAAATGGCTCGACAGATTTGAATAATTTCTTTTTTGTTTCGTTCGCCTCAATACTGGGATTGTTTATAAAATAGAGCATTGGAAAAAAACACAAAGGAATGCCGAAAAATCGAAAAAATCGAAATTGGTAATTTTTGAATGTTTGTATTTTTGTCCTCTATGTGCTCCTAAACCGCTTGAGCGAAACTGGGCTATATGTATTTTTGCATGGAGAAGGTTTGTATGGTATCCATTATACAACGTAACATTCACATGGTTTTCTCTACTCGCCTTTCTTTAACGTAACGAACTCGCATATCCTTCCCTACTCATGAGTACTCATGAGTCCTTCAATACTCGCCCTTCAACATACAATTTATTTAACTTTCTATGGCTGAAATAGTAATGCATTCTCACGGTTTTCTCCACTCACTTTTCTTTTACAAAACGCGATCACATTTCTTTCTCTATTTGCGCTTCAGCATACAATTCATACAATTCTATGTGATTGAAATAGAAGTGCAACACGTTATATTCACACGATTTTCTCTACAGACTTTTCTTTTATGATACAGAATTGCACTTCATTCTCTACTCCGTCTTCTAGAATAATTCATTCAATCTTCCATATGTTTGAAATTGTAGTGCAACGTATTACCATCACACGGGTATCTTTAATCACGTTTGTTTTGCGAAACACATCACATTTCTTTCTCAACGCCCTCTTCATCAAAGAATTCATACAATTTTGTATATGACTGACAAAAATACAACGTCATACATTCACACACGTTCCTCTACTTCCTTTTCTTCCTGTGGTATTTGGGGTTATTCAATAATGCTTTTGTATAATGTTTTCCCAGCTTTTTTTTTTACTTATTTTGGGTTCGTTATAGTATCCAACGTAAGTCGAAAAGCTGTAGGGATAAAATCGCCAATCCACGGACAACGTAGGCATTTCAGCTATAATATACGCCAAAAATAAGAATATTAAAGTGACGAATAGGTAAGGGTGTGGTGGAAAGGACAGAAGGAAGATGATGTATAATGATAAAAATAATACATGCCGAGACTTCACCGGAATTTTGTTTCATTACTCCGGGATATTAAAAGAAAAGCTGGTACAGGAATGTAAGAGTAGTGCTGAAAAGTGTTCTCTATGGCCCTCAGCTGCATGAAGTGGTTTAGGAACTCCTTGAAGAGTTAGTTAAGTACTTAACTGCAAGAAGAAACCGTTGAAGTTGCGCGAAATTAAGATTTCTCCCTCAGAGATACTCTGTGAGTTTTAAAACTTCCAAACTCGTCAAATTCCTGTATCCTTTAATTTCCCTCTCTTCTTTAGCATAGTGCTTTATCAGTTATTTTTAACCTTGTTAATAATATATAACGAGGTTATATTTGCTCTAATCCATGGAAAGTACTGAATATGTTTTATACGAAACTCATAACTTCACATTTTATGCTTTTCCTCCGTTTGTTATAATTTAACCTACTTCAAACGTTACATCATATCGGACGATGGCTTTTTCCAAGGTTTTCCCTTATCCTGAGAAGACGAATGTCGGGTAACTTAAAGCTCCATGGACCTCGGGCTCATTTGAGCATCATTTCACCCGTTTCATTCACTCACCGTCCGATATGACGCAATGTTGGAGGACGTTAATTAAAATAAAAAAAAAAAAAATATATATCGGACGATGAATTGATTGTAAAGCAAAGCAAGTCCCACGACCATAGCTTTTGGGAAACAAAGACAATCTTAATAGCATCCAAAGTTGGCGTCTTGGAAATTTATGTTTCATGGATAACTTGCAGACCTATACATTACTGATTGTTTGGGCTGTCAATGACCTCAATTTTGCATTTCAATGTTTTACAAAACACCTTTTATATTCAGCACTTGCTTCCTTTATAAAATAAATTAGAAAATGTTATGTGAACAGTAAGAATGTTTTGGACCTTATTTATTTACTTGAAGGCTTCTTAAACAAAATATTTTGATAATAATCTCTCATGAGGTTAGTTAACATATTCCAGTATATTGACAGTGCAAAACACACTTATTAATAGCTTCTACACATTATCAAGTTCAACATCAGTTTTTGGCTATGCGATAATTTTCTGATAAGTACAGATGTTCATCTGGAATTTGTTGTAATACTTTTCCAACATCTACTATTTTCTGCTTATTAATTGAGATAACAACTGCCCCATATACTTTCCGGGATGGCAGATTTGGGCTAGTGTTCCGGATAATGCCATCCATATATTCACCTGCCTCGAGGTAACAAAAGTGTTTTCTATCGTAAGTTAGATGCTTATACTTTGCATAAGTGTGCTCACATGAGAACTACCACGTCGAGCAGCAGCTTTGGTTTTCTTTTGAAGTACTTCTGCCGCCAGGTTTTCAAGTTCATATCTTCAGCGTCTATTACTGTTGCCATTAAAGCATGTTGAATATTTCCTAGCTCATAATATTAGTGTATTCAAATGAAGTATACACTCTATCATGATGATGGACAAGACCAAAGTATTATGAGACAGTAACTCTTTGCAATTAATCAGTATCAATGCCCTCTCTCAGTATAAAAGAGAAACTAGTTCTGGACTTATTTATCTTTTAAAATCAATAACATCTGTAATCGGCTGTAGGAGTAATGCAAGAAGGCATTTAAAAAAAAAAAAACTGTGTGTCTGTGAACAAAATAACTCAAAAACGAGAAGTCCGTTAAATACTAAACTAGCTATTAAATTTAAGTTCAGTATCTTCTAAGTATGAGACACAAATATTTTCAGAAAATCCCCTAACGTGGACTCCCCTTTACATTGAGTATTTTTCAAAAATTTTGATTTTCCCAAAAATGGTTCTAAGGACTTTGATTTCCTTAAAATGAGTATCTAGATTTTGATTAAGATTCCAGATTTTTATGACAAATTAAATTTGTTTCTTGAATTTTCTGAGAATGTCCTTAGATATCCTCTTCTTTCAGGATTAGTTCTGCACAACTGGTAAAAGGTGATAGACAAAACTCTTACTTCAAAAAAATGTAGATCTCGTTAAAAGATGTATTTTGTAACGAATACAATTTTTTTTTTTTTTTTTGGAATGAACTATTTAGGAGATATTCCTCGTTACTTTTATGTATGAATTTTCAAACACTGTCACTGTTCTCAAATGCGAAGTCGTTATTCGTTTTTTCATGTTTTAGCCATACAAATAGAGCGCATTTTAAAGGGATCACACAGCGACCAGTTTTAAAACAATTTGACTATCGCTTAAGGCTTACAGTATTCCTTTATTGCCTGTACCTACAGCAAAATGCAATAATAAAGTTTCCTCAAAGGTTTATCTTGATAAACATGAAATAAATAGAAGAATGAAGGTTTGCAAGAATCGTTTGTACAAAAGTGAGCAAAGAAACTCATGTGAGTGCAGCACTTGAGTTTGAAATGTTTCCCACAGGGATACTAATGCAAAAACATTCCAAGGCTTTGTTTTCAATTATTTATTTTAAATGTTTATAAATGACAACACCAAAACAATGTTATTCGTGTTTGAAAATACACAACATTTAGTTTGTGTAACAGACGTTAATTAATAGCGGGAGTTCACATTTCCACGCAAATCAAATTCCCTTCATTCTCTTTTCCTGCAGAAACACACTTTAGTGGCTTCTTTTCCAGTGCCTTTCAATTAAGAGAGGCTGTCAGGCTTTTGGCACGTGTTTAACACCAATTGATGAACTGGCATACATTAGCCCTTAATGCCTCCTTACCTTAATTATATGGAATGCTTCAATTTGTAAAGAATCTTTGTTAGTATATTCAATATACAAGTTACTGATTTACTAGATGCAATAATATTAACCGGGCTTGTGGGCCGTGGTCTATTGGGTTCCATCTTCTTCCCAAACGTTTCGTCTGCGACTACGGCAGACATCTTCAGTGGCGGCGAGGTCGAAGTTTCCTAGTGGAGATCTCAGCACCGACTGTGCTGGTCACCACCAGAGGTGCGGTATTTATGTCGGCGGCTGGAGGGGAAGTACGTTGTGATAGGTCCGGGTGGCCAGTGGGCTGGACTTGTACCAGTGGAGCACTACAAGGAGCTGGCGTCTGATTGGCTGGAGAGGGGTTCTGCATTTTTGTTTTTGTTAACGCTGTTTGCCATATTCTGTTGAGTTTTAGTCCTTCTTCTTTGCGATTGATATTATTTTTGTGCTTGTGTATTTCAATGGCTTCACGGAATAAGCGAGAATAGTAGTGGGATGTAGATGCCAGAATATCTGTGTTACCATATTGGATAATGTGTTCCCCTTCTTCGAGTATGGCATGTTCAGCAATTGCTGATTTTTCAGTTTGACCCAAGCGACAATTTCTTCTGTGTTCTGCAATGCGGGTTTTTATACTACGTTGTGTGGTTCCGATGTATACCTTGCCACACGAACAAGGTATTCTATATACTCCTGCGGTGGATAGAGGATCCCTGGGGTCTTTGGCGGAACGGAGTATGTTACAAATCTGTTTAGTGGGCTTGTAGACGGTGTCAATGTTGTGGCGTTTAAGTAGTTTGCCTATGCGGTCTGTGACTGATCTGATGTACGGTAAAAAGGCCTTGCCCTTCCTATTGTTTGCGGCTGTTTCTGTGATGTTGGGACCTTTACTAGGATGTAATGCTCTCTTAATTTCTCGTTTTGTGTAGCCATTAGAGTGGAGCGCTGACTCTAAGTGTTGAAATTCCTGGTGTAGAACTTGTGGTTCGCAAATGCGTGTAGCTCGGTCTGCCAGAGTTTTAATCATAGCACGCTTTTGTTTCGGATGGTGGTTGGAGTTCTTGTGAAGGTAGCGGTCTGTATGGGTCGGTTTACGGTACACCTTGTGGCCTAGTGTGCCATTCTGTTTTCTGTTTACCATGACATCCAAAAAGGGCAATTTGCCGTCTTGTTCCTTCTCCATGGTGAACTGAATTTGTTTATTGATGCTGTTGAGGTGATCCAGAAATTCTGTCAGGGCTGATTCTCCGTGACTCCAAATGACGAACGTGTCGTCCACGTAACGCCACCAGCACGAAGGTTTAAGCGGTGCTGAATCCAAGGCAGTAGCTTCGAAAAATTCCATGTAAAAATTCGCAATAACCGGACTGAGAGGACTTCCCATTGCTACACCGTCTGTCTGTTCATAGTATTCGTGGTTCCACTGAAAATACGTAGTCGTGAGGACGTGGTGGAAAAGCATCGTAATGTCTTCTGGAAAAATCTCCTTAAGCTGTGTTATGGTTTCATTGACTGGAACCATGGTGAACAGAGATGTTATGTCGAAACTGACAAGTAAGTCGTTGGGTTGTAAGCTGATGGTCTTGAGTTTCTGAATGAAATGGGCGGAGTCTTTTATGTATGTGTCAGTGTTGCCGATGTGAGGTTGCAGCATCTTTTTGAGGTATTTCGCAACTGCGTACGTAGGTGAGTCAATGGCGCTTACAATCGGCCTAAGGGGTGTGCCAGGCTTGTGAATCTTCGGAAGTCCATAAAGTCTGGGAGGTAAAGCTTCACTCCTCTTTAGTTTCAGCTGATCACTGGGTGGAATGGACGAAGACTTAATCAGTTGATTGGTTTTCCGAAGAACGCGACCTGTTGGATCCCTGGAGAGCTTCTTGTAGGTGGTCGGATCTAGGAGCTCAGTCACCTTGTGTTCGTAGTCACGTTGGTTCATCACCACCGTGGCGTTTCCTTTGTCCGCCTGCAGTACTATAATCTCCTTGTTTGAGTTAAGATTTTTAAGAGCTTTTCGTTCTTGAAGAGAAAGATTGCTCTTAGGTGGCTTAGCTCGTTGAAGAATTCTAGAAGATTCTAGGCGTATTTGGTCTGCTGTAGTAGACGGCAATTCACGAATACCGGCTTCAATGCAGGAGATGATCTCCTCTATAGGTAGTACATGGGGTGTGATGGCGTAGTTCCCACCTTTTGAGAGGACGGAAGCTTCTGCGGGTGACAGTTGATGGTCTGACAAATTGACGACCGTTCGGCTTGTCTGTGCGAAGGCTGAAACTTCATTGTTGTTGTTCGAAGTGTGCCGATACTGCTTTTCTGCGCTAGAGTTCAGGCAGTCTTCATATTTCTTTTTGTGTCTTTCCGTAGTCCTGTAGTAGTGAGTAGCCATTGAAGCAAACGTGATTCTGTCCACGTGATCCCAATGTTCCTTTTCCAACTTATGGCTGAGATGAAGATGTAACGACAGAAGTTCCTTGTTGTTGTGGGCTAGTTCTCGGCGGGTTTGGTGGATGCGTTCCCGAAGAAGGGCTCGTTCCGTGCGGTTGTAAATACGGTGAGATGCAGCTGTAGTTAAGACACGTTTTTGTCGTATGCACCGAGGAATAATGCCAGTATCACGGCAACGTAAAAGAAAACAAAGTGAACAAAGTAATTGTGATTTTCTTACTCGTAGCACTTCTAGGCGCCGAATCTGTGGATGTGTTTCCTCCCCGTAGAGGCGATTCATCAAAATTCTAAGGCTTTCACGGCCGGTGTCAATACTAGATGCAATAATATTAACCGGGCTTGTGGGCCGTGGTCTATTGGGTTCCATCTTCTTCCCAAACGTTTCGTCTGCGACTACGGCAGACATCTTCAGTGGCGGCGAGGTCGAAGTTTCCTAGTGGAGATCTCAGCACCGACTGTGCTGGTCACCACCAGAGGTGCGGTATTTATGTCGGCGGCTGGAGGGGAAGTACGTTGTGATAGGTCCGGGTGGCCAGTGGGCTGGACTTGTACCAGTGGAGCACTACAAGGAGCTGGCGTCTGATTGGCTGGAGAGGGGACACACATCAGATCACATCACATTCGTCGAATGGTACTCGCCTCGTACACGTCTACTTTGGACCACTGGTGGAAAACCGTGACGACACAGCAGGACCTCTCCTCAGGGAGCGGAAAACGACGCAGGAGGAGTTGCTACTACATACAGTGTAATAGCCAGGCCGGGCGCCGCTAGTTCGTCGAGGAGTGTCCTATAAGAGATCTGGCAAGCAGATTTTAGGGCACTCCAATCTGAAGAAGAGAGAAGAGAACCCACCGAGGCAGCTTTCCCGGAGCTGTCCTAACATAGAACCGGGCTTGGGCCCTCTACTGGCCTGTCTAGTGAAGGAGGCTCGCCGAGCGCTTTCACGGGCCAACCAGGAAAAGATGTCGGACGGAGGAGACTCGGTACCGACTGACACTGACAGACCAACGAGACCGCAGCCCCACAAGGTTGTAGCCAAGGGTCTGGACTCAGGTCTGGACCCGGGGTTCGCTGGAACCCCAATAGGCGCGCCGCGAGGCGTCTGGCCCTCTGTGGGGAGCCGAATGGCACCTGCACCGACTTTGACAGTAAAACCGAGTACCAGCAAGCAGGTAAGCCCTGACATGGTTTTGACACCCCCGAAACCCTCAACCTCGAACCCCTCACCCGGTCCCCGAGTGAGCATCGCCAAGGCGAAAGCCAAGGCACTTACTAGGGCCAAGAGTAGGCCGAAGGTGAAGAAGGCCGTGGGCCTTGTTAATCAAGGGACTGTCGCCCCTATAACACCGCCAGCTCCTGTCAAACCAACTCCAGCACTGCCGGACGACGATGGCTTTGTAGTGGTACAAAGCCGGAGGAAAAGGTCCTCTGGTTCGAGCCCAGAGCGACCCGCTCCTTCATCGGGACCTGCAGCGTCCCCCCAGCACCAAGCCGCACAAAAGGCGGGAAAAATTCCGCCAATTGTGTCTGACCCCTTCCCTAATCACATCAAGGTGATGAAGGAACTCAGGGGAAAGTTAAAGGCAGTATTTCAGGCAACACGACACCCAGGGCGTGTTGTCATCCGAGCCACTTCCTCTGGAGACCATGCGGCCGCAAAGGAAGTGCTGAAAGCGAGTGGAATAAAATTCCACACGTATTCGCTACAGCGACCCCACGTGGTCCGCAGGGTAATTAGAGGTCTCGATTCGGAGACAGACCCCCAGGATATCTGTGCCGGCCTGAAGGACGAACACGGAATCGAACCGCGGTCCGTGGTGCAACTCACCACTACAAAGGTGAAAGAGGGGAAACCCACAAAGGTACCCCTACCTCTATTCCTGGTAACCGTAGAGAAACAAGGGGAGGGAACCCCTAAGATTGACGAGGTGACTTGCCTGTACTATACACGGGTCACGATTGAGCCTTACCACGGCAGGGAGGGGCCAGCCCAGTGCTATAAATGCCTGGGTTTCCACCACTCAAGCTTTGCCTGTGAGAGGACTCTTAAGTGTCTCCGTTGTGCGGGCGAGCACCTGGTAAAGGCTTGCCCGGTACCAAAGGAAGAAAGAAGGTGCGCCAACTGCAATGGATCCCACATAGGGATCTATCGCGGGTGCCCTAGGAGACTTGCGATAATGCAAGGCAAACAGGGCAAGGCTGACACTGAAGTCAGAGCAGGGGTCTCTTTCGCCACGGCCCTGGCGAGACACGAAGGTGCTCTCGCACAGGCCGAGGCCGCGGAAGTAACCCCTAGCGACCAGGTTGCCAAGTCGATGACAACGCCAGTCCCGGAAAGTGTCCCACCCCAGGTTGTGAGCACAAAACCTGCTCCAACACCCAGCACTGCTCCTAAAGAAAAACGTCCTCCCAAGAAGGGGAAGAAGAAAGCCTCTGTGGTGAAAATCACAGAAAAACCTACTGTGGCGAAGGATTCCAACAAAACTGTTGGAAAACTCTCCCCACCACCAGTACCCACAGCTCAAGCTGCGTCAACCAATCAGCAAGCGGCAGAGCCCGCCAATGCTAGCCCGTCCCAGCGGACTGGCTCAACCAACCACGAGGCAGCAGTGCCTCTACAAAACATCCCGGAACCAACTTTAGGGCACACATTCGCTTCCGAGGAGATGGCTGAATTCATCGAGTTGGCAACCTGGTTCGCCGACTTGGTTCAGCGTTCCCTCCCAATCCTACGACGCTGCAGGGAAACCATCATTAACCCCGGGATTTCCGCTGTGCAGAAGCATCTCACGGTGCTTCAAACGGCTAAGGACCTCTATTCTAACTCCACGAGCTCGTAATGGCGCATAGAACTGTGCGTTCATTTCGAGCTGCGTTCTGGAACGCAAATGGAGTTAGAGACCAGAGACCTGGCCTGCTGGAGTTCGTGGACAGCCATGGGATTGATATCCTGATGGTCTGTGAAACGCACTTGCACGCTGGTGTACAGTTTAACCTGCCAAGTTACGCCGCTCATCGGTCTGATCGGGTCGGCCGACAGGGCGGTGGTACTGCCATTTTCATAAAGAACCATCTCACCCACACTCCTGTTACCATTCCTCCGCTACAACACCTGGAGGCAACCGCCATAAGGCTATCCTTGGGCGGGAACGATCTGGTGCTTGTGGCGGTATACGACCCGCCGGATGGTCACTTCTATGAAGCGGACATCACGGCACTCCTGAACCTACACCACAGGGTTTGCATTGCAGGCGACTTCAACGCAAAACACCCAAGCTGGCACAGCCGCACCCAGAACGTTAAGGGCCGGGGATTGTACCGTCTCATTAGCGGAAACCCCGCCCTTCACGCGCACGGGCCGAGAGGTCCAACCTACTACCCGGCACGCGGCGCCGCGGACATCATCGATTTCATGGTCACCAAAAACATACCATTTCACTTGGACCTCTCTGTGATTAACGATCTGGACTCCGATCACAACCCTGTTGTGGTGGATGCAGACGTTAATCTCACTGCCCTGGGAGTGCCGGACTGGGTGGATGAAGTCGACTGGGATGCAGCCGTCCTAGCCCTTCAAAACTCTGTGGAAGCAAATCCTCGAATAGACTCGATAGAGGCTCTCGAGGAGGCAGCCACGGGGTTTTCTACCTCCGTCCTAAACGCGGTGCGTGCTCACACGCATCGCATTCCTACCGAAGCACCCAACCCGACATCTATCCCTGTCCCACTAAAACGCCTCATTCAAGCAAAGAATGCTGTCAGACGGCTATGGCAGAGATTCCGACATCCTAGGATAGGAGTAATACACCAGAGGTTCAAATCCCTGGTGAGACGACTCCTAAGAAAACATAGGCAAGCAGCTTGGGACGAAACAATGCGTCGCGTAAACCTCCAAGAGAGGAAACCGTGGCGCATCGTCCGAGCCTTGAGGAAAGATAAATCTGCACACCAGCATCCAGTGCACAGCCCTCGGGGAAGACTAGTCTTTGAACCGAGGGAAAAAGCAGAGGCACTAGCAGACTATCTGGAGACTCAATTCCAGCCTAGGGTAGATCCTCAGAACGATGACCATACTGACCTCGTGGAACAAGCGGTAGAAGACTTCCTAGAAGTTCGACCCGCGGGCCACGAGGAGTTCCACATCCCGATAGTTACCCCTCACGAGGTAACTAACACCATCCGGCACCTAAAACCTAGTAAAGCCCCTGGGCAGGACCGTGTAACAGCGGAAATGCTCCAGCACCTACCCCATAGAGCCGTGATGCACTTGACCCGCATTTACAACGCATGCCTCAGCATGTGCCACTTTCCAGCTGTCTGGAAACAGGCGCGTGTGGTATGCGTTTTGAAGCAGGGAAAGAATCCGGTTTTTCCATCCAGTTACCGTTCCATCAGCCTCCTACCAGTTGTCTCGAAAGTGTTCGAGAAACTGTTCCTGTCCCGCCTCGGACCTCTTTTGGAGGAAAAAGGTCTCCTACCGGAACACCAGTTTGGTTTCCGTTCTGGTCATTCCACGACTGAACAACTACTGCGTGTAGCCGAGAAAGCTTCCCTGGCTTACCAGGAGAGAGCTAAAACGGTGGCAGTGTTGCTCGACGTGGAAAAGGCATTTTCTACCACTTGGCATGAGGGGCTTGTCTACAAGCTCATACAGCAGGAAATCCCCCCTCCATACATTTACTTGGTGGCTAGTTTCCTACAGGAACGTAGCTTCCGGGTGAAGGTGGAGGGATCATTCTCCAGAGAGAGGCCCATTGGCGCAGGAGTCCCCGAGGGCAGTGTACTGTCACCGGCACTCTTCGCAGCTTACATGGCCGATCTCCCGACGCACCCCAATACACACACCTGTCAGTATGCGGACGATCTCATGATCTTCGCTACTAACAAGAACCCGCGCTACAGTTACCGACAAGTACAAGCCCACCTCTGTGCCATCAATAGATGGTGCGAGAACTGGCGTATGTCTATTAACCCGGAGAAAAGCTCTGCGATTCTCCTGGCTAATACGATAGCCAACCGGCTCCCGCTGGACCTCGTGCTTCGGCGCCGTCGGATCCCCTGGGTCACTACGGCGAAGTATCTCGGGGTCACGCTGGACCGGCGGCTGACGTATAGACATCACGTCAGGGGCAAAGTACTTCAAGGCCACGCTGTCCTGCGGCAGTTGTACCCCATCCTCAGTTCCCAAACCATGCCCCTACGCCTGAAGCTTCGGCTGTATCAAGCGATCGTCCCGCCTATGGTCCTGTACGGATGCGAGATCTGGGGAGTGGTGGCAAGATCCACCTTCATCAGACTCCAGACGTTGCAGAACCGGGCATTAAGGATGATATATGATACAGGCCGAAGATTTCCTGCCCATATCCTACACGAACATTCCGGCATCCCGTACATTGTCGACGTGATCAAAACTCGCGCTCGAACAATGTACAATAAACTCCAGAACCACCCCAACCCTCTGGTGAATACCCTGGGCCAATACGACCAGAGACAGCCGCGCCGACTACCATCCAAAAGATTGCCGAAGGACATCTTAAGTCCGGCGATCTAATCCAAGATGGGAAAGGCGAAAATGCAATCTGTACTCAAAACAGAGCGAATCACCAGTTCAGTCACCTCTCAGCGAGTGACTGACGGCCAGAACCCTGGTAGGAATTAGCGCGTAAAATTCGCGCACAGCTCACTTGCGAACCAATCCCTACCTACAATACTATAAAAACCCCTGTCCCAACAAATTTCCCAGTGAAAACATCCCTGTAGTGACACCGTCAAAACCATCGCGCAGGTAAAGCCGTATGACGGCTAGGTACTGCGGTAAAGACACTCGACCGGAGGAACATTCACCTCACCTCCGTTCGACTCGAACTGGCGTCTGGCGTCTGGCTGGAGAGGGGTTCTGCATTTTTGTTTTTGTTAACGCTGTTTGCCATATTCTGTTGAGTTTTAGTCCTTCTTCTTTGCGATTGATATTATTTTTGTGCTTGTGTATTTCAATGGCTTCACGGAATAAGCGAGAATAGTAGTGGGATGTAGATGCCAGAATATCTGTGTTACCATATTGGATAATGTGTTCCCCTTCTTCGAGTATGGCATGTTCAGCAATTGCTGATTTTTCAGTTTGACCCAAGCGACAATTTCTTCTGTGTTCTGCAATGCGGGTTTTTATACTACGTTGTGTGGTTCCGATGTATACCTTGCCACACGAACAAGGTATTCTATATACTCCTGCGGTGGATAGAGGATCCCTGGATCCCGCAGGAGTATATAGAATACCTTGTTCGTGTGGCAAGGTATACATCGGAACCACACAACGTAGTATAAAAACCCGCATTGCAGAACACAGAAGAAATTGTCGCTTGGGTCAAACTGAAAAATCAGCAATTGCTGAACATGCCATACTCGAAGAAGGGGAACACATTATCCAATATGGTAACACAGATATTCTGGCATCTACATCCCACTACTATTCTCGCTTATTCCGTGAAGCCATTGAAATACACAAGCACAAAAATAATATCAATCGCAAAGAAGAAGGACTAAAACTCAACAGAATATGGCAAACAGCGTTAACAAAAACAAAAATGCAGAACCCCTCTCCAGCCAATCAGACGCCAGCTCCTTGTAGTGCTCCACTGGTACAAGTCCAGCCCACTGGCCACCCGGACCTATCACAACGTACTTCCCCTCCAGCCGCCGACATAAATACCGCACCTCTGGTGGTGACCAGCACAGTCGGTGCTGAGATCTCCACTAGGAAACTTCGACCTCGCCGCCACTGAAGATGTCTGCCGTAGTCGCAGACGAAACGTTTGGGAAGAAGATGGAACCCAATAGACCACGGCCCACAAGCCCGGTTAATATTATTGCATCTAGTATTGACACCGGCCGTGAAAGCCTTAGAATTTTGATGAATCGCCTCTACGGGGAGGAAACACATCCACAGATTCGGCGCCTAGAAGTGCTACGAGTAAGAAAATCACAATTACTTTGTTCACTTTGTTTTCTTTTACGTTGCCGTGATACTGGCATTATTCCTCGGTGCATACGACAAAAACGTGTCTTAACTACAGCTGCATCTCACCGTATTTACAACCGCACGGAACGAGCCCTTCTTCGGGAACGCATCCACCAAACCCGCCGAGAACTAGCCCACAACAACAAGGAACTTCTGTCGTTACATCTTCATCTCAGCCATAAGTTGGAAAAGGAACATTGGGATCACGTGGACAGAATCACGTTTGCTTCAATGGCTACTCACTACTACAGGACTACGGAAAGACACAAAAAGAAATATGAAGACTGCCTGAACTCTAGCGCAGAAAAGCAGTATCGGCACACTTCGAACAACAAC
Organism: Tenodera sinensis; assembly: GCA_030765045.1. Classification (NCBI taxonomy): domain Eukaryota; kingdom Metazoa; phylum Arthropoda; class Insecta; order Mantodea; family Mantidae; genus Tenodera; species Tenodera sinensis. The sequence continues at coordinate 72,910,748 of CM060967.1, forward strand.
AATGAAGTTTCAGCCTTCGCACAGACAAGCCGAACGGTCGTCAATTTGTCAGACCATCAACTGTCACCCGCAGAAGCTTCCGTCCTCTCAAAAGGTGGGAACTACGCCATCACACCCCATGTACTACCTATAGAGGAGATCATCTCCTGCATTGAAGCCGGTATTCGTGAATTGCCGTCTACTACAGCAGACCAAATACGCCTAGAATCTTCTAGAATTCTTCAACGAGCTAAGCCACCTAAGAGCAATCTTTCTCTTCAAGAACGAAAAGCTCTTAAAAATCTTAACTCAAACAAGGAGATTATAGTACTGCAGGCGGACAAAGGAAACGCCACGGTGGTGATGAACCAACGTGACTACGAACACAAGGTGACTGAGCTCCTAGATCCGACCACCTACAAGAAGCTCTCCAGGGATCCAACAGGTCGCGTTCTTCGGAAAACCAATCAACTGATTAAGTCTTCGTCCATTCCACCCAGTGATCAGCTGAAACTAAAGAGGAGTGAAGCTTTACCTCCCAGACTTTATGGACTTCCGAAGATTCACAAGCCTGGCACACCCCTTAGGCCGATTGTAAGCGCCATTGACTCACCTACGTACGCAGTTGCGAAATACCTCAAAAAGATGCTGCAACCTCACATCGGCAACACTGACACATACATAAAAGACTCCGCCCATTTCATTCAGAAACTCAAGACCATCAGCTTACAACCCAACGACTTACTTGTCAGTTTCGACATAACATCTCTGTTCACCATGGTTCCAGTCAATGAAACCATAACACAGCTTAAGGAGATTTTTCCAGAAGACATTACGATGCTTTTCCACCACGTCCTCACGACTACGTATTTTCAGTGGAACCACGAATACTATGAACAGACAGACGGTGTAGCAATGGGAAGTCCTCTCAGTCCGGTTATTGCGAATTTTTACATGGAATTTTTCGAAGCTACTGCCTTGGATTCAGCACCGCTTAAACCTTCGTGCTGGTGGCGTTACGTGGACGACACGTTCGTCATTTGGAGTCACGGAGAATCAGCCCTGACAGAATTTCTGGATCACCTCAACAGCATCAATAAACAAATTCAGTTCACCATGGAGAAGGAACAAGACGGCAAATTGCCCTTTTTGGATGTCATGGTAAACAGAAAACAGAATGGCACACTAGGCCACAAGGTGTACCGTAAACCGACCCATACAGACCGCTACCTTCACAAGAACTCCAACCACCATCCGAAACAAAAGCGTGCTATGATTAAAACTCTGGCAGACCGAGCTACACGCATTTGCGAACCACAAGTTCTACACCAGGAATTTCAACACTTAGAGTCAGCGCTCCACTCTAATGGCTACACAAAACGAGAAATTAAGAGAGCATTACATCCTAGTAAAGGTCCCAACATCACAGAAACAGCCGCAAACAATAGGAAGGGCAAGGCCTTTTTACCGTACATCAGATCAGTCACAGACCGCATAGGCAAACTACTTAAACGCCACAACATTGACACCGTCTACAAGCCCACTAAACAGATTTGTAACATACTCCGTTCCGCCAAAGACCCCAGGGATCCTCTATCCACCGCAGGAGTATATAGAATACCTTGTTCGTGTGGCAAGGTATACATCGGAACCACACAACGTAGTATAAAAACCCGCATTGCAGAACACAGAAGAAATTGTCGCTTGGGTCAAACTGAAAAATCAGCAATTGCTGAACATGCCATACTCGAAGAAGGGGAACACATTATCCAATATGGTAACACAGATATTCTGGCATCTACATCCCACTACTATTCTCGCTTATTCCGTGAAGCCATTGAAATACACAAGCACAAAAATAATATCAATCGCAAAGAAGAAGGACTAAAACTCAACAGAATATGGCAAACAGCGTTAACAAAAACAAAAATGCAGAACCCCTCTCCAGCCAATCAGACGCCAGCTCCTTGTAGTGCTCCACTGGTACAAGTCCAGCCCACTGGCCACCCGGACCTATCACAACGTACTTCCCCTCCAGCCGCCGACATAAATACCGCACCTCTGGTGGTGACCAGCACAGTCGGTGCTGAGATCTCCACTAGGAAACTTCGACCTCGCCGCCACTGAAGATGTCTGCCGTAGTCGCAGACGAAACGTTTGGGAAGAAGATGGAACCCAATAGACCACGGCCCACAAGCCCGGTTAATATTATTGCATCTAGTATTGACACCGGCCGTGAAAGCCTTAGAATTTTGATTACTGATTTACTGTTTCAGAGTACGGTAACTATTTAAAGTCAGGGAGCACACATTGTACACAAAGCAGTAGAAACAGCAGTTTAAACATATTTTTTCATGAACAATGGTTTGCAATCCAGAATCTATTATGGATAATGCATATCCAGTGGCAAAGTGAACAAGGCCTTAATGCGTTATTATTAAACCGCTACCGCTGGAATTTCATCACTGAAAATTTATTTCACCGCACTTGCGAATGTCAAAACCATAATAACCAACAATTCACAGTAATGCCGTTAAGCGTTTCTTATGTCATATATAAACACTTTTTAAACCAAACTATACATAGTTAAATAAAATTATAGAGGTGACAATATCTATACCAGGCATGGGCACGAGATGAGAGGTAGCGATTGCTCTTGCCTCACTTAGCTCACATTCTCTTGCCGAGTGACGATGGTTGTTTTTATACAGCACGTGCAGTGGTGGTTTCGTTCCACCTGCGCGGTAGTAAACCTAGTCTGGTTATACAAATTACAGAATCTTCAGGTTTATAACTTTCGTTTAACTTATGCACGTAATATTATTACGCTGCCTTATGATTAAAGAATTAAATTGTTTGTTTTTCACATTAAACAAAACAGTAAACTGCCATTGTTATTTAACCTTAAAATATTTTAAAACTATTTGATCTACATAATAAATTATTTGATTTTAAACTTAATATTATGTCCAGACTTTAAATCTCGGAGTACGATAGTTCATGTTAAATCAGCTAATAAGAAATTACACCACTAAAAAGTGGAATCATATTCCCTTTGATATGTTTACAAATACCAGTATTCAGAAAGTACCTTCTGAAATTGTAGATAAATACCTGTAAGATCACCAAAGTTTGAAGTGGCGTTTGATATTGTAACGCTTTATATTTACGAATTGAAATCCGCATATTATACAGCAAACTTTCCTGCTTTTTTAACATATAACAAATTCTCTCTACCACTCTTCAAGAAACAATCATGCTTGCCACTGAATGAGGCGTGTCGGAAGCTGAACAGCAGTGAAAGGGAGGGATGGTAGGTGGAGTGAGGCAAGAACGTGTTTCAGTGGATGACCCAGTTTGGCCAATTTTGTCCATGCCTGAATGTATGTATGGCTCCGCGGTAGCGTGTGAGGCTCGTATTCAAGAGATCGTGGGTTCGACTTCCGTGGCCGACCTTTCTAACTCTTGGTTTTTTTCGGGGGTTTCCCGGTTCACTAAGTGAATGCGGGGAAGGAGAATTACATTCCCGAATTTCCAGACACTCCATTCCATCTCACTTCTCAGTAACTTGGCTGTTTCAGGGTTTACATGTCAACAGGAGTTTCGGTGTGCATTGCTCTCTGTAAATCCTCGTCTTCCTGGTCAAGGGTGTGTGAGTCCCCATGGGACCTAGAACCCGTAAGGGGAGAGAGTATGAACCTCCACCAGGGAGTTCAAATCTGCAGCTGTTAGGGACCCTGCCTTCTGCTGTTGTCCCTACGAACGCCCTCGGATTCTCTCATCTTACTCTTCCCTCTCGGGACTGCCCCGTCAGCAGCACAGGTACAAAACGTCTTATACCAGGTGAGTCAGCCGCACCTTATTTTTTTGGAAGGTAGGCCACCCATCTAACGGCATGTGCGCCTTAATCCAGTTTTGCGCTTACTAAAATGTATTGCTTAACGTTCTTAAAGAGAGGAATGCGCAAAATTGAGAGCAACAGCGGTTTAGGGACAGAACGTGCTCCTCGCTAAAGTACACCTCAAAAACATACGACTCATTTACTGAGAGCAAATTCCGGTTTCCAGCCGATTTTACAAACTTTTTATTAGAGTATACATAGCAACGTAATTCAGTAAACGCCTCGGAAAAATTGGACCTAATATATGGGTACGCTAACAACGTCAGCTAAAAAGAAAATGGTGGATTCTTGTACTTAGAGCAGGGGTTGGCTGCCAAAAATTACGAAACATTTAGAGACACGCCTCTTCCATCATGGACCCCTACAGTCAAAACGGACATATTAAATAACAGTTTATTTACATTTTTGCGTGAACTACGCCTCGGCATCTCAATTAATATGCATAACAGCTTTTGCCATTTAAGTAATAATATTAAAATTTCCAGCAAATGATTCTTAAAAGGCTATGTCTTAAAAGGCTAAACCAAACCCGAAAACTTGCGAGGTGGCAATGGCCTAGCGCCAGGCATGCAAGTCCTACCATTCAACGCGATACGAGCTTTCAGTTAAGTCTCGAAATAGCTGAATAGGATTGTGACGGGTCCCCTGCGCTAAGCCCCAATGTCATAGGTTCGAGTCTAAGTAGTGGAAATATTTTTTTTATGTTCATCAAAACTTGGAAATCGAATTCACAATAATCTAAATAATCTGTAATAAAACCCCACCTACAAACGGCCAATCACTACCGTAGACGGCGCAACAATGCCACGCCCACCCCCACCCATATAAATAAAAGTAACGGACATTAACGGTCATTTCTTCCACTACTTCTCTGCTTCCAAATTCTAACTCTGACCAGTGCAGATGGAGGTTCGTGTTACCCTGATGATGCCAAGCGCAGTACTTGGCGAAACGTTGGTATCTACCATGCCTTCTAGGCCACGGCCTACAAGCCCGGAAGAACAAAACAAGACACCGGCCGTGAAAGCTTAAATACATATATCACAATAATCTAATTATGAAGTCCCTGAGGGTTTAGGACATTGTAATTTAAATAGTTTTTGGTTGTCTGCATTTTGTAATTGAACAGGTGCAATGACTTCTGCGCCATTGGACTGACATGATGTATTGTGTTGTGAATGCCGACCCCTGCGTTCTCCACACGTATGCTGTCGCACAATATTTTGTGCCAGTATTTCATTATGTATTCGACAGACGAGTACGGAGATATGTTTTTGATCTGCGGAGAAGTAAGAACAAATACACCAGAGAAAATATCTCGGGAGAGATATCCGAATAGACGACAACCAACAGAAAACAGCTTCCGGAATGTTGAAAGCCGTCTGCGTGTAACAGCATCACTTTCAAGAATGCCTCCTCATAGACACGCACCAGCAACATCGGGTGTTAATGCAGAAGCAGTTTTGAATGTCATCCAGAACAATCCGCATACTTGTACATGGGTAGCTGCTCAGGTGAAAACCAGCCAGTCTTCTGTAGTGCGAATATTGAACACTAATAAGTGCCATTCTTATGGTTTGCACCTACACCAACCACTTCACGGGGGAGATTTCCAAGCTCGAGTGATCTTTTGTGAATGGTTGCTGGAGCGAGTAGCAAGTGATGTGGGATTCGAATCCAGGATATTGTTTTCTGACGAATCAAGATTCCACAATAATGGAACTGGAAATCGTCACAATATGCGCTATTTGAGTGTTGATAATCCTCATTGGGTAAAGGAGGCAGCATTCTAAGAGCAGTGGGGTGTAAATGTCTGTTGTGAATCTTGGGAGACCACCTTGTTGAACCATTATTCTTCGAGGGGAATGTAACAGGAGCACGCTACCTGGAATTCCTCAGTAGCTCACCCATTATTGTTATTAGGGAATGTGCCACTGCAGGAGCGAATGACGATGTGGTTTCAACACGATGGCACTCCTCCGTATCGGTCGAGTATCTCTGCAATCATTTGAATGCTGCACATTCTGATCAATGGATAGGAAGACAAGGACCAGTCCCCTGGCCTGCCAGATCACCTGATCCGACACCCCTTGACTTCTTTCTCTGGGGTTATTTAAAAGAACGCAATTATGCAGAGGAGCTGGTCAATCCAGAAACCCTTCCTCAACGTATTACAGTGGCTTGTAGATCTGTTCAACCCTGTGTATAAATGATCCTTATTTCAATTGCACTTACCTATAGGTATGCTTAAACAGCTATCTAATTGTAATTCACCAATAAAGAAACACCAAACAATGCCATGAAACATAAAGAAAGCAATAAAATGAATATAATAACCGTTTTCAGAATAATAGTTTGTAAATTGTGAGGATTGCACGGTAAAAAAATTAGTATATGCAATGGATTCGAACCCCCTTCACAGCAGACATATTACTTCGGAGCCTTGCGATCGTTCCAACTGAGCTACCTGGTAACGTGTGAGGTAAACAGTCCGTTTAAGATGTAATATTCGCTGGTTCCAGTGAACATTTGCAGAAATGCAAACGTCAGCTGTCTAATTACGAATATATTAAAAGCCGATGTGATAACATCTATATTAGCACTAATTTCATCGAGTGTTAAACACCCATGTTAAATACGCGGGTAGAACCTAGTAATGGGGGTCGATGTTTTCATGTTGGAGAATAAAATGTGGATTGCATAAAACTCGAGAATAAGGGGCAGCTGACTCACCTGGTATAGATCGAGGTGCTAATTACTCCTTTCGAACATTTCGTATATATTTTAAAAATTAAAAGTAAATAGCTTTGAAAAAAGGATTATATGTTCTTTCATATAGGCACATTTTAAAATACTAGTATGTAGTTGGTATTTCCAGATGGTCTATTCCGTTTCAGACAGCTGGTCTATCGCAATTAACCGTTTCAGACACAATGATTCCATATGGAGTCATTCATATGTTATGAACCTTTCAAAATATTTTTGTTTCTTTCTGTTATTCTTGTTACGCCTGCTTTATTCTTAAAGCATATTCATTTGAGATGCTTTCAATTGTAAAGTATTACATTTTTGCACTTTTCATTGTAGTGTTTTTGTTTCTTTTTTTTTTTTTAGTAGAAAGAAGCAAAATCCATGCAACCGTAGTCAAATGATACCCCATCATCATCCGCGTGTGCCATTACATAGATTATTTTACGTGGGCCCTCTCTATCCTTTACCACAGGGATATTTGACTGCGATGGCTAAGACTCGAACCCTCGACCTACAAATCTAAATGGGTGGCCATTTAGATGGCCTGTCTCGCCGTAACGTTCTTGGCTATCCAAGTTAATTGCACGAGGCAACCCATTATGATCACATGAAAACCAGTTTTATGAATTAGAGGAATTAGAGGAATTTGGCCTGAAAAGTGTTATTCCCGGCGAATCGGATGTAATACCTGTGTAACTGATTCAGAGTGTCACAGTTATAAAGTTATAACCACAAACGCTATGCTATGCTACCAATACTGCAACACTAATACTCTAAATAGAAATAAGCACACAGGACAGCAGGAAGTAGTTTCAGACTACTGATACATTTGCAGAAAATGCATTCGTTCACCTATATCAATTAATCACCTTCGGAAACTGACTCACCTTTTCGCTACATATTTTCTTTCGACTTCTTCTAGCTTCTCTCTAGGAAATAGAAGCCTTCGTGTTTAAATACAACTATTGAGTATTTATCCAAATAAGTTTGTCAATTTATTGTAACTAAGAGTAAAATATCTTTGCTGGTCCTTTTTAAACATTTTGTTTTCGTATCAGTTAGAAGTAGTTTATATAAGTACGAAAATCATGCGTGTAGTAACCGCGAAGATTATATAAGTGCACGGATAGTGATAATGAGCTAGCTGGTCGTGTACTTTCTTCGCTGTATCGCAGGAATACATGAACATCTATATAGTCCAGCAGCTGTGCCAAAATGTGCAAAGAAGAATAACGGGATGATTTCGATGGGAATTAATACCCAAAGAAATGACTTTTGTTGTGAACCAGCTGAATTAAGGACAAAATTAGGTTTAGCCTTTAATGACACTCTTATTTTTAACTCCCACAGAACATGTATGTTCTTGACTTAAATGAAAGTTAATTCTGAATGAGAGAAGAAAGTATTCGGAACTGCGTGATCTTATATAAAACACAATAGGAGCATCTCTGTTAAGCAATGGATCTGATACAGGCATGGGCAAAATCGGCTCAGAAGGACTGCTCCACTGAAATGCCTTCTTGCCTCAGCTTCACCTCATTTAGTGGCGAGTCGGGACGTCTGTTTCATGAAGAGTAGTACATAGAGAGGATTTGTTGTAAGTTACAAAAGCAGGAATGTTTGCTGTTTAATTCGCGGATTTCAATTTGCAAATGAAAAGCATTACATTATCAAACGCACAAAGCAAACTTTGATCTTACAGGTACCTATTTATAATTTCAAAAGGTACAAACACTCGTATTTGTAAACATAAAAGGGATGATATGATTCCATTTTTAAGTGTTTAGTTTCTTATTAGTTTATTTAATATAAGCTATTGTATTTCGTATTTCAAAGTTTGAACACAATATTGAGTTTAAAACCACACAATTTATTATGCTGATCAAATAATTTTAAAATATTTTAAATAGCACTGGAACTTTACGACTTTATTTATTATGAAAGAGAAACAATTGAATATGTTAATCATAAGGCAGCATAACAATATTACGTGTATAAGATAAAGGAAGGTTATACACTTGAAGATTATGTCATTTGCCTAACCACAGTAGGTGGCTGTAATAATTATTATTGTACGCAAAATATATTTAACATAAATAAAATAGTTAATAACAGGGTAGAAATTATCACTATAGAAGAAGCCATTACTGCGTGTGTTGTATCAAAGCGACCTTCGTCACCCCGCAAGAGAATATGGGGTGAGTCAGGCAAGTTCAATCGCTGCCTCTCCTCTCGTGCACATGCCTGATCTAATACATGGAACACTCACAAACTACAGGAAAACATTATCGAGTTGGGGATTTTAAATCTTATCGTGAAGTTAATAAGAAGGTTCAAATTCTAAATAATAGAAGCTATTAATCAATGATTGTAAAGAATAATTACTATTTTGGTAGAACACTTACATAATTTACTTCTATTGAATCAATAAAAATAAAACTAAACTGATGGCCTTTAGTGGAAAATACCCTGTACTCAGTAAAATTGTTTTGGACAATGACATTTTAGAACGAGTAAGCCAATTTAATCATTTAGACTATAATCTACCATTTGATAATGAAGTATATATAGGAAACAAAATTACAAAATTTACAAAAATAATGGGAATAATTAACATCATGAAGCCGTCTTTAGTGCAAAGGAATACAAGACTGCGGCTCTATAATACATTTGCAAGACTAGTGTTAGGTTATGTTAGTGAAGCATGGGCACTGAGAAAAAGAGATGAATACCGATTAACGACTAATAAGATGAGATTTATGCGCCCTGCAGCAGGCTATACAAAGTGGGACCATAAAAGACACGAGGAAGTCATGGATAGGGAACCTATTCTATATCATATACAAAATTACCAGAAGAACTGGTTGGACCATCTTAAACGAATTCCATCACACAAGGGCTATGCTTCACTACCACCCTAGGGCAAAAGATCACTGACACGTCCAAAACAGCGTTGGATGGAAAACTCCCCCTTAATATCATAACAGCAACTGGTCCAATATTTGTATGGAAGAGGAAGACTTCTATTGAAACAGGAAGAAGTTACGAAAGGAAAGATATATGCTAAAGACAAGGTTTAACCATTTAATAAGTATATTTTATTACAGTGACAGGGTCAGAAATATTACCCACTATCTTGTTTTACTACACTACAATGGACGATATTCTGCCATCTGTGCATATCCCTACTTTTAATACTTCCTTGGAAAGTTGAAAAACCGATTGTGGCAGACAAAATTTAATGGCGACTGATGCTTGACCACTTCAGATTACTCTTTTTGCTTTTGTGCAAATAAATCTTGTGGGCACAAATTATATTTATATCACCAGTTTTAGAGCGTGATTTCACAGGGTAAGGCTTGGCAAAGCATCTGATTGGACGTTGTGTTGACCAACTCCTCCTACCTGACCCGCCATTAAATGTTATGTCTGCTATAAGCATAGTAGAAGTAGGGCATCAGCTCAACCATCATTCAATAAAATGATATATGAACCTTAAGTATGCAATAAATAAATAAAATATAGCTCACCTCTGAAGTATGCTGCAAGTCCTCCAGCGATGGCCAGCAAAGCCAAGGCGTTCACAAGAACCTGAGCAAATCGGAATCTTAATCGTCCTCGTGTGACATAGTGGGCTGATGGTCTCCTCATGTCTCGTATTATCTGAAAATATTAGGAAAATATATAACATATCATCAACAGTTAATACTGAGAACTGGATCACGGATTTATTTAGATAATTTATTTTTCAGTCTTTACATGAGTGATTTTCTCATTACTTTGCGAATATTTTACTTTTTCATACGTTGAAGTACAAAGAACTTTTTACATTCAATCAGAAATTAAATGGAGATATTTCTCCAGAATATTCTTCAATTATACAAATATTCACGTGTTTGTTAACAGATCTATCTGCGAACAGCATAAGTGAAAAATATTAAGTGTGGTAAATGCTTACGTAACTGAGACATGTTTCGAGAATCCAAACGAAAGTTCTCAAGAAATTCCTCCAACTGAATCCGTTTTGTGAAAAAATGCTGTTATAATATTTGTTTTTGAAAAATAGGTTCAGAGATTTTTCTTTTTAAAACCTTGCAGACAGACAGACGGCGAAACGGTCAGGGATACACATAGATATTCATGCTTTTTCTAAATTTATATGAATATGAAAGGTGGTATTTAAGCCCAGCCTAATCCAGAGATGCGTTAAGGACATTCCACGAAATTCCTGTACCCAAACTATTTCTTATACGATGAAAAGGTCATTCTTTATTTTTTTTCCTAAACGGTCCTAAACATTTGATCAAACTAGCGATATTCGAAGTATTGACATGAGGAATAAAGTACAAACTTGAATTTTTTATAAATAGCCAAAGAATTCCGCTTCTTCCTGAGTGAATTTTGTATAATATTGTATAATCAGAAATTATAAGATATACTCAAATCTTACCCCAGAAAAAGTGAAATTTATTAAAATAGAAAGTAACGCTTTATTTGGTAGTCTTAGCAGCTACATTTTGTGAAACACAAAGGCTGACTGGAAACTGATTGAATTTTCTTGCATTATTTCTTCTTCCTTCTCCTCTTCCTCTTCTTCTCTCTTTACTTTCCAGAGATGATTCAGCACTTTTACAGTGAGGAAGAATATTGAACCAGTGAATGGATTGTGGATGTTATCTTAAATAAATGAGAGATCTCAATGCGTGTAGTAGGCCCCATCCCTTAACAACCATATTCCGACAACTTTGACATCTGTCCTCACTTCTTCTTCCGGTGCTAATGACATGAACATAACAGAGAGTGTCCTCTCAATATACTCTTAACGAAAGAATCTGCTGCTGTCAAATTGGTTACAATTTCATTCATTGTGTTGTTAAATATTCTGCTTGTCGAGTTAAACCTCAGAGCAACTGAAGTATAAGACGTGACAACACTGCTCACGTGACCAGTTGGCACTCTAAAATGCAGAGGGATGAGGAAGGGCGTTAAAGCATGGGCTATACTAAACATGAAAGGTCTTACGAGCACGTTTTTTCCCTCTAATAGTGTAATGCGTAAAGATGTGTTTAACGTTAACAACTTTAGGGTTTTCTGAGAAAGATTAGGCTAGAGTATGAATACATCAACAAACTTAGAAATTACAAGCAATATGCTCTCGTCCGAGCTGCTGAGATACTAATGTTGGTCCATAAGGACTTAAGGTATTGTTCCATATGAGAAATGAGGCGAGCTTCAAAAGACGGCCGTGTTACAGGAATTTCATTAATTTTTAGTGATATTTAAGGCAGTTATTTTTTGCACTGAAGACAACTAATCTTGAATGTCACATTGGATGAGAGAATGAAGAAAATAATACTCCTATTTTTAACCACAATTTATTTTACACATACTAAAATAAAAACCAGGATAGGCATAGTTGCTTTTTACTTCCAGACACAGAAAGGAATACATAAAAATGAAAAAATAAATAAAACTCTCACATCCGCTTTCTAGGCACTCAAAAGAAAAAAGGCAGAGAGAGAGAGAGAGAGAGAGAGAGAGAGAGAGAGAGAGAGAGAGAGAAATAAATAAATAAATAAAAGTATGATGAGCAATATTATTAACGATAAGTAGGAATGCTAAATCGAACTTGCAAGTACATTGACTCAAACTAAAATCTTATACTTAAAGGCATTAAGCTGGGACTCAGTATTTCAAATTGGGATTCTTGAGACTCTTGGCTCTAAGATAAGGTTTGGTTTGGAGGGGGTATGTAGCGCCTCAACCTATCAAATATTTTGTGCCTATGCCACTGGCGGAGCACCTCGATAAGATGCTAAAGGTGATCAGATCTGAGGAGAAACGACAGGTGAGGGCAGGTTCCCTAACAGTTAAAGATTTGAACTCCCTTGTGACGGCTGTACAGCCTACTCTCTTTCCCCCGGCGGGCTTACATTCACTGGGGGCCTGGGTTTGGGACACCTCCTCCAACAAGGAGTACGAGAATTTACAAAGAACGAATTCCCTGCCTAGCACGAAGAAATTATCGCTAACGCTCAGAGCCCCGAAAGAGCCAATTTCCGAATACGGGCCATAGGCAGTAGCGCCTTAGCCATTCGAGCTCGGAGTTCTGCTTATGACGGAAAAGGAGGAATGGAGAATTGAAACAGTAGAAATGAGATTTGTGAGATCTGCGGGGGATGTACACTACTAATAAACAATAAGTGAAGATATAAAGAAGGAATTTAACATATTTGAATTGACAGACAGAATAAAGTAAGGTGGAAATGATTAGAAACACATAAAAAGAATGAACGACAACATACCAAAGTCATTATAAACTACAACCCAAAGGGAAAAAGAAATGTTAAACCTAAAACAAGATGGGTTTTACAGCATTAAAAGAAATAGACCGGAACAAACTATCCGCGGATTAATCTTGAAATTGATGTTAAATTATCTTATTAATGAAATAGAAAACGTTAATTGTTTTAAATATTCCATTTGTATGCCTCCTTGAACATTGAAGGTCATATTGGTGGCTTTTAACCTCTTCGAATAATTGCTCAACAGCAATGGTGTTCAGTCCCTTAAAGGTATATCTTTTAGGTTTCTATTACTTTGGATTGATCATTATTAGATTTCTGACATGCACCTCTAGTACACCAATTGGTACGTTGTTTACAAGCGAGAGCTTAGGGTGAACGGCAGGCAGTGTTTGGGGAGGGGGAAGTAGCAGGATCACATCAGCGTCGCCGGTGTGCCGGAATTTTATCCCGCAGGAGTTCTTTTACTTGCCAGTAAGTTTACTGACACGGAGCTGTCGTTTTTAAGCACACTGGTCCGGACTTGAACACGGGACCCTGGGATCAGTAGACCAGTATCTAACCAGCTGGGCCACTCACACCGACCGGAGGTTGCAGTGAAACCCTGTGTGCACGTAACCATTTTCCAGCCAAAGTCCAATGAAACAGCAACCGTGTCCGAACCCTAATCATTTACATTCACACTACCATTCATACTTCTAGGGAGGAGGGGAATAATCTAGTTAAAACAATCCCACTCCTCCAACCGGAAATTGAACCCGGGACCTTCTACACAGGAGGCAGGTGCTCTATCATCTGAGCTACTGGGCCAGCTGCAAAAACGTTAACATGTTTGGTAACAACCCAAGTGTTCAGTAAACAGGCAGTACAACAGATGATAGTGCAAGAACAATGTTTTAAAGGAACTTTGATCCAGGGGTATGTGAAATAATAAATTCGATGATTGGAGCTAGTAGGAATGAAAGAAAGCATACATTAAAGAGGAAAACAAAGAATGAGGGGAAATCAGATGCACTGTCGATATTCTGTAGTTAGACGCAAAGACAGTAAGAGTGACACTATCTCATCACTCCAGCAGCGCAGCTCTATGACAAGTGACGCCGCCGTATTACAGACATTACTTACACTCTGTGAACATCAAAATGTCCCGCATAGTGTGCAACATTTCCAGAAGGCTATGTCACAAAAACTCTTACTAATGTAAGAAGCTCATTGTAATTTACACAACACTGTCTTTTAACCGTTCAGTCCAATTGAATTGCTAACAGAAGTAGCAAATATTCTAGCATTTTAGATGCGGTTGCATAAACGTTAATATGAGTTCAACCACCTGAAATGAACTTCAGTCAAGCTGAATTTAGAATTTTGGTTGTGTAAACCTTGATCTAAGTTCATGGCATCTTCATCTAAGATCAAATCTGATTGGTAAATTTTCCCCAGTTAATTTGACTGAACAGAACTGCAGAAGGAAAAAATAAATAGCAAAGCTTTAAATAAAATAATAAAATAGTAATGCACTTTTTATAGTCATTTGAATAATAGGAGCATTGCTTCAAATTGTATTATGTCTTAAAAATAACTTTTTATAGGAGGATCAACAACTAATTACTCCTAACCTAGAAAAGTTTTCACAAATGACAGAATGTGAAGCTATTGTGTTTGAGGCTTATTTCTAGAAACATGAAAAAGTGAAATGAATTTACAATTGTGTTCTTCAGATTTAAGGAAAGTGTGTTGGACTTACATACGCTTTGATTCAATAATGGTAAAATATACAAATGCAATTGATTGATAAATTAATTACATAATTAAACTCGAATTAAAATCACCAGTGTTTTTCTTCCACGCAGGTTCTTTCTGAGAAATTGAAACTGCACCGGTTTTTCTCCTTTGTTTTATTGTTCCACCATGTGTTTATACTTTTCAATTGTTTTACGCCATTTTCCTATCGTACTGCGCCCTGTTGGATGAGTCGCAATCTGGAAAACAAGTGATTGTTGTTGCCCGGAAGCAGCAATTCTCAGCTGTTTTCGGCGTTGCCAAACGGTATATTACGAAGCAGGATGAACATGAAACTGAGAATCGATGATCTTAGGTTAGTTTTATACAATACCAGGCCGCGTCGCTTGACTCTTACCAAAGTGATTCGGGTTCGATCCCAGGCGTCCGTATGTGGGATGTGTGGTGGACACAGCGGCGCAGGGGCAGGTTTTCTCCGAATTCTGCGGTTTCCCCCACCATCATTCCATCAACTGCTCCATCATCCTTTCCTATCTTTTCCTCATTTCACTTCACTAATTATTTCATTCATCCTATCAACCGCTTGGTCTCTTTCAGGGCCGAAAGTGTCAGCAGGCGTTTGATAAATCTCACTTCTGATACCAGTATAACCAAAACGAGAAAGTTCAGACCAGTATTGTTTTTATCACTTTATTTTCCTCTAACTGAATGCACAAATATACAGTTCCATTTTACTGACGTTAACACAGCCTTTAGTCTTTCGTGAAATTACTAATCAGAACTGCTTCCTTCGCGTAACCTTTCATCATTTTCTCTGTCTCTCAAACACTAACTCTGACGATACAGTCACTCAACACTTATAATTGCTTTGCTATCTTCGTTCACAAACACAAACACAAACACACACAGACACACACTCACTCACTCAAACCCCTTTTAGTTCTGCCGCTGTGATTGTCACGTATTTGCTGAAATGGGGCAGCCTAACCTTGAGCATATTTGATACATGCACCGCCACTTGGAGAGGGCAGCACATTACTATTCCTGACGTCCAAAGAGATTTTTAGACTTTTAATTCAAAGTTTGTCAGGCAGCAACATTTAATGTTCTATTCCTTTTTTATTGCCAGACTGAGTAACTTGTTGCCAGAGCAATATAAATGTAATATGCTAATCAGTAAACTCGTCTGGGCTTAGTGTATGTGTGATAAGTCATAATATTACTTGTTAATGGCTCTTATAAAGGTTAATGTGTGCTTTCTCGTGGTGGTTAATGACGACGTAGGAATCGCTAGGTCTAAGTTTAATTTTACATTGCTTTGGCTTGCCAATTTGCGGAGCTTTGCAAAGCCTCAATATTATTTCGAAAGAACATAAATTTGATATGTATTTATACGCATTACTGAATTTACTGAATCTGACCTGTTGGCAACAATCTACTTTGATTACTAGACAGTTGACATATAACCCTACCAGCTATTTTTACTTTCTCTACTGGTAAGTAGGGGAAGTATTGCATTCCACCCAAAAATTCGATGTCGAGATTTCACCGGAAATATATGTTTTGAGACCCCCTGAATCCAAAAAAAAAGCATTTTTAGAAAAAGGTCCGCGTGTCAGTCTGTGTCAGTCTGTCAGTCTGTGGACAGCATAGCTCAAAAACGAAAAGTCGGTTAAAAACCAAAGTTGGTATTTAAGTTTAATGTCTTTCAAGGATGCAACACGAAGATTTTGAAGAAAATAGCCCCACCCTAAACTACCCTTTACATGGAAAATTTTTTGAAAATTTTGATTTTCTTGAAAATGCCTCTAACGATTTTGATTAAAATGTTATATGTTTGAGATATTTTGATGACAAATGAAATGTATATCTTGAATTTTCTGGCTATAGCCCCTGTAGTCGTATTTACTCTGGACAACTTTTGCATAACTGGTAAACCGTTAGAGATAGACAAAATTATACTATACAAAAATGTACATCTTGCTAAAATACACAATTTATGTCTGAATAAATTTTCTTGTAGGATGAACCATTTCTGAGATATTCCTTGTTATGTGTGTGAGTTTCGGAAAACTTAGAACTTTCGTAAAATGGATCATCGTTGTTCATTTTTACTTTCTCTACTGGTAAGTAGGGGAAGTAGATATTGTATTCCACCCAAAAATTCGATGTCGAGATTTCACCGGAAATATATGCTTTGAGGCCCCCTGAATCCAAAAAAAGCATTTTTAGCAAAAGGTCCGTGTGTGTGTCTGTCTGTGTGTCTGTGTGTCTGTCAGTCTGTGGAGAACATAACTCAAAAACGAAAAGTCGGTTAAAAACCAAAGCTAACGATTTTGATGTCATATGTTTGAGATATTTTGATGAGAAATGAAACGTATATCTTGAATTTTCTGACTATAGCCCCTGTAGTCGTATTTACTCTGGACGACTTTTGCATAACTGATAAACCGTTAGAGATAGACCAAATCATAGTATACAAAAACTGTAGATCTTGCTAAAATACACAAGTTATGTTGCAATAAATTTTCTTGTAGGGTGAACCATTTCGGAGATATTCCTTGTTATATGTGTGAGTTTCGGAAAACTTAGAACTTCAGTGAAATGCAACAACGTTGTTCATTTTTTTATATGTTAATCGTGCAAAGAGAACGGAATCTCAAAGGTCAAAAAGATTTGACTGTCGCACAAAGCCTTCTGTATTCTAATACCTCCCTTGCACCTACAAGGAAATAAGCAATAAGATAATTTGTACGAATGTGTACCTTAACTAACATGGAGCTATAGGAATAAGAGTTTGTAAGAATGATTAGTACAAAAGTAGAGAAAGCCATGGGAGTGCAACACATCAGATTTTTACTTTCTGTAGTACGTATAGTAAGCAGGGGAGGTATTGTGTTCAATTCAGAAGTTCGATGTTGATATTCCATGGGAAACATATCTTCCAAAACCCCCTAAATAAAAGAAAAGCATTTTTATAAAAAGAGCAGTGAGTATGTGTGAGTGAGTGGGTGAGTGAGTGTGTGATTGTGTGTGTGTGTGTGTGTGTGTGTGTGTGCGCGCGCCTGTGAACAGCAAACTCAAAAACGAAAATTTAGTTCAAAACCAAAGTCGGTATTTAAGTGCAATATCTTTCAAGGATGCAACACGAAGGTTTTCAAGAACATTTCCCCATCTAAACTACCCTCACTAAGGCATTTTTTCGAAAATTTTGATTTTCTCAAAATAGCCAACGATTTTGATTAAAATGCCATATGTTTAAGATATTTTTATGGCAAATGATATATATGTTTTGAATTTTCTGACTATAGCCCGTGTTGTCCTGTTTACTGTTGATGATTTTTGCGTGACTGGTGAACCGTAAGAAATAGACCAAATCTTACTATACGATACATGTAGATCTCGTTAAAATACACAATTTATGTTAAACGATCCTTTTAGTGAAGTGAACTGTTTCGGATATATGTCTTGTAATCTGTCACAACTTTGCAATACTTATAGAAGTTCTCAAATGGGAGATGGTTATTCACTTTTTTATCTTTTGGTCATGCAAAGGGAACGGAATTTCGTCATATAACGACCACCGTTAAAATATTTGACTATCGGTTAAAGTTTACTGTATTCCCCATGCAATCTACAAGAAAATTGTCAATAAGATAATTTCTATAAATGTTTATCTCGATTAACAGAAGTAGATAGAGGAATTAGTGTTTGTAATAATGGTTTGTGCAAGAAATTCATGAGTGCAACATCAGATGTTTTGTTACACACCAGCGATGTCTAAACCATGCCTCTTTGGAGACACATAATTAGCTGCTATTCCCCGCCTCCTGTTTTAGTCAAAGAGTGAATCAGTCTGTGACGTGTAGGCTCACTGAGACAGCCAGTATCCACTGACGGGCACAATCGGGCAATTTTTGGTAGTTTCTTCTAAGTAATAACATAAGTTTTCTGGGAATATCCTCAGAAGACCTCTTCATTCTGGATGACTTTTGCATAAATGATAAACAGTAAGAGATAGACAAAAGTTTACTAAATAAAACATCTACATCGTTGAAACACACAACTGATGCCAAAAATGTGTGTGTTCTTTTCAGTGAACCATTTCCCAGATGTACTTTATTATTATTTTGTTTGAATTTGCCAATACTTATACTTTTCTCAAATAGGAATATGTTATCCGTATTTTATCACTAAGCCTTGCAAAGAGAACGGAATTTCAAAGCCATCGCAAAGCAACCAGGTCTTAAAACATTTCATTCTCACTTAAAGCCTGCTGTGTTCCCATATTCCCCTTACATCCACCAGAAAATTAGAAATAATATAATTTCTAAAAATGTTTATGTCGATTAAAATGTATTAGATAGAGAAATAAGCATTTGCAAGAATAGCATGTATAAGAGTGAGTGTGTGTGTGTATATATATATATGCAAACAGAGTTCCTCCAAATTGAACTATATTAAAATTCTGTAACGGAGTAGGTTACGCGACGATCACTTGGTGTATCTTCGAAGACTATGCACTACGACTTTCTCAAAATATTGAGACTTCTTAAACGTAAGTAGTATCAAAGAAGTGACTAATGAACAGATGTTTATCGCATAAGATTAGAAAGTGCTTTCGTAAATCAAACGCAACGTGTATGTAGCCAAGCCGCCACTCCAACACAACTGAATGTTAAAGAGTGGCACATTCCGCATTACGTGGAATGAAATAAATCCAACCTCCCTCTTTCGGAAACTTGGACATCGATGTTACATACAGTTAGATTACAGGTTTTTCATCGTTCTTGAATTTCTCTAAGTCGCCTTGCCATCCTTGCATACATCTGGTTTCCTTCAAGACATACAAATCGAGTAGTCTGAGAAGCCCTGAATGTTGGCAGTTTGGTGTTGCCTGGCGATATGTCACAGTACGAACTACAGAAAGAGAGAAGCTTGTTACAATAAGATTGCGAGATTTACTGGCAAACATACCAGCATGGAATTCCTTGCATTCTCTTCTAGAGGGAGAAACTGCCAGAGGGTGGTTGGAGCGTCCATAAAAACGCCGCCTTGTGGTGAGACAATGGAATGAAACACTACGAGTGAAAAACAAATATAACATGTTAAAGTTAGAGAGCCCTTTTGGCCTCCACCATTTCCCTTTTTTGATTAGCTGCAGCATTCTTTAATTCACAAACTCTTGCTACTCGCACACGTTACCTGTCGCTTGTATACAGAGATGCTGGTTCGATTCTGTTAGGTAAATTATGGAGAGTTGTAGAATTCTTTATTTTTGAATCATTTTCTTCACTGCACAACACCAAAGTGCATATTTCTAAGGCCAAAGTGCAGGCTAATTTTGACGGTCACAACTGATTGTTTACTATACCTATTGTAACAAAACGACAAAAGTCTAGTTCAGTTACTTTTTAATCAGCTTATTTTTGTTTTAAATCTTTCCACGAAAACGCAGTTCTTCTCTACTGACGTTAACACAGTCTACCATGTTTCATAACATTAAAACTCACAACTGTTTTCTTCTCGTAACCTTGACTCACTCCTTTCATTCTCTCTCTTCACCTTCTTTGTTTCTCAAAAACTATTTCCTACGATCACTCAACACTCGTTTAAACTTCTCACCTTCGACGCGACGTATCTTTCACAGCTGTCTCACAATTACACACTGACCGACTCAAAAAAACTGCCTGCCCTAATGCCCTCCGCAAGCACTTATACCAGCGATGACGAAGCCAGATGTTTCTCGAACTTCTTCAAATAAGCCGGCCTCCGGACACTTCTTGAGTCATCTGGAAAAGCCCCCTTTTGATTCTGCCGCTCTGATTGTTGTCACATGTTTGCTAGCGTGAGTAGTTTGGGCAAGCTTGACCTTGAGCACCTTTGACAGACATCGGCCTGGTATGTAGTGTAAAGTAGATTGGCCCCGAGCATCCTTTGTTGTGTGCTGCAGCCGGCATCACAGTGTATTGCAGTATCTTAAAGTAATGGATGTATTAATGTTACTACTGAATTTTGTATTTATGTAAGAGGATCAAAATTCGCCGGGAAAATGGTACCGGTAGAGCCGCATTAAAATCTTTACCTTACAGTATGTTCTAAATTGACTCATTCTGCTCGTAAAGAAGCAGCATATTTAGTAAACATATTATCGCTTACTTGCCTATACTCGACAGCAAGAAATCTTGAAATTTGATGGTGGAAATTATCCCCAAATTGGTGTATTGCGTTAGAGTTATAAGGATGCACTATCTCTTTAAAAGGGTCCCGTAATTAGAGTTAAGCGAGATGGCTCCGTGGTAATGCGTGAGGCTCTCATTCGGGAGATCGTGGGTTCGATTACCATGGCCAACCTTCCTGACACCTATTTTTGGGGGTCTTTCTGGGTCACCAAGCGAATGCTGGAAAGGATAATTAGATCTCCCAAATTTCCAGTCCCTCCATTTCATTTCAACTTCCTTTCAATCCAGTCTTTCAGTTGGTGATGGACAGTTGGCATTGTTGCCAGGCCTGCGCTGTGGAAACTCACATGGCTGGAGGCTGCTTGGCGAACGGTGGTGTCGAGATGAAGAATCTCTAGCACACGTTAGGGATCCTCACGTCGGATCACTGCTCACCCGGGTTCCCTCACGCCCGTAGAGCACATTAGTTTCACCCCTTCCTTCCAAGGGTGTGATATACACTAGCCTGTATATTCTCAGTGTGAAATCCCCTCCGGACATACTCTATATAGTTACCTCTACATGTAATTAGAAATATCTTCCGCCATAGATGGGAATAGCAGTAATTCACTCGCTTACAGGAATAACCTACTCTTAAAGTATCCACTTATGCATAGCAAAAGTGTTTTGACTTTAGTAGTAGGTATTACTTGCAGAAGATGAAGATACATCTGTTTTTTGAGCTATTATGTTTTACAATTTTAAAAACGTTCACCTTAAGCATTAAAATGTCTTAGCCTGTTTTGAAACTGAAGTTAATCTATAACGTTTTCTGAAACCAAGATAAAAGCATCAGATTCATTAACCGTGCCATGCAATACCTTTATGAAGATGGTGCGGAATTAGGAAACTTGTCATAGAAGTCCCCTATATACATTTTTGGAACACCCAAAAACGCACCGACAACAGTATGTTGTGCAGGATGGCAAACTGTCGGTTTTCAAGCAGGAACCTCTGTCCAGAAATAAACAGTTGGACGCTGGAAAATGTCGAAGCTTGAGAACGAATGGTTGCGAGTCCTTAGTGTGCATCTTACTGCGTTAGTTGTGTAGTTCCCAGTACACTGAAGCTTCCTTTTTAAGCAGCAGTGCGAAGCGGATCAGCACACAGGTGCGGAAATGGCTGACATGAGCTCCATCACACTTTGATGCAAATGTGTGGAATCACCTCAACGTCGCATATTCAAATCGATGGATACAGTTCCATGGCCAGGACGGTCGCCAGATCTGACAACTCTCGACTATTTTCTATGGAGTTCTATGAACAGGATGGTGTATGGCACCCCTCTAAGGTCAGCGGAGGACCTTATGGCTGACGTCCAGAATTGAAAATCATCAAAGATAATCGCACGTATTGGGTCATGTACATGAGGCTCACTACCGCCAATATAGGCTCTGAAATGATGTAGAAGGTACACAGTTCGACGCCCGTTTGTAATGTAGACCGCTCGCCGTTGGGTTTATTGGGGAAATATGAAGGCAAATCCATCTTACACTTTGATGAGCCACAGCGTCCAAACCGTGCATTTCCGGACAGGAAGTCCTATCTGAAAACCGATCAGTTTGCCGGTCCCAACAACAATCTAAGCGTTGCCGATGTTTTTTTGGGACACGTGCATGTGTGTGTGTAACTAGCGAGACTATTTGTCTTTAAAGTAAACTTTACCAAATAGACAAATGTTCTGCCCCAGATAACTGATGCATTGTACGCTACTGTTGGTAACTACACCGTCTTTAACTTACTTAAGAATAGCAGTTATACTCGTTAGGCGAATGTTTCTTTTTAAAACCTTCAAATTGCAGGTATGTTGTTCTATTTATTGAAACAAGCGAACAACTTCCCATATTTGTGGGTTGTCAAATAAAAGAACATTCACACACATAAACACACACACACACACACACACACACACACACACACACACACACAATATTGTCAATATTGGCATTAGGCAAAAGTTTGAGTTTCAGTTTAACAATTTCCAGACAGGATATGGTGATAGTATTAATAATATTATGATATAATGCATTTATAACTTATTTCTAATGTTTTTAGTCACAATTTAATGTTAAAATTACATGCAAAGTTTATTTCCAAAAGAGATTTGGCAACATCACTTTGACATTAAATTATGACTAAATTCAATTGAACTGAAATGCATTGCAGTATTGTTCAGAAAATGTTTGTGCGACAGTCAATGAAATAGTAAACCATTTATCTCCATTCGCCAAGATTCTAGATGGCTCCAAATATTTGACACTTTTTTTTTGTGAAACGGTTCTTTATTGACAATAATTGTATTGGACATATTTATTACATTCACCATGTAGAATCCCTGGTTAACGTATGGCCGAATTAAATTAAATTATTTTGTTGTTTAACGACGCTGTCAATTGCCAGGATCACATCAGAGTCGCCGGTGTGCCGGAATTTTGTCCCGCAGGAGTTCTTTTACATGCCAGTAAATCTACTGACATGGAGCTGTCGTTTTTAAGCACACTTAAAAACCATCGGCCTGGGCCGGGTTTGAACCCGCGACCTTGGGATCCGTAGGCCAGCGTCTAACCAACTGAGCCACCTAGACCGACGTATGGCCGAAGCAGGACCTTCCACCCCGTATATAATAAAAGCTCCACATTTTTTGTGCTACGACTATCTGCTGTGAATGCAAAAGTTAATTATGAATTTTAAATAATGCACAAGCTGGTAGTATAAAAGTTTTCGCAGTTTTCACAACAAATGCTCTGCATAACCTCAATCAAAGGAACCTAATGCAGCTAAAAGAAAGTTGAGCAAATGCTTTATAACTCTATTGTTCAACAGTTCTCGCTAACTTGTCTCTCGTTATGGCTGTTCTCTGGAACAAGATGCCAACCAATGTTAGCATAATATGACGGGTTTTGAAATGTCTGTGTTATTGGCATGTCTCGTCTTTGTAAACGGAGTTCCAATGTCGTCGCTGGAAAATTCTTGTGGAATAGTTTACGTTTATGAAGCTTCGGATTCCGTTCTTGTTGCTTAGCAATCGCGATGATATTCTTAGGACCTTCCCTTCTGAATAAAGTAAAGAAACGGTGATCTTGTTGAGTCATCTACATGCATTGTACAATGCTAGTTTAATGCATTTTTAGTTTCTCTACCACGTATATAAGTACAGGAAGTATTGTATTCTAGCCCAAAAATTCGATTTCGAGATTTCACCTGAAATATGTTTTGACGACCCCTGAATCCAAAAGAAAAGTATTTTTAGAATAAGGTCCATGTGTGTATGTGTGTGTGTGTGTGTGTGTGTGTGTGTGTGTGTGTGTGTGTGTGTGTGTGTGTGTGTGTGTGTGTGGGCAGCATGATTCAAAAACGAAAAGTCGGTTAAAAGCCCAAGTTGGTTTTTAAAGATGCGGCAAGGAGTTTAATAGAAAATTTTTCCACTCTAATGGAACTTATTGGAGAACTTATTACTTCTGTCAAATGGAACATCGTTATTCATTTTTATATGTTAACAGCGCAAAGAAAATCGAATTTGAAAGCTTTAAAAGATTTCACTATCGCTCAAAGTCTACTTTACTCTCATCTTCGCCTTGTACCTACAAGAAGGTAAACAATACCATAATTTCAGCAAATGTTTATCTCAACTAACACGAAGAAGATATAGGAATAAGAGTTTGTAAGAATGGTTAGTACAAGAGTAGAGTAAGTCGTGTGAGTGCAATACATCAGATTTTTATTTCATATGCAATGCGAATTGGAATTATTAAGTAGTTTATACAAGCATATATTAAAACATTGTAGTCTGAAAATCTTATCCTGGAAACCGGAATTATTCAATATTGTAAATATACTAATGAGATATATTTCAGATGCATTGGGTAGATTTTGAGAATGCGTGCTGATATTTACTGGACATTCCAGAAGCAATTTATAATTTATAAGTTAGGTTCAATGCTAGCTCACTAAAAGAGGACGGATTCGTGAATCTAGGTGAACACACTCCTGACAATCAGGAAAACTCTATGGCTAACCATGCTTTAGTTTTTATGTTTGTTCCCTTACTACATAATTGGAGCCAACCAGTAGCGATTTACGCAAGTAGAAATGCTACACCCGGTGATGTACTAGCTAAGCTGCTTATAGAAGTAATTATCCAGTTAGACAACTCAGGGACAAGAATTGTTGGTTTCACTAGTGATGGAAGTTAATCAAACAAAAAAGTATGGAAGAATTTAGGAATCGGAGCAACATGTGAAAATGTACAGCACCCACTTGATGACAAAAGAAGAATATGGGCTTTTTAAGATTGCGTCCACATATTAAAATGCATGAGAAATTATTTGCATGATAAGGTGGATGTCTTATATAGAAATAAGAGCATCCAATATAATTTTTATAGATATAGTTATGAAGCTGATACTTCTCCTAAATTTGCTGGTCTTAGAGTTTGCCCGAAATTGACCTCATCCCACATAGACCCACCTCTTTTCAGAGAATGAATGTGAGACTGTGTTTTCAATTGTTCAGTAACAACACTGCAAATGGCATTGACTTCTTCAGAAAAATTAATTTTGAAAAATTTAAGGGCAGCGAAAATACAGAACTATTTACAAGAGATGTAACTAATCTTGTGGATGCATTAAACTCCACAGTTCCAATTAAAGCACTCTATAAAAATTCGCATTCTCACAAAGCACGAAAAGATTTCTTTCGCATAATAACGTCTGAAAATAACACATTCTGCTCAACTAGGACAATGGAATCTTTTAGGGTAACCTTAAAAAGTACTTTGGAAGTGTCCGAGTATTTATGGAATAGAGGATTTGCATACGTCTTAACAGCAACATTCAATCTAGACCCCCTGGAACGGCACTTTGGAATTATGCGTTCTTTGAGCTGTAATGACCATCCTTCCAAAGTTGACTTTTTATATTTACATATGCTACAGGCTGTGTATGTCCCTGTAAAACTTGCACTGTCAAATGCTGCTAATTGTGAGAATAAAGTGCAGTGGCGGCTCGCAGTCAAAATTTTAGGGTAGGCAAAGTGTAACAGCAACAACAACAACAACAACAATAATAATTAACAATAATAATAATAATAATAATAATAATAATAATAATAATAATAATAATAACAATAATAATAATAATAATAATAATAATAATAATAATAATAATAATAATAATAATAATAATAATAATAATAATAATAATAATAATAATAATAATAATAATAATAATAATAATAATAATAATAATAATAATAATAATAAACCCCCTGGCAGGGGGCGAAGTCATTGCGGATAACGCAAACAATATGTTGTTTGGTTGTTTAATAAGAGCAGAGTGAATGAGTGTGAGTTACGGACGAATTACCGCCAAAACTAAAATCACGAGTGTCGGCAGACTTTTTTCCAGGGGGGGGGGGCACATGTTGAAAATTTGCAATCATATAATATTGAATCATTATTTTACTGTCAAAATTTATAGTACTTGTTGCAGATAACCGTATTAATTTGTGCTAAACAAACATTGTTCTTTACATCAAAATTAAAATAATAGTTTAATAGTCAGTAACTGACTGCACATTATGTTCACCAACTTCCAAGGGGGGGGCCGTGGCCCCCCTTGCCCCCGTTTTGCGACGCCCATGACTAAAATGGATTAAGAAATTTAAAAATTCTGACTGCAGCTTTGTGTTAAATAGCTAAAACACTCCTCTTTTCATTGTCAGTGCGCCGCGAAAGCGGAATTTGTATTAGTTCACTAATTAAGTCGGTCATACTGGTATTACACAGAGTGATAATGACACGGTTCGGGTCTCTGAGATCTTCGTTCGTGGAGTGTGGCTGTTCGGAAAATGTCGCATAAATTCGGATTTGGGCAGGCAAGTGTTCGGATTGCCTGGCAGACGCGTCTACGCATGCTCGGAGTGCATATACAGACGGAATGTTTCCTTATCCCTGTTCAAGGGCCTCGTGCTGAGGAAATGGGGCCGGGCAGGCAGAGGTTAAGCTAGCCTGCTCTCCACTACCCAGGTTCCATACGTATCATTTCTGCCGCGCGTTTCAAACACGCAGCGCAATTTTGATGAATCGGAATTGAGATTAAAGGATTTGACCATGCGCTGGTCATTATAACCGAGAAAACTTTTCTTGAACTGCAATTAGGGGAAAATGACGGTTCAAATGATAAAATGCAGAATCATAGTTAAATATTATTTGTTGATGTATTACGATAGGGTAGGCAATGCCTACCCTGCCTACCCTGAGGAGCCGCGCCTGATAAAGTGGAGCCACCACTTACATCTTTTATGAATCAAATTCGTATATTGGCAAAACAAACTGAGCAAAAAACCATGAACTGTTGGATCTTGTTGGAAACAAAATAAAGAACAAGACTAAAATACTTGACTGGGAAAGTGAAGCTCCCGAACTCTATGAGGACAATATTTCTAAAAGATGCTTAGTACACAACTTAGGGGGTTATATAGTTAAAAAAAAAAAAAAAAAAAAAAAAAAGCTTGAAAAACTTAGTTGTAAAACCTGTGCCTCTACTCTGTCCATCGATCTACCCTCTGACACATTAGCTTCCACTTTCAGTATTCTTTTGCAAGTCGAGGCTATTTTGGAGAAGAAAACGTGCTCGTCTGAAAGTTTGTGGGGTGATATATTTTACGAATGCTTAGATAGCATAAACGAAATCATATTAGGACCCAGTGGAATAGGATGCTGCGTGGAACATAAACTGGATTTAGTTGTAAAGTTAACACTAAATTACATGAAGTGTCGCTTGTTTTTTTCGTACCAAGGAAATCAGTAGAGAAATGACGTCATCGAAGCCAGCAAAATCAACACGTAAACTCTCCAAGGTCTCCAAAATCCAATTCCACGGTGAGTTTCGATATTTTATATACGTAACATACATAATTTGCATGAAGGTTTAATTTTTTAGTGTAAATTCATGAAAGCCAATTTTCCCATTGTTCTTCATTACTTATAATACCCATTATTGTAAAATAGCATCCTATATTATGTTTCAAAACTATTTCAAATATTCATGCTTACGATTTTAGGTATTTAAAATGCTAATTGATAATATGAAACCCATTTTCACCATGTATTCGTGAACTAAAGTGAAGCGACCGCGACACCAGTGCCATCTTGTGAGCGAACCATAGTAACTCCCGAAGAGCTCACACTTTCTCTTCTATCCGCTATGCCTATATGCCAGTCATGCCCTGACTACAACCGGAGTGAACAATATACCAGGTGAGTCAGCTGCCCCTTATTCTCGAGTTTTATGCAATCTGCATTTTATAGTCCAACATGAAAACATCGACCCCATTACCAGGTTCCGTCGGTCTGGGTGGCTCAGTTGGTTAGACGCTGGCCTACGGATCCCAAGGTCGCGGGTTCAAACCCGGCCCAGGCCGATGGTTTCTAAGTGTCCTTAAAAACGACAGCTCCATGTTAGTAGATTTACTGGCATGTAAAAGAACTCCTGCGTGACAAAATTCCGGCACACCGGCGACGCTGATGTGATCCTGGCAATTGACAGCGTCGTTAAACAAGAAAATAATTTTAATTACCAGGTTCTACCCACGTATTTAACATGGATGTTAAACACTCGATGAAATTAGTACTAATATAGATGTTATCACATCGCCTTTTAATATATTCGTAATTAGACAGCTGACGTTTGCACTTCTGCAAATGTTCACTGGAACCAGCGAATATTACATCTTAAACGGAATGTTTACCTCACACGTTACTAGGTAGCTCAGTTGGAACGGGCGCAAGACTCCCAAGTAATCTGTCTGCTGTGAAGGTGGTTCGAATCACCTGCATGTACTAAATTTTTTTTTTACCGTGCAATCCTCACAGAGTTTAACATAGAAGTTAAAGTCAATTTTGCACACAATGAATTATTGTGCTATTAAAAATGCAGACAACCAAAAACGATTTGAATTATAATATCCTAAACCCTCAGGGACTTCATAATTAGATTATTGTGAATTCGGTTTTCAAGTTTTGATGAACATAAAAAAAATATTTACAATGCGGAGACTCGAACCTACGTCATTAAGTCATAGCGCAGATAGCCCGTCACAATCCTATTCAGTTATTTCGAGACTTCCTGAAAGCACGTACCACGTCTAATAGTAGGACTTGTATGGCTGGCGCTATGCCATTGCTACCTCGCAAGTTTTGGGCTTGATTTAGCCTTTAAAGACAGTTTTGATCACTTACTGGGCGTTTTAATATTATTACTTAAATGGCAAAAGCTGTTATGCATATTAATTGAGATGCACGAGGCGTAGTTCACGCAAAAATGCAAAAAAACTGTTCTTTAATAATATGTCCGTTTTGACTGTACCGATCCATGATGGACGAGGCGTGTCCAAATTCCCTGCTCTAAGTACCAGAATCCACACTTTTCTTTTTAGCTGACGTTGTTAGTGTACTCATATGATAGGTCCATTTTTTCCCAGCAGTTTACTGAAATACGTTGCTATGTATACTCTAATAAAAAGTTTGTAAAATCGCCTGGAAACCGGAATTCACTCTCACATATGTTTCTGAGCTGTACTTTAGCGAGGAGTACGTTCTGTCCCTCAAACCACTGTTGCTCTCAATTTTGCGCATTCCTCTCTTTAAGAACGTCAAACAATACATTTTAGTAAGCGCAAAACTGGACTAAGGCGCACATGCCGTTTGATGGGTGGCCTACCTTCCAAAAAAATAAGGCGCGGCTGACTCACCTGGTATAATATGAAACACTGTGTAAGCCTATATGCCAGTCGTGCCCTGACAACAACCGGAGTCAACAATATATAATACGAAACACTGTAAGCCCATGTCAGTCGTGCCCTGACACCAACCGAAGTGCACAATGTATAATATGGAAGCACAATGTATAATATGGAAACTCTGTGTAAGCCTATATGTCAGTCGTGCCCTGACAACAACCGAAGTGCACAATGTATAATATGGAAACTCTGTGTAAGCCTATATGTCAGTCGTCCCCTGACAACAACCGAAGTGCACAATGTATAATATGGAAACTCTGTGTAAGCCTATATGTCAGTCGTCCCCTGACACCAACCGGAGTGCACAATGTATAATATGGAAACTCTGTGTAAGCCTATATGTCAGTCGTGCCCTGACAACAACCGGAGTCAACAATATATAATACGAAACACTGTAAGCCCATGTCAGTCGTGCCCTGACACCAACCGAAGTGCACAATGTATAATATGGAAACTCTGTGTAAGCCTATATGTCAGTCGTGCCCTGACACCAACCGAAGTGCACAATGTATAATATGGAAACTCTGTGTAAGCCTATATGTCAGTCGTGCCCTGACACCAACCGAAGTGCACAATGTATAATATGGAAACTCTCTGTAAGCCTATATGTCAGTCGTGCCCTGACACCAACCGGAGTGCACAATGTATAATATGGAAACTCTGTGTAAGCCTATATGTCAGTCGTGCCCTGACACCAACCGGAGTGCACAATGTATAATATGGAAACTCTGTGTAAGCCTATATGTCAGTCGTGCCCTGACACCAACCGGAGTGCACAATGTATAATATGGAAACTCTGTGTAAGCCTATATGTCAGTCGTGCCCTGACAACAACCGGAGTCAACAATATATAATACAAAACACTGTAAGCCCATGTCAGTCGTGCCCTTACACCTACCGAAGTGCACAATGTATAATATGGAAACTCTGTGTAAGCCTATATGTCAGTCGTGCCCTGACAACAACCGAAGTGCACAATGTATAATATGGAAACTCTGTGTAAGCCTATATGTCAGTCGTGCCCTGACAACAACCGAAGTGCACAATGTATAATATGGAAACTCTGTGTAAGCCTATATGTCAGTCGTGCCCTGACAACAACCGAAGTGCACAATGTATAATATGGAAACTCTGTGTAAGCCTATATGTCAGTCGTCCCCTGACACCAACCGGAGTGCACAATGTATAATATGGAAACTCTGTGTAAGCCTATATGTCAGTCGTGCCCTGACAACAACCGGAGTCAACAATATATAATACGAAACACTGTAAGCCCATGTCAGTCGTGCCCTGACACCAACCGAAGTGCACAATGTATAATATGGAAACTCTGTGTAAGCCTATATGTCAGTCGTGCCCTGACACCAACCGAAGTGCACAATGTATAATATGGAAACTCTGTGTAAGCCTATATGTCAGTCGTGCGCTGACACCAACCGAAGTGCACAATGTATAATATGGAAACTCTGTGTAAGCCTATATGTCAGTCGTGCCCTGACACCAACCGGAGTGCACAATGTATAATATGGAAACTCTGTGTAAGCCTATATGTCAGTCGTGCCCTGACACCAACCGGAGTGCACAATGTATAATATGGAAACTCTGTGTAAGCCTATATGTCAGTCGTGCCCTGACAACAACCGGAGTCAACAATATATAATACAAAACACTGTAAGCCCATGTCAGTCGTGCCCTTACACCTACCGAAGTGCACAATGTATAATATGGAAACTCTGTGTAAGCCTATATGTCAGT
This sequence comes from Tenodera sinensis, assembly GCA_030765045.1. Classification (NCBI taxonomy): domain Eukaryota; kingdom Metazoa; phylum Arthropoda; class Insecta; order Mantodea; family Mantidae; genus Tenodera; species Tenodera sinensis. Next base: position 72,942,199 of record CM060967.1, read on the forward strand.
CGTGCCCTGACAACAACCGAAGTGCACAATGTATAATATGGAAACTCTGTGTAAGCCTATATGTCAGTCGTGCCCTGACAACAACCGAAGTGCACAATGTATAATATGGAAACTCTGTGTAAGCCTATATGTCAGTCGTGCCCTGACAACAACCGAAGTGCACAATGTATAATATGGAAACTCTGTGTAAGCCTATATGTCAGTCGTCCCCTGACACCAACCGGAGTGCACAATGTATAATATGGAAACTCTGTGTAAGCCTATATGTCAGTCGTGCCCTGACAACAACCGAAGTGCACAATGTATAATATGGAAACTCTGTGTAAGCCTATATGTCAGTCGTCCCCTGACACCAACCGGAGTGCACAATGTATAATATGGAAACTCTGTGTAAGCCTATATGTCAGTCGTGCCCTGACAACAACCGGAGTGCACAATGTATAATATGGAAACGCTCTGTAAGCCTCTATGCCAGTGTGTGTGTGTGTGTGTGTGTGTGTGTGTGTGTGTGTGTGTGTGTGTGTGTGTGTGTGTGGGTGGGTGAACGCGTGTGGTTACAATATGTGGTTTTATATATATATATATATGATGAAACACAAATTAAGACAAATATACAAACAAAAACTGTTCTCGGTGACCTAAGGATGGTCACCGTATGGGATTTTGATGAAACCAGAAGGATAATTCTGTAAATACAAATAACTAAATAAATGTAATTTGTAGTCTATAAGCCTACAGCTGTGCAGCCACCAGGCCAAAACTTAAAAATAAAGAAACTGTAAAACCACACCTCAGACACCACGTTAACATCTCCTAGGAGACTACGACCGCGCCACTGAAGATGTCCGCCGCAGCTGTGGACGAAACACCTGGGTACTTAAACTCCAGCAGACCGTGGCGTAACAGCCCGGAAATAACTCCTAGTTATATTGACTTCGGCCGTGAAAGTCTACGTTCTCTCATGATTCGCCTCCACGGGGAGGAGAAACATCGTCTGATTCGTCGCTTGAAGTAGTGTGCAAGCAAAAATCCTCTCTTTTGTGTTCACTTACATTTCTTCTACGCTGTCGTGACTCTGGAATCATTCGTAGAGTCCTCCAACAGAAGCGCCACTTTCTAATAGTCGCTGCTCACCGCATCTACAACCGCTCTGAATACGCCATGCTCCGAGAATGCATTCACAAAGACGAGAACTCTCTTCCAACAACAACCAGTTGCTCTCCTTTCCTCTGCAAGTTACTAACGCACTTAGTAGATACGATTGGAACAACATAGGCAGGATCACATACAACTCCATGACTCCACAACCAGAACAGCACCACTACTCGCCATGAGAAAAGGTTTGAATATCTTTCAACTACAAACTTTCTACGCCCCCGGACACCAGCTGCACAGTGGTTAATTTATCTAACCATCAACTGTCACCAGACGAGACTTCCTTGCTTGCCAAAGGAGGTAATTTCGCAGTGGTCACACCAACGTTACCGGCGGAGGACATCATTATCAACATTGAATCGGGAATACGAGGCCTTCCAGCAGCAACAGCCAATGAGAATCGCCGCTAGGTTTCTTCAATATGCTAAGGCTCCACCTTATAATCTAACTTTGCAAGAGACGACTGTCTTGAATAATTTGAATAACAACAAAGATACTATCATCTGCTCAGCTGATAAGGGGAATGCCACTGTCATCCTAAACCAGCGAGACTATGAAAACAAAATTTCAGATCTTCTTAAACCTGGCACATACCGCAAAATTCAACGAGATCACACAGCTCGTATTCCACGAAAAACCAATGTTCCCATCAAGAATTCTTACTTGCCAGCAGAGGACAAACGTCGCATCATCAAATTAGAAGCTCAGCCTCCCAGACTTTATACGGCCAACCAAAAATCCACAAGCTGGATGTGCCTTTGCGACCCATTATTAATCACAATTATTAGACCCATTTTTTGGGAAATCCAAACGGAAAATTTTTCCATGTAAAGGGCGGTTCATGTGGGGGATTATTTGAACATCTTCGTGTCGTAGCTTCAGAGCATACTAGACTTACGAATAAATACCAAGTTTGTTGTTTGACCGATTCTTTGTTTTGTTGTTGTTGGTTTTTTTTTTTTTTTTTTTTTTTTGCTATGCTGTCACAGACACAGATACACTCACATACACGCACACAGCACAAAGACTATGTAAAACTGGGGGTGCTGGACATTTCGTGAGATGGCGCCCGAAAATCTAAAGACTTCGAGCTGTTGTCAAACTTTGGAAATCTTAAGGACCTCAGTTAATGTCTGTGCCCTTAGTCTGGATCTGACCGGTGTCTCCTCTCACCTCATCCTTTCTCTCGGGGATACCTCCTTGGTGGCATAGCCTGGCTTCAGTGCCGAACCCCTGCAGCTTTTTAACTGGCAGCTGCAGGTAAAGCGATGAAGGAGAACGGGAGGAGGTCGTTTGGTCGTTTTGGAAGCGTAGAAGTGACGGGTTGGTAGAGACCTGAGGGCCAAAACAAGTCATTGCTGTTTAAGAAGTAGATTTTATTTACGTTCCCAAATTTCACATTCCAGCCTTAGGTTGCTTCTTCATTTCGCAACATACTGCTTCACCAAAAAACGCAGCCTTAATGCAGGGTATATTTATGTGACGCTGGCCGACGGCAGCAGAGGCAGCGGTAAGACAACAACGGCTTGGGGCCGGGCTGTCCCACACCACAAGTGGTACGTGCATAAAAACACTTATGGTCAGGCTGCCTCGCACGACTCTTTGTGAACATGTAACAACAATGAGCGCGTTATGTCAAAGGGATTTTGAAGATTATTCGAGAAGTGTGCGGTGTCAGGCGTATTTGCAGAATTTCGAGTAAGGTCCGTGCTACACCCTCTTTGCTGTATAAGGAGGCGAGGCAACGACAGTTGGCAGTCAGATTTTAGTGTGAGTGTGTGTTCGGTCGTAGTGAGAGAACCGGCGCGTCGTAAAGGAAGATAGCGAAGCAGTTAATGAGTGTTGAGTGATTGTATCGTACGAGTCAGCTGTTTGAGAGACAGAGAAAGTGAAGAAAACTGAACATTGTATATTAAGGATACGAGGAGATCGGGGTGAGTTGTAATATCACGAAGGACTGAAGACTGTGTTAACGTCCCGAACAGAGATCTGTGTAGTTGTGCATTCAGTTATTGGAGGAAAACAAGGCAAGAAAAAACTAACTGGACTAGACTTTTGTCGATTTTATTACATCTAATTCAAATGTGGGCACTCAGAGCGATTTTACTATCTACGTTGCTGAAACTATAATCTAAGAAAGTCTCATAGCGTGTCTCCCAGGAAATATAGTATTTCATCTGTACTAAGTGCCAAGCACTTTTACATGTCTACCACTCCCCAAGGCAAGTAGGGCAGTCACAAGTTACCGGTCCTCCCTTAGCGGCCGGTTCCCCCCATTTATTGCTTGTCACCCCCCACCCAACCAAAAGAGGTTCTTTATGCTTTTTCTTTCCCATATTTCGTCACATACACATATATTAAGTTTTCGTTTGCCCAACCTGGCGACCCATATCAGCTTCTGCAAGGTCTGAAAATACTTGTTTCCCTTGATTCTCCCTATTCTTTCTTCGCCCTAAAAATATTAAATTTTTTCCTTACTTAGCCATTCCGTATTTTATGTATTTCTATTCGAATATGAATTCGAATATAGTTTTCTTTTTAATTCTCAGTCTTTAGATGCACTGTAATAGTAGATTGTTCTGGCTTCAAATCGTACACACAGACTTTTTTTTTTTTACTTTCTCCACTACGTATAGTAAGCAGGGTAAGTATTGTATTCCACCCAAAAATTCGATGTCGAGATTTCACCGAAAATATGTCCTGAATTAAAAAAGAAACACTTTTAGAAAAATGTGTGTGTATGTGTGTGTGTCTGTATGTCTGTGTGTCTGTGTCTGTGTGTCTGTGTGTGTGTGCGTGCGTGTGTGTGTGTGTGTGTGTGTGTATGGTGTTTGTCTCTGAACAGCATAACTCAAAAATGAAAAGTCGGTTAAAAATCAAATTTGGTATTTAAATTTAACATCTTTTGAGGACACGACCCAAAGATTTTGAAGAAAATTCCTCCAACCTAAACTACCCCTTACCTCGAAAATTTTTCGAAAATGTTGATTTTCTCGAAAATAGCTCTGACGATTTTGTTAAAATACCATATCTTTAAGATATTTTTATAAGTGAAATGTGAATTTTCTGGCTATAGCCTATGTAGTCCTGTTTACTCTTGATGACTTTTGCATAACTGGTAAACCGCAAGAAATAGACGAAAACTTACTGTAAAAAAATATACGTCTTGTTAAAACACAATTTTTGTCCAAATGATTGTTTTGTAATATCTGTACTTCTCGCAAATGGAACGTTGATATTTAATTGTTTATATGTATCTTGGCTGTGCAAAGAGAACGAAATTTCGGGAGCTCGCATTGAGTGCAGCGATTCCTGAACTACGAGTATTCGACATCAATGTCTTCAAATTTTATTTTCAAAAGACAGTAAGTGATAATAAGGAAAGATGGGGATGTGGCAACGGACTTTGTAAAGCGTATGTTAAATTTAATGAACAGTGCGTTATGGTAGAGAGAATGTTGAACGATGATCATGAAAAGTACGAGAATTAGTTAATGAACAGTCAACATTTTGAAACGCAAAGCTGTTGCAAATGAAATGAAACAATTTCAGTTCATTAAAAGTGTGTCATCAACGTCTGCCCAAAGTTTGACGAAGTTTGGCATTGTAACACTTTTAACCATGCCAGTTTTAGCTTCTTCACTATCAATACCTGCCCAAAGTCATGCATGTAATATTTTTAACTATACCATCATAGCTTCTTCGTCAGGCTTGGCAAAACACTCGAGAAATTCGTAACTCCATAGGAAACCTTGGCACGTAAACACCGGGAATTTCAAAACCTTCATATAGACCAGCTTTAAAGTATATGTTTATCGCTCAAAGCCTAATGTAGGCCATGACAAGGCATTTGATTTTCGCGATACTGCTATAAGGAATTAGTAATTATACTGACTACTTGGTGACTTATAAAAAATATTTTTTGTTCGCTTAAGCTTAAAAGAAATCTTAGTGGAAATATTAGTAAGAAGATTTTTATATCCAGGGATAATTAATTACGATTTATTGAAACGTGTACATTGTGATGGTTACAAAATGGCGATATTTACGTTGACAACAGATTTTCTAACCTCATTTTTATGAAAGAATACATCTAATTGTCATTTACAGACAACAAAATAGGGATCAATTCTTCACGGGTGATCAGGCGTATTAAATTTGAGAAGGTCGAGCTTTCGGCCATTGTATACTCCATGGCCATCTTCAGGACTAAAAAGATGAGGGTTACATACCACAAAATAGGAGATTAACTCTTAAACCTAGAATCCGATTAGAAAAAAAATGTATGCCAAGTTAAGTAGGTCGACAAGGGGGGAGGGAGACTACATTATGAATCTTGCATTTCTTATGTAAGAGACAAATACAAAATCTCAATTTGGGAAGTGATTGTCTACTTTTTGTGCTCGTGGAGTGATTATTAAATTCACTGTTAATTTGTTCCGACGTTTTGAATTGCAATTGTTTTAGAAGATATTGGTTTACAAATTATCCATGTTTCTTTGTACATTTTACATAATCATCTGTATACTATACTAGATTAAATAAATAATTCTAAAATGGCTAGCTATCTTATTTCCGAATTTTATAATATATTTGCACATTATTACACTTTATCTATAAACTACTTTTACATTATACAATTTGTTATCCTTTATCATTCATATTTAAAATTATCTCTTTCTTTACATCTATTAGCAGGCGTGTCCTTATTACAAACCTAAAATAGGACGAAACTATTGGATTTTCTCTCATATTTCCCTTGCACCTACAAGAATACTAGCAATAATTTCAGCAAATGTTTATCTCGATTGACAGGAAGAAGACAGAGGAATAAGTGCGTGTAGGAATAGTAAGAGTAAAGAAAGTCAAATGAGTGTGACACACCAGATTTTATGTTTTCTTGGAAATCCATTTATTGGCCTCAAAACATATGTTGTGATAAAATCTCAATATGGAGTGTTTAGGTGAAAAACCATGTCCTCTGCCATCTGTAGCGATATATTAGATGCGTTTTGGGACTTATTTGTTCATAATTAACTTAAATAACATAATTGGCTTCTCTCTCTCTCTGGCTGTCTCTCTCACTCTCTGTGTTGCTAAGTTATTTCGATAAACATTAAGAGATAGCGATTAGGTAAGGAACAATTACTATTCACCTTATGCCAGTGAAAATTATTTTTCACTTGTCAACCCTCAAGTCAGACACTAAGTGGGGTTACATCACCCACAACAAAAAAATTAAATTTTCCATTCTTCTCTTGTTCAAGGATATCTCGTCGAAATACTCAAGGAACCAACCTGCAAGGTGAGCCGGGATATAACCATGTTAAGTCCCCCAAACTTTACACTGCAACACAATTAATCTGTCTTTAAAAGATATTTAATCTATAAGAATGTTACTTATCGTCTTTGATGCGAGGCATGATTCTCGATTTGTAACTCCGACAAAACGGTGTTTGGTTGCAGAGTTGGTTACCCTTTGACCTACTGAGTTCAAATTCCGCCCAGACCGATGGTTTTTAAGTGATAACCCAATGTCAGTAGATTTACTGGCTTTAAAAGAACTCTTGTGGGACAAAATTTCGCCACTAAATGACCCTGGCAATGGGTAGTGGCGTTAATAAATAAAATATCCATTTATTTGCTAGAAGACGGTTACGACGTTACAATCGCTGAACCGATTATTTCACTGCTCTGAAAGTATTCTAAACATAAACCAAATTTTGTCTTCCTTATGATTATGGTTACTTTCTCAGATGGACAAGATTTTAAACTTCTATGAAAATGTGTTACGTATTTGTTCGACACTTGCGGTAGTGAACCCTTTTGTTAATTTTTGTCAGTCGTTAAGTACTATTTTTCTGAACGGTATAATTTAGAGGAATGCTTTTGAAAATATTAAAATCAAAACAACTATTTTTCTAAGGACATATGCTTTTAATACTCTAAGAGGCATAATCAAACAGCGACCATGAATTTGACAGTTTAATGCTCAGGAGAGGAACAAGTGAGTGGGTGAGTGAGTGTGTTGGGTTTAAGGGGCCGTCGACAACTTGGGAAAAAGGAAAAGGATGCCGTATTTAAAAAAAAAAAAAAAAAAAAAAAAAAAAAAAAAAAAAAAAAAAACCTTGTAGTATGGATTAAGGAATTAAACACAGAAGTTTAACATCATGCAAAAGAGGTGTTGTTAGTGTTAGCCTACAACATGTTTGCTAATATGAATTTAAAGAACTGTCTATAAAAAGACACCAATAGAGTTATCCCTACAGAGTAAACAAGCAACAAGTATATAAAAATTTGGGCATACCAGTTATTCCAGCGGGGATCTACAAGGTGTTGGATGCTTCTAAAACTCATCATTAATAACTTTTAATTTTTGTTACAGTGTTGTGCTATGGAATATACATAGTGGAAGGAGCAGGTTATCTTTACCGGACAACAGCGTAAACGTTGGTATTCCATTAAATGTACATGGCGAGAAGTCTCAAACTGCCTGTTTCTTTGAAGTGACTGGCATTTTCTATGGAAGTATGGTATAATCTGTTTGTGATCAAATTTAATCACTAACATTCAAGGAAAAGTAAGTTAATGGTATTTAACCCTCGTACTCTCTTTTCTTAAACTAGAAAGACATATATAGAATTTTAAGTGTAGTAAATCACGACAGTACTTACCCTGTGATGAAGGGACATATTAGACCCATGGTGAAATCTGACGATGGTCTGCAGTGAAGCAGGTGTACTGATGCTCTTGGTTAGAGGTGCAGCAGTGCCATTGGCTATTCCAGCAACTGCACTAGCAGTATTGATGGTATCTCGAATTCCGACGGTTGTTCCCATACCAACGCTGGAAATGGAATCACGGCCACCTCCAGAGTTTCCTCCAGAAGTCCCTTTTCCAGAACTGCTACCCTTCTGAGTGCCTTTGGGATGATGGTGGGAAGGCAATAAAGGTGTTTCCATTGTCTTACTGTTATAACTAGGCGAAGAAGTCTGACTGAAGCTGTCACTGGACACATTTGAATCTTGTCGAACTGATATTTTACTATTTGTGCTACCACCGTTAGTGTTGTTATTATTTCCATTAACACCTTGATTTTGCGTCTGTGCTTCAATGCCCGCTTTTGGTTGATGGTTTGGTGATGGGGTTGTGTTTGTCGGTTGTTCCTGTTGCTGCCTTTGTTGCTGTGCTTGTTGTTGCTTTTGCTGCTGTGCTTGTTGTTGCTGTTGTTGCTGCTGTTGCTTTTGTTGCTGCTGCTGTTGCTTTTGTTGCTGCTGCAGTTTTTGTTGTTGCTGTTGTTGCTGTTGTTGCTGTTGTTGTTGCTGCTGTTGTTTCAATTGTTGCTGCTGCTGTTGCTGTTGCTGCTGCTGCTGTTGTTTCAATTGTTGCTGCTGTTGTTGTTTCAATTGTTGCTGCTGTTGTTTCATTTGTTGTTGTTGTTGCTGCTGCTGTTTTAATTGTTGCTGTTGTTGCTGTTTTAATTGTTGCTGTTGTAATTGCTGTTGTTGCAACTGCTTTTGGTGATGGGCTGACTCATCTGTTTTACCTTGTTGCTGCTGAACTAATACTTGACTTTGTGGCTGACAATTTGTAGGTCCAATGGATGACATTTGATTATTCCCATGAGTTGGAGAGGAACTATTACTTAATGATATCTGAGACTGATGTTGTGATTGAAGGCTATATGACGGTGAAATGGAAGCACTGGTTTTTCCTTGAGAAGAAGAAAGTAATATATTGTTTTGTTGCAGCCTATTTGAGTTTTTCTGTGACTGCTCTTGTAGACATTGTTTCGCTTGTGATTCAGTCGGTCTATTAATATTTGATGTAGGATGAATATCATTCATTTGGATCTTTATTTGATGGTTCAGCGACGACATGTCCTTCAGTGTTGGTTCTTGATTATGTCCAAACACTGCCTGCTGCTTGTTATTCAGGGAATCACGTTGTGAGTTTTCTTTGGTTCCTAGTTGTGGTGATCTTGAGGAGTACTTTTGCTGTATTTCTTTCTCTTTTTCTTGACGTTGCGGCTGTTCCTGGCGCTGGCTGTCAGTGTTGATTTGTAGGGAACTTGCTGCTGCGGAGAGCTTCGACCTTATAGCCTTTTGTTTCAGAGAGAGCTGTTGTATGGCATTACTTGGGTGACAAGCGTTAATTAAGCTTTTTAATGGAGATAACTGAAGCGTTTTTGACGAATAAAGGTGGTTCTGTTGTGAGCTAATTGGAGAATGATATCCAGCACCCTTTTGCGGTTGCTGATGGTGGAGCTGTTGCTGTTGTTGCTGTTGTTGCTGTTGTAAGAGCTGTTGTTGCTGATGTTGCTGTTGCAAGTGCTGTTGAAGCTGTTGCAGTTGCTGTTGTTGCTTTTGTAAATGCTGAAGGTGTTCTTCTTGCTGACGGAGCTTCTGTTGATGTTGCTGCTTCTGTAAGAGTTGCAATTGTTCTTCTTGTTGCTGTCGTAACTGCCTCTGATGCTCTAAATGCTGCTGCTTTTGTAGTTGCTGAAGATGTTCTTCTTGCTGACGTAATTGTTTCTGTTGCTCATACTGTTGCTGTTGCTGCTGCTGTACCTCCTCTGTTTGTTGGAACCTTTTCTGTTGCTCCTGATGCTTTTGCAGCTGATATATATGGTCTTCTGGTGGATACCTGAAGTGCTTCTGAGGATCCATTTGTTGCTGTTGCTTCTGTAACTGTTGATAGTGTTCTTCTTGCTGTAGACGGTAATGTTTCTGTTGTTCCAGGTGCTGTTGCTGTTTTTGTAGCTGCTTTATATGCTCCTCCGGTAAAAGGCGAAATTGCTTCTGTTGTATGTGCTGATGCTGGTCAATTTGCTGTTGTAGAAGCTGAAGTTGTTGCTCTCTCTGATCTTTCTGCTGCTGCAATTGTTGTTGATACAGTAATTGTTGCTGCTGTTGCTGTAGCTGTTCCTGCTGGAACTGATGCTGATGAAGGTGAATACTTTGTGGATTCTCTTCTTGCTGACGGTACGGTTTTTGCTGTTGTATCTGCTGAAGATGTGGCTGGTGCATTCGCTGGGAATTAGGCATCGGTGTCGGTTTTGTATTTACGTTCTGGTAAATAACATGAGAGGCCACCGAGAAAGGACCTCCAGAGATTGGTGGCGGTGGACCTTTCTTATTTCGCTCGGGAACTGCAGGGGGACGAAGGGGGATAGGCGGTGGAGTCTGAGACGATACCTGAAATGAAAAATACAACGCATGAAGATTAATGCTAGAACATACAAGGAACTGTGCGATATATTAAATCATTATTTTTTCTCTAAACTGTGAATCTTCTCCATTTGTCATTGTAGACACTTTCAAAACTCACTTCAGATTTTAAAACATAAATCTGATAATGTTCCGGTACAAATGAAAGACAATCATTTATTGCCTGTGAACAAAGGATTGAACTTTTTCACACTTATCCGTGAAGGAAACGCTTGGTTATAGTAAGAGTGTTGGGTAAGGCACCCACACCCATTGCTTAGTCCAGCAAATGAAAATAGAATATACTGAAATTCGCAGATTATGTAAATACTAATGGAACGTATCTGTTGATTTTTTTTGAAAGTTACAATTTGCAAATGAAAAACAACTTTTAGGTTATAGCACACCTGATGTTTAATAATTTTTAATGCTAGAATTGCGGATCGCATTCGAACAGTTCCATAGCCATGTCTTAACCTAGATTATATGGTACAATCTCGAAATAGCCGTGCAGAACAATCTGGCGTTTATATTTGTCCTAACGTATCTTAGGTTTACTTGCTTTGAAATTTGAAGTGAAAAGTGAAATACGTATATTTGAAATTCAGGCAAATAGATAATAGAGGTTAGGGCTCTGATTATTACCTACTGAGGACATTGCTCCCTTACCTTAACTCAACAAGAGAAAAACTTGATTCAATACACGGACTGCTGAATTCTACAGCTTAGCTAGATTGTCATGTTGTTTCACTTACCATGGAAGGCTGATGTTCTGGAGGACAGTAATGAGCAGAATGCCTTCGTGGCAAGGGACTGGCTGATGTCAGATGTGACACATTCACTGGTTGGAGGAGAGGTTGGTCCCTGACCAGCAGGTCCAAAAATGTCCTCTCAGTTGTGCCAGGCAGCGCCAGGCTGCTAGTGCGGCAGGTTCTGAAATTACAAGAAATCAATTTATTTACTATTCCATAAATTGATGGAATGCTAAGGTATAGGTCGTGAGATGAGACATGAACAAATCCTCCGCATAGCAGAAGCTGGTTTCCTCCTCTCCCTCTCTGCAACGGTTGAGAGGAGAGAAAGGTGGGCGAGCTTGCGGCCAATAAACGTTACTATAACAGCGTACACCTGAAGCAATTACTGCACCTCACATGAAAGCAATTGTGGGTACATAGCCATTGTTATAGTCAAAGCATTTTGTTGATTATAACACTAATTTTTATACATGTATGTCATTAGCAATATGCACTAAAGCTATGCTAATGAACTTCACTACTTGGTGGACGGAACGTTATGACTTCTGCACATATATGATTGCGCAACTTCTCCCACATCAGTCTTCCAGGTGAAGAGTTGTCACTGCACAGGTAGGGAAATTGTTCTAGTCTTGCCTCACGACCTATATTATTAAACTGTTTTATGCACCATGTCCATAAAGTTTTGATTGATATTTGTAGTGTCCTCGATACTTTGTGGTGGCCGTTTTCTTTTGAAAGGTTAAGGACTTAACAATTTCATAAGGGTTTGTATGGAATGTTGAAGGTTTACTGTACAAATAGGAGAGTGTTTATTAAGAATACCAAAGACACAATTTAAAAATATTGTGACATTGGGCAGCGGCAAAACAACAATGGACGGACGGAATCCGAACTGCTTCCCGCCACATGTCGGGCCGGCGAGAAAAAAAGGTGTGTGCGCGTGACAAGTAACAATGGGCAGTGAGCAAACTAAGGAACAAGGTCAAGCTGCCTCGGGTGCCTACTATGTGTACGTACTGTAAACAAGTGCGGCATAAGCAGTTGTGCAGCAGCTTTCCGAAGCTTGTAGCTGAGTCATCGCGGTATAATATAAAAGTATAAAAAGACTCGAGACAGCAGCAGTCTTCTTTAGTTCAGTACAGATTGTGAGCAGGGTTGCCAGGTCTACTGATTTTGCAGGAGATCCTCTGCTTTTTTGAAAATCTACTTATCTACTGCTAAGAACCGAACGCACTTCAAAATCTGCTGCTTTTTATGCATTTTCCATTTTAAACACTATTTTCCTTAACATAAAATAATTCGCTCTTCCGAAAAAGGCATTTCGTCGTGTATAAAAACAAAGTATAATCACCTGCATACATAAACAGTATACCACATCTGTTGTTTCTGCATTGCGAACTTGACTGCTACATTAAAACTGAACGTTTGAATTCCACTGAAATAGATAAACTTGAATAGAGGGATTCAAAAGTATTTCTATTGGCGCCAAAGTTCAAATATCTCTGACAAAATCATATCTGCCCGACAAATATGTACAAGTTTTTAAATTACGCTGTGTTGATTTTTACGTGAGTCAGTTCGCGACATATTAAGTCATTTTTACTTTCTCTACTGGTAAGTAGGGGAAGTATTGTATTCCACCCAAAAATTCGATGTGGAGATTTCACCGGAAATATATGGTTTGAGGCCTTTTAGAAAAAGGTCCGTGTGTGTGTCTTGTGTGTCAGTCTGTGTGTCAGTCTGTGTGTCAGTATGTCAGTCTGTGGACAGCATAACTCAAAAATGAAAAGTCCATTAAAAACCAAAGTTGGTATTTAAGTTTAATGTCTTTCAAGGATGCGACACGAAGATTTTGAAGAAAATAGCCCCATCCTAAACTACCCTTTACATGGAAAAGTTTTCGAAAATTTTGATTTTCTTGAAAATGACTATAACGATTTTGATTTAAATGTCATATGTTTGAGATATTTTGATGACAAATGAAATGTATATCTTGAATTTTCTGACTATAGCCCCTGTAGTCGTATTCACTCTGGACGACTTTTGCATAACTGGTAAACCGTTAGAGATAGACCAAATGATACTAGGTATGCAAAAAATGCAGATCTTGCTAAAATACACAATTTATGTCTGAATAAATTTTCTTGTAGGGTGAACCATTTCGGAGATATTCCTTGTTATGTGTGTGAGTTTCGGAAAACAGAACCTTCGTGAAATGGATCATCGCTGGTCATTTTTTTATATGTCAAGTGTGCAAAGACAACAGAATCTCAAACATTTGACTATCGCACAAAACCTTCTATATACTAACATTCCCTTTACACCAACAAGGAAATAAGCAATAAGATAATTTGTGCAAATGTTTGTCTCGGCTAACAAGAAAGAAGATATAGGAATAAGAGTTTGCAAGAATGGTTAGTACAAGAGTAGAGAAAGCCATGTGAGTGCAACACATCAGATTTTCCATTAAGTGATCCTCTTCTTACAATGCTGGAAGTGTTAGAACCAGCTAAAATCCAAACAGTTCAGTCAACTGCACCACTTGCTTCTCGGTTTCCTAATTTGGCGAAAGCAGAAGAAATCTAACAAATATATACAGAATGGAGGCTATTGCGCAATACTGACATTGCATGTGGCAGAATTTTGGAGCGAATGTTTATTATTATTATTATTATTATTATTATTATTATTATTATTATTATTATTATTATTATTATTATTATTATTATTATTATTATTATTATTATTATTATTATTATATATTTAATTATGATATAATTATTATACTTTAATAATAATAATAATAATAATAATAATAATAATAATAATAATAATAATAATAATAATAATAATAATAATAATAATAATAATAATAATAATAATAATAATAATAATAATAATAATAATAATAATAATAATAATAATAATAATAATAATAATAATAATAATAATAATAATAATGTCATGTATACCTACACTAAGCAAAATTGCCGGTTAAAAACATCTACTGTTTTCTCCTGCTTTTTTCAAATCAAATCTTCTGCTTTTGCTTCCGCAGACATGCCAACACTGATTGTGAGTGAGTTGTATGAGTATAGCTGCGGGATTATGTCGGTCAATGTGTATGAGACTGTTGCACGTGTGTTGTCCTGGAAGATACGTCGGTCGTCGCGACCGTGATTGTAGCGCCGTAGTTAAGTGTGTAAGAGATAGAGAAAGTTAAGAAATACTCTGAAACGACAGAGTAAGGTTATGAGAAGAGCAGTAGTGGATTGTGATTGCAAGAAACACTATGGACAGTGTTAAACTCGAGAAGAAAACTGTGTATTTGAAGTAAAATTTTATAGGTCAAAACCAGTGAACAAAATAAGGTGTGTGCTACAGTACCGCACAATGATTACACATTTTATATAATTAGTCTTACCTAATGGCGAAATATAAAGTCCATACGGCGCTCCTTCCCTGCTGCAGAACTGATCGATCACCCTGGTATTAAACCCCTCCATCTTAGAAGCGATGCTTTTCTCCATGGACAGCATTGCCAGAGCAGTAAGACGATCCTGTGACATAGTGTTTCTTAAGAACGTTTTTACGCGTTGTAAGCATGAAAAGCATCTTTCTGGCTCAGAAGTGGTCATTGGCGTTGTGATCAAAATTTTTAGTAAAGTTGTAACTTCAGAAAACGAATCTTGCAGACTGTTAGAAATTATGTATTGCAATAGTTGCACAGCCCCGTCAATGTTTCTAAAGTCAGGTCTTGCATACAGAACGCTAAGTTGTGTCTTTAGCATTTTCTTGTTCAGTGTTGTATACGTAGTCACAGCAGTTTGAAGTTCATCCTCAGGAAACTGACTTAAAAAGCTGCCAAAGAATTTAGAGTTTAACAGCTTTGCTGCATCGAGATGACTAAGCGACTGAAAACGACGTCTAGCTTCCTCAATAATGCGGTCACACACTTCTTTGGCTTCTATTTTTAGACATTCTACCTTCTGGCGTTTGCTCATTGATTCAGATGGAATCACAAATATATCATCGGCTGCCTCTCGAATGTCACAGATGCACTGAATGAATGAAGACACAGCATTTTGTACTTTAACAGCCTCAGTTGATCTTGATTGCAGTTGATTATAAAGTACATCAACATGAGGCATTACTCGGTGAAAGAATTTCAACCATGAAAGGAATTTGCTGTCTTCTAAATAACACAGAAGCCCATTTGCTTCCAGACAAGTCTTATCATGGGCAGAATTTTCCAACTCCGAAAAGCACTGCAGCAATTCTTCCTGATTTTCATAAATGACATTAACAGTTCTGGATCTAAAATTCCACCTAGTTGCAGAACCACCAGGAACTCTTCTAGCCACCGCAGAATCCAGAGCTGTCAAGCGCTGTGGGGATCTTGAGAAAAAGGCAAGAAAAGCAGAAAGATTAAGAAAAACTATTCTGGCAGACTTATTCTGCGAAGCTGCATGTTGCATCACTAAGTTCAGTTGATGCGCATAGCAGTGAATATACTGCGCATTTGGAAACTGAGATTGTACTTTGGCTTGTACTCCACCAACTGCACCACTCATTACTGAAGCTCCATCGTAAGTTTGGGCAATAAGTTTATGACGTTTATCTCTGAATAGATCATTAAGCACTTTTAATATGCTTTCAGAAATTGCTTCTGCCTTTTGTCCCTCTGATTGCAAAAAGACCCAAAATCTCTCATATGGAACACCGTTTTTCTCATATCTAAATACTAATACAAGCTGGTTCTGATGCGAAACATCTGTGGTTTCATCTGCCATAACAGCCACAAAATCAGCTTCTTGCATTTCCTCCAGAATCACCTCACGACAGACTTCTAACATACAATCTAAGAGTTCGTTTTGGATGGTTTTAGAGGTCCCTTTGAATATATGGTTTGAGTCCATGTGTTCCTTCACATCACTATCAATGTTACTAAATCTATAAGTCCTAAAAACACGCCAGGATTTTCAGAAGGTTCAGTCTCATCATGTCCTCTCAAAGCAAGCACAAATGCACCACAAAACTTTATAAGTCAATTATGCGGGACAACACATACCTGTTTTTCTCTACTTGTAGATTATGCTTCAGCTTCGCCTCTTGATAAGCACTGCTTAACTGAGTCACAATACTTGTACTACCTAAAGCATTTAAATCTAGTACATTGTTTAAATGTTTTACATTTTGTTTGTGTTTGTTAATAAGAACATTAATATGTCCTAGGTCTGTCACTCCCGTCGTACTCCACGAATCACTGTTCCCAAAAAGCAAACATGGAAAACAGGAAAGAGCATTTCTTTCCTGACATCCACATATCCATGCATGCTCACAAATTTTGAGGTTAAATCGCCTGGTGTAAGAATTATTTCTCCCTCCTTTTGCAGGTTGCGTGATGTTTAAATTTGGTGTTTGCCTTCCTAACTGCTTCACTTGAACTTTTTCTTCTAGAGTCCCCCTAGAGAAAGGATAATTTATTAGGCTGTCCACAGATTTCATTTTAGCGTACACAACACAGATATTACTCAGCACACGAAACTGACGTTCATAACCTGAGTTTATGGAGTATTTCGTGGTTATTTTTGGCTGCCAAAAATAAAAAGTGCCAACAGTAGTTGCTCCACATGTCCAACTTCCGAGAGTTTTATTCTCTCTGTTGCGTGCAAGGTCTATCTCCGGCAACAGATAGTTGTGTCAACACCACATAGATGGCAGAAGTTGCATAACAGCAAGCAAAGTCGTTAGATGACATTGCAATCCTGCTATCTAGCGACTTTGTACAGAAGCAGCATGAATTCATGTGCTCCACTTTATGAGAGCACAACGCTAGGTAAATTCAACCAATAGGAGAACAGATTTCAAAATCGTACACCTATGTTTCGCATGCGTGGATTGGTCTACATTCCCTGCAAAGGACTGAAGAATTTTGTAGCACCCAACGCATTCTTCGCACACAATGAGCAAAGAACACTAGCGCGCGGCATATAAAATAGTTAAAGTGAAAGAAAATGTGCAATAATAATTGAGTATATGTTTAACACAAAGAAGAAACTATTTTCTGCAAAATAATCATTGTGCTGTAGCACTGAAGCACATATTGACGAGCCGCGCCTGGTCAAAACAGCGATAGAGAAGTAAGCGGGCGCATTTTTGTCGTTTTGTTACAATATTGCCAGGCGATTCCCCAGGGATCGGTTCTCGTAACGGTCTTTTGGGACATGTTTGGCGTAGGTCCCAGTTCCAGCGAAAGACAGCAGTCAGCATTGATTTTCATTCATAATGAAGAAAATAGAGGTCTACAAGAGGGCGTACGCAGTAGATCTTAGACTGTTAAGCAGGCAGCAGTGAAGATGACTTCTATGAATTTACGGATACCACCGATGCACGACGAAGCAGAGACGAGTGTTCATAACGCTGCTATTATTCGAAGTGTGCTGTGTTTTTGGCGGTGAAGTGGCTGATAGAAGGCTTTGATTTTCTACGTATACCTACATGAATGCGAAGAAGAATCAGTGCGTATACCTCTAGCAGAAGCACAGAAACTGAATCAAGATATGTTAAAAGGTTACAATGAGCATTATCAAAGCAGTTGCAGAAACTAAAATCAAAACTTTGGAGTTTATTGCTGTCCACAAGAAAAGAAAGTGAGTTATTAACTCTGTCTGGATTAGTTTGAAGCAGTAAGGTAAAAGAGAAGTCGTATTTAGAAAAAAATTATTCAGTACTTATACAAAACCTCGAATATTTTAAGAAAATTCCGCTGGGTGCTCAGTTCCTTCAACACACAAATGCTCTCAGGCTAGTTCTTGCACCTTTATAGCTCACGTAACTCACAAATTTAAGAACACATTAAGGGGTGAGCGCATTCAAACACACGCTGCGTACATACAATCATTTTATATATGTAACATTAACTGGACATAATGCCTTCTTTAATTATAATATCGATTGATTTTGGAGATTTGTAGGGGAATTGTAAGTCCATAACATTTGATTTAGAAAAATAGGAGCAGATGTTATTCATGCCGATACTGATTGTGTGTATTTTATGTTGATACATATTGTGTCAATTTTTGTTATACAACTGTTAGATTTTATTTTTATTACCTTAAATATTAGGTCTGAAGCTATTCGGTACTATGTGTGGCACAAACGATTTGATCATGGGTAGAAGTTGTAAGAGAAACAAAGGAAAAACAATCACTCTCCTGTTTATAAGTCAGAAAGCTTTTGTAGGCACTTTTAGTGTTGAAAACATGAATGTAACGTTTAATCAAGCAAGCTAATTTAGAGTAAACCTATTGTTCCACAAACCATTGAATTTGCTTCGTGTAGCAGAATTTAATTACGACAAAGGTGTCAGAATGTTTGTAAATACGAACCACACTCAGGTAAACCGTAATTCCTTTCATTATGAATGATAAACATGAGAGCCCAATATATATGTGTTACAATTACTTGTAAAGCTACTATAGGCTACCACATACCATCTACCTGAGTGGCCAGAAGCCGCTTATCAGACGTGCATTCCAGCATTCGAGAACACGTCGTACAGGTTCTCCTGTACGGTATGTTTATCTGCACAGCACCTAGCCGCTTATTGCGACATTATCTGTGCAGTATAGAAGGTGTTCCAAATGTTTTCAAGCTTTTGTGTCTGTGGGCATCGGTTTCTTCCTGCATACCTAATTTTGGATGCAGGAAGGGGACAGGAATAGATGTTGGGGTAATTATGTGTTAGATGATGGGAGTGGCATTACCATTATCCAAGGGTGTCCTCAGGAAGGCGATAACTTTTCCTTCTACGACATGCTCTGTGGTCGTATTGACCTAGTGCCCGTACCAGCTGATTGGTGTGGGAGTTAAGTTTGGAGTCCATGGTTCGGGATCGCTCCGTTACCAAGTCCATGATGTAGGGTAGTCCGGAGTGGTTGTGAAGGATGTAAGACGGGAATCTACGCCCAGTATCGTATATCACTCTTAACGCCCTATTCTGCACTGTCTGCAGTTTGCGTATGGTGGAGGGTGCCGCTGATCCCCAGGCTTCGCAGCCGTATAAGATCAATGGTGGGTGATTGCCTGGTAAATGCGTAGTTTTAGGTAAGTGGGCATGGTGGATCGGAGGATAGGGTAGAGCTGTATGAGCGCAGCGTGACCAAGTTTGGCCTTTGCGCGGACGTGTGGAGCGTATGTTAGCCCGCGATCGAGGAGAACGCCTAAGTATTTGGCGGAGGTTACCCATGGGATATTTCTCCGCCTGAGCCGAAGTGACCGTTCCGGCCGCCAATCGCGAATCTTACCAAGGAGGAGTGCGGAGCTTTTCCCCGGACTAATAGCCATTCTCCACTTCTCACTCCAACGGCCGACGGCGTCGAGTTGTCGTTGAAGGGGAGGGAGGCAATATGACACATTCTTGTTTTGTGCCATGATGAGGACGTCGTTCGCATACTGGCATGTCGCAGTGTGTTGTTCCGTGGGGAAGTCGGACATGTATGCTGCGAAGAGTAGCGGGGAGAGTACACTGCCCTCTGGGACTCCTGCCGCTATTTCTCTTAATGTGGACAGTCTTCTCTCCACTTTCACGCTGAAAGTGCGGTCCTGAAGGAGTACAAGACGTGTCCGTTCTCCTATGGGCTTGGTGTCAAACATCGGTACTGATATCCTAACCAATGAACAGAGAAGCGAAGGAAACGAAGCGGTTAAGACAAACATTATGTGGAATGGTTGGATGAAATTTCCTTGTAAACACTGTCCTCTTTTGTTGTATATTTCGTTTAAAAAGAAGAAAGGGGATGGTTACGGAGTACCTTTAGGAACTCGGTCAAATTGATGGAAGAAATACCAAGGAAGGGGTCACTGAACACGTACACCAGAGGGAACATTCAATTAGAAATGCATAATGCAATCCGTACGACACCGTATGCATCAGGAGTATATCACAGCAGCATACAAAACAAAACTAAAGGACGCGAAAAAAAAAAAAAAAAAAAAAAAAAAAGACAGATTAATAAAGTTTTCAGGAGCGGTAAATGAGTGCTTTACTCTGATCAATTCGTTTAATAGACTAGAAGGCTATTGAACTATTGTTGCTGTTGTTTTTCTTGTCCCTGTGCTTCTCGTACTGTTTTTTATTATTATCATTATCCTTCTCCTCCTTCCCCTCCTCCTCATCATCATCAACAACATCATTTTCTTTTGCTATAATTGTTTGCAAAGCCGAAACAGCAATAGACATATTGTATTTGAGCTATAAAGTAATACAAATAAGTTTAATATTGCTAACAAAAGTAAACCAGTATGTTAAGGAACTGAGTTATACACAAATGAACCATGTTAAATGAGAAAACAGTACAAAAGGCCGCAAAACGGAATTTCTTTCATTACAGTTTGTCCTTACACTCCTATGCGCAAGGGAGGAGAAATTAAGAGAAGTGAGAACTCAGTCACACACAGAAGTAGTGTATATTTATGTATTATAAGCAATTGTTGTGTAGTTATCACAGTCGGAGCAAGTGGTATACTAACCCCACCTCTACTATTATGCAAGTGGGCACGTCTCTCTTATTGCGCATCTACACTTCAGGAGTGGGGGATTCCCACGACGAACTATACAGGCTCTACCTGAAAGGGTTGGCTACCTTCTTTAAATTCTTTTATCCTTTTTGTTTTGAAAACACTGATAAAACTTAACATAATATTAATAAAATTAAATACGTATAGCTAGAATCAGAATGAAAAATTAAGTGACATGGTCGGAATTTGAACCTGCTTTTTGATTTATGCATTAGCAACGAATAAAAATCCTCATGCGCCTTGAATTTTCTCGTTAAAACTCAAGGTGTTCTAAACTTCTCGTGAGATAACAAACCCCCATGTTGACTTAACATACATTCTCATTCCGATTTTACATTTCCAACTTCGGAAGAACAATTAATAGATCTGACTTGCTTCTGTTTTCTCAACAATCTAAAACTTCCTTGGATACTAGCTTACGGTTCAAATCAGCCATCGAAAAGATGCGAAGGCCGCCAGTCAACTTGTTTTGCTAGAACTAGGTAGAGATACCGACATACAAAAAAATTGCTTTACTGTTTCCTTACTTGCAGTATATCAGCTTATTTTTTGCATCCAATGTGCATGTTGGCTGCCAAAATACTTAGCTTCGTAACCTAAGTCGCTGCTAAATTCCTATCCAAATAAAAAATTTGATAACTGTTGCAATGGTTTATCAACCCTCTGCAGATAGTTTCGAATGACGCAAATGAAGTCTAATTTTTGGAAAACCACTTACATCGAAATAACTGAGAACCAAAATGCTGTAGGTTATCTAAAAATTGTGTTCTGCGAGTGCATTATGTGTGTGTTACCTGTGCGTAAAGGTATATATTTCTTTATACCAGGTGGCCCACTCCATCCGGCATTGGGGTAAGTAAAAGAGTGCGTTAAAAGAGTTGCAGAACCCAACGACGCAATCACTGTGAAGCGGGCGCCAACTTATTCCTCCTGTAAGAGTAGACGAGCGGGAGAGGAATTCCCCAGGCTTCAACTTTTATGTGTAGTGCGTGATAATAGACAAGAAAATCTTCGAATATTTTCCACTTCGCTTACAGCACTGTATTTTCCAGGTAATAAACTCATCCTGTAGGTATTTGCTGCTATTGTCTAAAATAACAGATTACATATTGTAAATTGGCATAACAAACCCCATGCAAACATGTTTCATTGGCATTGGTGGTGGTGGCGGTGGTGGCGGCGGTGTGGTAGTGGTGGTGGTGGTGGCGGTGGTGGCTGTGGTGGCGGTGGCGGTGGTGGTGGCGGCGGCGGTGGCGGCGGGGGCGGTAGCGGTGGTAGTAATAGTATCTTTCTCACAGGCAGGCCTAGAGGACCACGGTATCTGGAATTCCTGCAAGCTGACCTCAAGATTTTCTTCATGAGGTTCCTGTACCACTATACACTGGTTGAAACGAGATGGTGCACCACTTTACTATTATGAATCTGTAAAGGTGCATTTCAATTAGGTGCAGTCTGGACGCTGGATAGACCTAGGTAGCCCAATACCTTGGCCACCAAGATCTCCTGATCTAACTTCATTAGATTTTTTCTTTTGGAGTCAGTCAAGAATATTGCGTTTGAAACAAATCCCATCAAAGTGGAGGTCTGACGTCGAAGGATTGTTAAAACATACGCATCTGCTACACCCGCAGTTCTCAGAAGCGTCCGTACGGATACAAGAAGACGGTTGGAACATTGTATCAATCAACAGGGAAATCATTTTGAACATCCACTCTATGAATGAAGCCACCATAACTATAGCCTTTGATCATAATAATAACGCTGAAAATATCATAATAATAAACCATTAAGAATACCAAATTATTATATTAATATAATGCTGAAAATGATAATGCTAAAACTAATTAAAATAAAACTATTATTATGATGCTAATCTGACTAATAGTGATTATGAGAATAGTAGTAACTACAGAAAAAAACAATAATAACAGAATTATCAAAAATAATAATTGGGATAGTAATTTTGATGAATAATAATGATGAACATAATAATGCTAATAAATACACTAATAAAAATATCAAAAATAATTATTATAATAATGGTAAGAGATATAATAATAGTAATAATAACCAAGAAAAATAAACTAATGAGAATATAATAGTAAGAATAATAATGATAACAACAATAGGTAATAATAATAATAATAATAGTAATAATAATAATAATAATAATAATAATAATAATAATAATAATAATAATAATAATAATAATAATAATAATAATAATAATAATAATAATAATAATAATAATAATAATAATAATAATAATAATAATGATATTAGATAATAGCAATATATGTAGGTAGTTTATTTCCTGGAAAATAAAGTCCTGCAAGTGAAGGGGAAAATATTCTATGACTGTTCTTGTCTATTATCACGTGCTGCACACGCTAGTTGAAGCCTGGGGAATTCCGCTCCTGCTCGTCTTCTCTTACAGGCAGAACGAAGTCTATATATATAACTCAGCGCGATAACTCAGGCGCTAACGCCTGTGGCCCACACTCTGGAGGTCACGGGGTCAATCCCGTGGCCGAATTTCCTGAGCCAAGGGTTTTTTCGGAGGTTTTCTAGGATCGCCAGGCAAATGCTGGGAAGGATTTCCATATCCTCAGAATGTTCTGTCCCTGCATTTCGTTACATTAATAATTTCATTCAACCCTTCATCCCGTTAGGTGGCTTTCAGTGTTGGAAGCGTCGGCGAGCGTCGCGGCACGGCAGGGTGATAGATTGCTCTCGTCTCTCGCATAGGAAGGCGAGGATACCAGTTTCCGGGACCCCCACTCTATGTTAAAATAGAATACAAGCACTCGCGTGAGCGAGGAGCAATGCGGGCACAGGAGTGCGAACTACTGCGCGTCGAAAGAGGCCTAAAAACCCGAGCGGCAAAACCTGTTGAGATTGCATGTTTACAGTCCCTGCTATATGTAGGACGTTGGGGTATATGTACAGGTATTTTCACGATACACTCGCTTCCATCTGTGACGTCCTCGCAGCTTCGGGAGGCATTCTACTGGCCTTCAAAGGTGGAGTGTAGCAAGGAGGCTATGTGTATCTGCTTACGTTTTTGCACATGCAATAGCACCTCGTTTTATGTTCTAAATTAGTTTATACATAAGTAAGATACCTTTAAGTAATGACTTCAAATGGAAAATTGGCTTCCTTATATACCGCACCTGGGGTACGGTATATAAGGAAAGTGATACATTGTGTCATTTCCCCTACATCGTACTTTTAACCCCCTCCACTCGGCTACACTCGATTAGCTATCAGGTCACGCCCCCGCCGTTATGTATATACCTCAAACTACGTCGTACAACAAGGTAAATTAAGAGTATTTACACCCGCTATAATTCGTGAAAAGTGTAACCCATTATCAATCTGACAGAATGAAATAAATATCAAACAGTATACCGCATGTAGCAGGTATGTAGCAGGCCTGGGTGACTCGAAGGATACCTTAGGCAATCTTCATTTTTTTTACCTACTAAACGTACAATTATCAGTGGAAGGACATGAGCATGCTGCACTCAGCACAAGTTGTCCAGCCCTGGTATATGTTTCCCAATATTTGTAATTATATCTCTCCTATGCAAATGGGAAATTATTAAAATGTTTTATTCTTTTTAATTTGAATTTAAATATGCAGAATGATGAACAAGGAGGTTTTTGACCTAATAGGTTACCTGCTGTGTTAGAGAATTCATAAGAAAGTGTCAGGAAACCATAGTTCACATTTATAATTTATTGACATAGAGAAAGCTATTGATAATGTAGCACTAAAAAAGTCATAGGAGGTGTAAACTAATACATGAGTGAAACACTTGTTCACAATATCAATAACTTATATTACGGATTTAATACTATGATTAAAATAAGGAGTAGTTTGGTGGTTTTTATTTTCTCTACTGGTAAGTAGGGGAAGTATTGTATTCCACACAAAAATTCAATGTCAAGATTTCACCGGAAATATATGTATTGGGACCCCTGAATAAAAAAAAAAACATTTTTAGGAAAGGTCCGTGTGTGTGTGTGTGTGTGTGTGTGTGTGTGTGTGTGTGTGTGTGTGTGTGTGTGTGTGTGTGTGTGTGTCTGTAAGTCTGTGTGTCTCTGTGTCTGTCAGACTGTGTACAGTATAACTCAAAAACGAAAAGTCGGTTAGAAACCAAAGTTGGTATTTAAGTTTAATGTCTTTCAAGGATACAACACGAAGATTTTGAACAAAATAGCCCCACCCTAAACTACCCTTTACACGGAACATTTTTTGAAAATTTTGATTTTCTTGGAAATAGCTTTAACGATTTTGATTAAAATATCATATGTTTGAGATATTTTTATGACAAATGAAATGTATATCTTGAATTTTCTGGCTATAGCCCCTGTAGTCGTATTTACTCTGGACGACTTTTGCATAACTGGTAAACCGTTAGAGATAGACCAAACCATACTAAACAAAAAATGTAGATCTTGCTAAAATATACAATTTATGTCTCAATGAATTTTCCTGTAGGGTGAACCATTTTGGAGATATTCCTTGTTATGTGGGTGAGTTTCGGAAAACAAAACTTTCGTGGTGGAACATCGTTGTCCATTTTTTTTATATGTTAAGTGTGCAAAGAGAACGGAATCTCAAAGCTTTAAAAGATTTGACTATCGCTCAAAGCCTACTGTATTCTAATATTCCCCTTGCACCTACAAGGAAATAAGCAATAAGATAATTTGTACAAATTTTTATCTCAACTAATGAAGAAGATATAGGAATAAGAGCTTGTAAGAATGGTTAGTACAAGAGTAGAGAAAGTCATGTGAGTGATTAGTATAGCTTTACGTTAAGGTTTCTGTCTACCACCAACTGCATTTAAAAAGTTCAATGCAAAATGGGAAAGAAAGTGCAACAGATATCATGATAAGAGGATATGTGCATAGGTATTATTATTATTATTATTATTATTATTATTATTATTATTATTATTATTATTATTATTATTATTATTATTATTATTATTATTATTATTATTATTATTATTATTATTATTATTATTATTATTATTATTATTATTATTATTATTATTATTATTATTATTATTATTATTATTATTATTATTATTATTATTATTATTATTATTATTATTATTATTATTATTATTATTATTATTATTATTATTATTATTATTATTATTATTATTATTATTATTATTATTATTATTATTATTATTATTATTATTATTATTATTATTATTATTATTATTATTATTATTATTATTATTATTATTATTATTATTATTATTATTATTATTATTATTATTATTATTATTATTATTATTATTATTATTATTATTATTATTATTATTATTATTATTATTATTATTATTATTATTATTATTATTATTATTATTATTATTATTATTATTATTATTATTATTATTATTATTATTATTATTATTATTACTATTATTATTATTATTACTATTATTACTATTATTACTATTATTACTATTATTACTATTATTACTATTATTATTATTATTATTATTATTATTATTATTATTATTATTATTATTATTATTATTATTATTATTATTATTATTATTATTATTACAAATGATCAATTAGCAAGTGAGTGATTGTGTAGACTTAACTTGCACATTTAGAAAGTGAAAGCACACTTCGTGGAATAGAACTGAAATGTAAATGATTTAATGTTGGAAGATACAGAATAACATAACAAAGTTTTTGATTAACATAAATGCTTAGATGTTAAAATTACAAACGATGATGAATATGAAACAACTGAAGCAGAGAATGGCATATATAAAACTTTCGTTAGGAACTTATGCAGCAAAGGTTGAGTATTATTCTCATTAAATTCGAGAGTAAGATCCAGCTACGATCTAATGGATTTCCTCAGAATATCTGCACCATCTTCAAAATGAGATAAAACTGAACATTAAGAATTTAGCAGAAGGATGGATTAACAAAATTCAATAATGAATTCTATCCACTGTCAGCAATTAATACACCACGGATGGAGGATGAAAGATTATCACTAGGGATTTTATATGACCTACCAGCAGGAAGAGGAAGGATGGGAGGCCCCAGGGTCACATGAATGGAGGATAGGATTAGAAGATGGAGATTAGGAAGACACGCAGATCAGTAATTTGGGCACAGGAATATGCATCAGCATTGTAAACTTGTTCTTAACTTCCCTTTTAGTTTTGTAAAAAAGAAGAAGCTTGGAGGACAGGAATGAATTACTTTTGCCAACAGTGAAATGTAACTGGGATGAAATAAATGTTTATTGACTATACCGACCACACTGGTAAACGACAATGAAAAACTTCAACTAGCTCTCGTTTCCAAGTTAAATGGCATTTAACTACATTTAAGTATAATAATGTTTTACTACCATTCATTGTCAATCCCTTGCCATGTAGAATTCGAAGTCCTGCTTATAATATACAGAGTGATGAAGCTTCAGGTAACAATAGCTGTGTGAATTTTGTAGCTCTTTTTAGCCGGGGCTTGTAGGAACAAGCGGAAGGGGAAGAGAAAGGGAAGAGCGGAGCTTGTTTTATTTAAAGGAGGAGGAGATGTGGGTTTAAGGGCATCGTTATCAGCACCCTTAAAAGCATTTCATGGCAAAAGAGAGTGACCTCAGCGTCAAGCACTTGAACCAGGATTTCGCAATGTTGCTCACGAAGAACTTTTCCAACCAACAATATAATTCTTCGTGGTCATGATATAAAATTGGGCCTAATGAAAAACTTGGTTAAGGCTATGGAGAAAACTGGGGAAGCATTTCTCTATCTGGGCGAGGAATTTCAACATCTAAGTCAGACGAAAATAACAGGGCATTTTCGGGGTCCCCAGATGCACAAGCTATATAAAGATGAACATTTCAACACCATCCTGAAAGGTGATGAAAAGTTAGCTTGGGGTCCATTGTTCAATGTCAGCAAACTCTCTAGGAAATAACAGGGCAAAAAACTACAAGGATCTTGTGGCAAATCATATGTGCTGCTACAACAGATTGGGTGCAGCATGCCCTAAAGGTTACATTTCTTAGATTCCCAGTTGGAGCTCCTTTCTGACAACTGTGGTGCTGTAAGCGACGAGTATGGGTAGCACTTTCACCAGCAAATTTTGGGCGTGAAAATGAGATACAAGTGAAACTGGAGTGTAGCAATGTTAGTCAATTACTGCTGGACACTAATCAAGAAATTAACAGCAGAAAAATACAAACGCCGGCAAACCGGTAGCGCCTTCAACACTCCTCCGCGAAGCATAAGTTTATATAGACAATAACGTATACTTATCATAATTTCAAAACGAGAGCTAACCTTGCATTCTCACCTGAAAAGATAAAGATTAGCAGTTTTCATGCCAGTTACAGGAAAAAGTACCGAAAAGTTTGTTGGCTGATGTTATTAACGATAAGTATTATCGTAGAATAAGGCATAGATCTATTAAATGTGTGGTTTAACTTACCTTCCAGAGCGACGGTCCTGCAATGTTTGAATGTTGCCAGGCGAAGCCGCCGAGATGCTGGAGCGGCGTCTTAGGTCACTCATGGAAGAATCCAAAGACATGTCACGTCCTCGTAGCCCCCTGAAACATCAAACATCCGTTAACTATAGTTTTGTTTTTCAATTAATGTTAATGACGTTAACAAGATTAATGGAATTTATATATGGCTTGAAATAATATGTAATCATAACTGAGTTATTACAGTTAATAGAAAATCATTTGCGGACACAGTAAACATTTGCATTCACACATAATTCATTATTAATCAACTTCTTTCTTGCATTATTCTTTGGACTTCACTATCTACTTGGCATCAAATCACGCATGTTCATCTTTATTTTATACACTTAGTAATTTTTCTTAAACATCCTGAAAAATGACAAAATCCGCCCCAGTTACTTTTCTATTACTTTATTGTCTTCTAATTTTACCACAAATACACGTCCTTAACACAATCTACAGACTTTCGGATTATCATTACTCGCGACTGTTCTTCTCATAACCTTGCTCAGTCCTACCGGTGTCTTTCTTCACTTCCTCTGTCTCTCATACCCTGATTATGATGTTACAATTACCTGCGATGCTCATCAAATCTTCTCATGACGACACACAGGCACAGGAATCTCACACTCACTGACACACTGACCGAGTCATATCCGTAATTAACTCTAAAACTCCCACGCTGTTTTTCTGAGGCCTCATTATACACTGACGATTGAATATCACGGACCTTTCTCGACTTCTACACAGACACGCACTGGAAATGACTAGCTAGAAGTCTCGAGAACGTTCCCGAAACCCCTTTTGTTTCTGCCACTTCGACTGCTTACAGTCACGCACACACAACAGTCGTGCGAGGCCGCCCGGTCTTGAACGTATTTGTCCGCTCACCAGCAGGGCAAGTGATGTGAAGTAGCTTGGCCCCGTCCGTCAATTGTGAAGAGCCGAGCCCGACGTCCCATTAATTTTAAAACCACTCCATATGTTAAAATATTGCAAATTCCCAACTACGTTAAGTCACATTCTCTTTTGTTTTAAGACAATCCATTAAGCAGTGCGACTCATTTTCTTTTCCTTTTCAAATTAACATATATTTTTGAAGCTTTTAGGTTTGAATCCTTGGTTTTAATTCCTTCCTAAACCGTCTTGGAAGTTAATCACATATATTAACCATTTCTCTCTTAGTCAAATTGAAGGTCAAGAAGTATAAATAAGATACGCTTAGACTTAAACTTAAATTAAAATTCTATAATGTCTTACAAGAGCAGTACCACACCCTTCATGTTGAAACCCACCCTGAGATTCTTGTAACAGAAGTGAGGTAGTTTAAGTAGGTCAATAGCGGGTTTTCAAACATTTTGCCATCATCATCATCATCATCATCATCATCATCATCATCATCATCATCATCATCATCATCATCATCATCATCATCATCATCATCATCATCATCATCATCATCATCATCATTATTATTATTATTATTATTATTATTATTATTATTATTATTATTATTACACACTACATGGATTAAGCATGTTGCCTATTCCGTCTCCTTTTGTTCAGCTCCATCTCTTACTTCGGCGTCCTGAATCTCTTCTTCTTCGTAGTTCGCACTCGTATATTTTTTCACTGCTATTCTTTCGTTACACATTCTAGTCAGATGTTCAGATTTTATCAGTTATTTTATATGCACCTAGTTTTTCTCGGCTATCCTCCTTGTGAAAGATATCTCTCCTAGTACAATCTTTTACCCTTCTCAAAAATCTAATTTCTGCGGTTTGTAATTAACTTTTATCTTTCTCATTTATAATCCAGGACTCGCTACCATACATAAATACTGGCATTGGCATTGTTTTATAAAATTTGAGTTTTGTATCTTTCCAGGTTTTATTTTTTAACGTTCTTGTTATTGCGCCGCATATTTGTTGGTATTTGTTTATTTTATTTTCTAGGTTTTTATGTCTGTTGAAACTTACATTACAGCCCAAATATTCAAAGTGAGATACTTGTTCTAATATTATTCCTTCTACAATTATTTTGGATCGTTTAGGATATTTTCCTTTGTGTGCCACCATTTTGGATTTACTTGTTGATATTTTCATGTATGTTTTCTTAGCAGTTTTACATTTAGTTTATGAAAAGAACGTTGTAGATCATTTTCGTTGTTTTTTATCAGTTCCATATCATGAGCATATAGATAATATTCATATAATCATTTTAGCTTATTTGTATACCTGGGTTTATATTATTTCTTTTCCACGTTTTCACTAGATTATTAATATAGATACTGCACAGTGTCGGTGATAGCAATTTGTGGTTCTTGATGTTCCGGTATTTATAGCATAGGTTATTACAATACAGAATTTATTTAGAGGATTTATAAGTCAACAATAGAATTTACCAAAGCTATTTCACGAATACATCTTGCATATAGTAGTTATACACAAAGTGTATACAATGTAAATATGTAACTCAAGAGTTCTACTGCTTAAGAACCATTCATAACGTGGGCACAATGCTTTTCCAACAGTCCGTGATTATATTTGTGTTGATGAGGCAGGCCAAGAACAGGTTGTACCAAAAAATTGGCAGATGCCAAAATTGTTTGCCTTTTTTTCTTGGAAGTGATGTTACGAGCTAGATGCGCTAGAAAGAAGCATTTTACAAAAATGATCCTGTGTGTGTGTGTGTGTGTGTGTGTGTGTGTGTGTGTGTGTGTGTGTGTGTGTGTGTGTGTGTGTGTGTGTGTGTGTGTGTACGTGTTTAGTGAATAGCACATCTGAAAAACAAAAAGCCGCTTAAATTTTCAACAAAATACCACTGATAAGAGTTATATGCTTGAGTTATATGAGAATTAAGAATTATATACATCAAGTAGTTCACCTGTTCCTTATTATTTTTGGAGATGAGCAACACTTCATACTCTGAAGGCAACAAGGTGGGAATTACCGTGCTTGTCGACCATTTCGTAGCCATGCAGACCTGATCTGCACTTCATGGGAAAATAGACCTTAGCAGCGCATGCTTTTGGAATGGACTGCTGCTAAGGTTTCGTCTTTTTTTTTATTTTGCGCAGTGGTCTTTTGTTTATGTATCTTATTAAAAGTTACATTTTAAAACAATAATTGCGTAAATGTCATTATTTTTAAAGGAGTTATTACTTTTCAGTTTTAGAAAAACCAAACAAAATTCTCAATTTTAAATCAAAAGTGGGTGAAAAACCTGAATAAGGATATTAAATAGCAAGTGATTGGTATACATAAGTGCATCAAGCTATACAGAGATATTGCAATTTAACTGAAGATAAGTAAAATGAGTGCGCCGCTAGTAAAAAAAGATACAGGAAAAGAGGCAAATTTTCAAATCTGGAGCGAAGTGGTAGACAAGGGTTGCATCGCCCCGAGAGGATAGAACTAGATAGTTATATCCATATGAGTTCGTAAGGTAGAGGAGTAGCTGCCCTCAAGCCGAAAAACCGCCGAGAACTTCGAGAGAATAATACTACCATGCAAGATTGTAGGAATCTTGTGAATAGTATGCCCAAGAGAACAAAACTATGTTTGAAAGACAAAGGAGTCTTAATGAAGTATAAAATCATCCGCAATGTACGTTTGAAGCAATATGTTATACATTTAAAATGATGTATAATGTTTTGTGTCTTTGTAAGAGAAGATTTCCAAATAGAATTGGGTGTCCTTAAACTTTTGGTAGAACCTGTATTGATGTAGTGTGCTTAATTACATTGTCCTCAATTACCAGTACAAATGTTTGTACTTTACTCCTAACATATACAATATATACATATACTCCTGTACAGGTATACATTAATTGTAGCTTTTTCTTTTTTATTCTCGTGAGCTGCTTAAAGTAACAGATAATAGCATAGTTACATGTCATACATGGCACACTGTCTACAGTTTACACCTTTGTGTTCTGTTTTAACTTCTTCTTCTTCCTCTTTCTCTTCTTCTTCTTCTTCTTCCTCTTCTTCTTCTCCTCTTCCTCCTTCTCCTCCTCCTTCTTCTCCTCCTCCTCCTTCTCCTCCTCCTTCTTCTCCTCCTCCTCCTCCTTCTTCTTCTTCTTCTTCTTCTTCTTCTTCTTCTTCTTCTTCTTCTTCTTCTTCTTCTTCTTCTTCTACATGGTTTAGGCTATGCAGCCCGTTCCGGCGAAGTCATCAGAGGAGTCTATCTTCTGCGAGGTCGGCCAACATCTCGTGCTCCTCTTGGGTTATATAGACAGGTCCTCTTGGGTATCCTTTCTTCACTCATCCTTATTAAATGTTCTGTCCATTTCTTGTTATTTGTTTTAATTTTGTCTTCTAATTTATAAATATTTAGTTCTTCTCTTATTGACTCATTTCTTAGTCTATCTGCTCTTGTGCATCCTTTCACATTCAGCAGAAATAGCATTTCTGCTGCCGGTATTCTACTACTATTCTTTGATTTTATTACCCAACTTTCGCTTCCATATAACAAAGAAGGAACATCCAATGTCTGTTCTTGTTTTCCGACCTAAAGTTCTTTTAATAGTTCCACATATAGCCTGGAATTTATATATTTTGTTTTCCATATCTTTATCTTCTTTGTATGTAATATCACACCCCAAATACTTAAAGTGTGTTACTTGTTCCACTATTTTATTTTCCAAAACAATTTTAGTTCTTATTCCATATTTACCTACGAATGCCATTGCTTTTGATTTACTTACTGATATTTTGCAGTTATATCTCTTGGCCACCACTTGGAACTTACAAGCCAACATTTGTAGATGTCTTTCTGATTCTACCATTAGTAACACATCATCTGCGAATAACAGGGCATTTATTCTACCCTTATTGCCAATTAATATTGCTTCCTTATTAAAATGTTTTCATTTTAATAATGTTTTAACATTAACTGTTTTAACTTACAATACCTTATTTCAATTGAATTAAATTTCCGGCTAATATTTTTTATTATAGGTATGGATAGAAAACGACCTTTTGGATGAAAAACTTTTAAAATAGCCATGAAAATACACGCAAATGATAATGGATAAAGAACGCAGGATGAATGTTTTAGTCCTAAAACTTCGTGAACTGTGTAACTCTAAGGAGGATACAATGCAACAGCACGGTTTGTAGTCTCGCTGTTTGAGAGGTAAACCCGCCAAACATTTCATCACGGAATATTACCTGATACAGCCTTACAAAGCACATGTTGCACCATTTGTGAACTAGAGCAGGAATATTTGAAGCACTGTGATGAACAATAAATACACGCCGCAGTGATCGATACGTTTCGATACCTGCATGTGAGACAGGATATACAAAAGATAATTCAGTGAAATGCATCCGCACCTTCCGTGTGCTTTGTACACACAGAGAGAATACAATTACAAACCATGACACGTCATTTACGCACGGAAAAATAAAAAAGCGGAACTCTGAATTCAAGTAGAAATGCATGACTTCAAACAAATCTGAGTATCCTGAGTTATACTTCACGAGTTTCATTGTTTCGCATGCTGTTTAACTATACCAGCATATTTTTCAATTATTCATTGTGCAACTGTATCATTATTATTGTTTAATCGGTTAATCGGTTTTTTAATGTGTAATCCATGTACTGATAGCCCATCTCCATTCTTCTCTGTTTTTGCAGTTTTCATCTTCCAGGTTGATTTTCTTCATTACCTGTGTGATACTATCCTTGCAAGTTATTGATGGTACCCATTTCAATACACCTTTTGGTATTATGTTTTCAGGCATTCTACTTCCATATCCATTGCATTTCAATTGTTTGAACGTAATCCCATTGAAAATGGTTGATTTTACTTCCTTTGACATTGTTTCTTATTTTATGTCTTCTGGAAATTCTCGCTGGACGCCGCCAGAAGGCATTTCTGTTGCCAGTAATTTAATTTGCGTGATGTGTGTAAGTGGCCATATATTAGCGTTATACTTTTGATAATATTGTTAAAAATATGTCTCTTTGTTTTGCTACTAATATATTTGTCCCATAAGATTCCATTTAGTGCTAAAATTGCATATTTCCCTTATTGTTTCAGTGTTTAATCTCATCATATATTCCGTTGCTTATCTACTTCATTGCGACATTTAATTTTACTTCCTCCTTCAAGTTCTAAGTCCTCTTTGGTCTCGAATCACCAAATATTTGTATCTAGATATGTTGATGTTAGTCTCCATTTATTGTATTTTACTAGTACCTTTCTGATCATATATTTCATATTTTCTTGATCTCTGGTAATAAGAATTTGTCATCAACAAAGTGAAGGGTTTAAATCTTTCTATTATTTGCAATCTGAATTCCCATTTGAGAACACTTTCTTCTCCTAATCTTTAATGCTTCATGAATATTAATTTTAAATAATGTTGATGAAGCAACAGCCTTGTCATAGACCTTTGGATACCACAGAAGCTTTAGATGTTTTTGTTCCAAGTAATTTTTTATAGAATTCTTGAATTGCTTTTATTATTCTTTCATTTATTTTCAAATTCTATAGTACCGTCCAAATTTTCCTAAGTGGGCATTATCCTAAGCTTTTTCTGTATCAATAAAAGTTAGGTGTAAACTTTCTCCATACTGAATTGTTTTTTTCTATCATGTGGTGGAGAGAAAGTAAATTATCACCTGTTGAATGGCCAGCTCCGAATCCTGCAAAAACGGTACTGAAGCAGTTTCTTGTGTAAGCCCTCTAAAATCATTCTAACTGCAAAACCAGAGGCAACAGAGGCTGACTGCACTTGTAATATAAACAACTAAGAATTGGTTGATGGTATAACGATTGAAGGTACAAAATGACGTGATGTAAAAGAGATTAAGATTTAAATGTAATACTTTAATAAAACTGTTGGAAGTGGTGATAATTGGAATTAACTGTTTGCTACAAGTTTGCACTGTGATTAGGTCTTCTACGGTCGTTCATAGTGCTGGTCGTTGCTCAGGATTTCGGTTAGG
This sequence comes from Tenodera sinensis, assembly GCA_030765045.1. Classification (NCBI taxonomy): domain Eukaryota; kingdom Metazoa; phylum Arthropoda; class Insecta; order Mantodea; family Mantidae; genus Tenodera; species Tenodera sinensis. The sequence continues at coordinate 72,977,392 of CM060967.1, forward strand.
TACCATTTACGAAGTATTTCTCTAAAAAAATCAAACACCGGTCCGTACTGCCCCTAAGATTAGTGATTAAGTGTAGTCAATTCGAGCAATTCATACAGATTAATCGCATGTTTTACAGCATTTTTACGGTGGAAGAAGCACGCATTCGTTTATATTTTCACATTTTGTATTAAGTTATCGTATTAAGTGTTAATGTGTTAGTGATAAACACGCTTTCCGTAGTTGTTAGTGGCAGAGCATGCTTCTTACCTTCTCAATGCGAATATATCTCCAATTTCATTTTGTTTTCTGTAAATAATACCAAAGTGTCTTGTTTAATAATGCAGTAATTTTTCAAAAGATTTTGGCTATTACTTTTATTATTTTATTCATCGAAATAGCAGTCGGTAATTCGCAATCACTATCGTTACATTCAGAAACAATATTATTAATGTCACGTGTCTCGGTACCTAAATGTAGTATAAGTTTCTGTGGTTTTCTGATTTAAGGAATTTTTATTCATATGTCTCAGAAATTAGTACTGAAATATACTGAAGATGCATTCTGTTATATCATATGTGAATTATGATGGCCACGTTAGCCCTCTCCTACATATATTTCATCTAGCAACAAGCTTCCTGCTTTGCGTGATCACTGAGAATTTTCACCTTCTGTGATAAATATTTTAAATGCAATGATTTCGAATTACTATCAGGACTGAGGGTTTGAGAAAGTAGTCTGAGATAATCAGGATGGCGTAAACAAAGTACATTGGAATGATGTATCTATACGCTGTTGGGTGAGAAAAATGAATTGAGCACACCCTTAAGAGGGTATCTCGTGTGTAATTAATTGACTTTTGATTAGCCAATTTTACTTAGGAATTTAATTTTGAGATATTCTGTGGAATCTTCATTCAATTCCTCCCAACATGCCTTTAAAATGTCTGACGTAGTTTATGCTCTGTTTGCTCACTTGCTATTGTGAACCCATTCAGATGGTTTCGACCATTTGTCCAATGTACATAATTTCTTTACCAAGAATCCAATTGAACTTATGACTGAGTATTACAATCTTACCCTGTAGTACCTGAATAATCAAATCGGAATTAAGTTTCAATGCTGCTACAAGTTTCGGAATATCTCAGAATCAATTTTCAACAAAAAAAATAAAGAATAAAAAAATAACATCGTTTTCTTTTATGACAGTGAATCACTCTAATCTCATGTCACTAATTCTATTTTCAAAGCTCTGGAAATCAGCAATGTTGTCATCCTAGAGCCTTTTATGAAATGTTCCTGCATCCCTTTCCAACAAGCAGTCCCCCCTTTTACTTTTTTAGGAGCCCTACCTCACTAACACTTCAATAACTTCGCGTGGCAGAACTTCCTTCACTATGTGCTGTTTAGAAGATGTTTAATACATACTACAGCAGCAACATCAGGTTCAGAATTATGCTAGTGAATAGCACGTACCCTCAGCTGTCTCTTGTGTGGAGCCTATGGAAAGGAAAATATTGTAACATACTTTTCAATGCTCGCTTTATAGTTTGACGTACAACCCGATACACAAAACTTTCTAGGCGTTTTGTATTCATATGATATATATGATATCGATGATATTATTAACGCAATCTTCTTCAACCTCTTGGCCTGTGAACGTAGAGTCGGCCTTGGTCCGAGGCTAAGCCAAGGGTCAATAAGACCCCAAGGCATCTACACAACGACGGTTATATGAAAAGCCGTTACAGTACAAATAAACTTATTTAAACCGTGTTAAGGTAGAATTAATCAGATTTGTGAGATTTTTGTTTTAAACAAACTGAGAATTTTAAACAAATTCAAAAGTGCAGGAAATCTCAAAGCAAAGTAATAATATAAAACAGTGATAGGAGCAATAGGAATAGGAGAGGTACGGAGGAGGTTTAACACTTAAGCTATGCCAAGGGGACACCCCCGGGAGGAAGGATGAGGTGAGAGGAGACACCTAGTGCCACATCCAGACATTGGCAAACTTCCCTAGAGTTTACCAAGCTTGACGACTCCTATCTATCCTTTGTGTCTACCGCTGTAGGGTTTAATGTTCTCATATGACGCCTTCCCCCTGGAATCTACTTAGAGAGTTCGTATCACCCTACCAAGCTGCACCTAACACTTTCGCTTGCACTTGTGACTTTGAAAGAAACAACAGGGTGAAGGATGAATGGAATGATTAATGGAGTGAAATAGGACAGATAATTCGGGGAATGTAATTATCCTCCCCCCAAAACACCCATAGGTCAGGAAGGTCGGTCACATGAACTGCACCCAAGACCTCCCGAATGCGACCCATCTTGCTTAGTAAAAAAGCATTGTTATTATAGAAGCATCTGATGTGTCTCAAAACTTCATTCAGTCGCTATATATTGCTATCTTAATACATGGTGACGCTGGCACACGGCAGTGGCCGTACAACGCTAGTGCGGCCTGTTTGTCAAGCTCAAACTTCCCCACGCCGCTCACGCGAGCGAACACGTGACTCACAATACTCAAGTGACAACACAAAGATTTGCTGGAAGCTTCGAGATGCATTCGTAGGTTGGTGTGTTTGTAGAAGTTCCAGAAACGACCTGTGACGTCATCCCGCTATATAGGGAGGCCAGGCAACAGCAGAAGACAATTACGGTTACAGACATGAGCCAATCACTTTGTCAGTGAGTGCGAGACAGCTGTGTGTCGCCGTGAAAGGTACGTCGCGTAGAAATGAACAATTTTCAACGAGTGTTGAGTGAATGTATCGTCAGAGTTAGTGTAGGAGACGGAGAAAGTGAATAAAGACAGTGAAAGAACTGAGTCAAGGGTACGAGAAGAAAACGGTTGGGACCTGTAGTATCACGAAAGACTGTGGACTATGTTAACATCAGTAAAATTAACTGTGTTTTTGTGCAAACGTTTAGAAGTAAAGCGATAGAAAAGTTACTGGACTGATGTCATTTTGTCACAATACGAAGGTCTGCGTGTGTATATATGCATCAGCGGTAACCGTAGTAGCTCGAACATTGCCAAGATAATAATTACTAGGGCTAGGAAGTTCATGCATTTACATGTTTTTCATAGGGGTTAAAAATGTATGCTTTTACATTATGTGCACGAATTACGCAATTTTCAGTTATTTGGACATAATTTTATGGTGCATATAACGGCATATTTTCTTGATTTTTATAAATGCATAATATTTCAATATTATAACCCCTATATTGCATATTTTAATGATTTTTATGTTTTTTTTTTAAATTATTTTTTATCATCTGGATAATATTTTTCACATTGGTAGTATTGCACATGGTGATGCAACTCACGAAGATTTCAATATTATAGCCCCTATATTCCATATTTTAATGATTTTAATGGTTTTTTATTATTTTTTCCATCTGTATAATATTTTTTTCATATTGGTAGAATTGCACATGATGAAACTCGCGAGGTGGCGAGAACTAATGCTGAGTCATGTTGTCATGCAGTGAATCCCGTTTCCATCTTTTCATTATATGTATGTGCATAGAGAATAATTAGTGCGTTATCTGAGAGGTTTATATTAACAAAGATAAAGTGCAGGTCAACGCTTGCCTGTGCACCAGTGGTTGTGTGGTGGTCTTCAAACGTAAGTGTTCTGAACTGGTTCCCACCAAATTAAATTAGGTATATAAAATGATAGAAACCTCATCAAATGCCGAAAATAAAACCATTTCCCTTGTTCAAAATTAATAATCCGACATTTAAAAACTTTTTTGCCAAGTACACTCCACATGTGCCTGAAGAAAGTACACTGCGTAAGACATGTATGACATTGTCACAATAACGTATTATCAAATATACAAAATGAATTAACGGATCAGTTTGTGTGGTTGTCTGTAGATGAAACCCCTGATTCTGAACGCCATTCTATTGCTAATATAATCATGGGTGCTTTAAATAATGAACAATGTGTGCGAATTGTCGGCCACTGACAATGTAACTGTGACCCAGTTTGTGATGGACTCTTTGAAATTACTATAGCCATGTGGAATCAAATACGACCAATTACTTTTATTTGTTACTGACGTAGGTTCTTATATGGTAAAATCAGAACAAGCTCTGAAAGGTATCTTTCCTAACTTAATTCATATGACTTGTTTGGCACACGCTCTTCATCGCATTTCTGAGACAAATATACGATTTTTTCCCATTGGTAGATAGAATTGTGCCCAGTACAAAGAGAATTTTTGTTAAATCTCCTAAAAGAGCAAAGTTGTTTAGATCAACAACACCTAATATCCGACTGCCTCCTGTACCAGTGTTAACTCGATGGGGAACATGGGTCGGTGCAGTTTTATATTATGCTGAGCACATAGAAATAGTTGAAGAGGTTGTTAATTCATTGGACTCGAATGATGCTTCATCAATAGAAACTGTGCAAAATATTCTGTCAGGCACTGGGTTAAAAGAGGATCTTAGTTTCATTTCTACGCATTTTCCTTTCTTAGCAACAGCCATAACGGCATTGGAAGCTGTAGGATCTCCTTTGCATGAATCACTTACTGTCTTTGAAAAAACAATATGTGATCTAAGTTCGGTTCCTGGTAGCACAGGGCAAAAAGTGAAAGAGAAAGTGAATTATGTAATTTCAAAAAGTTCTGGCTGTAAACAGATGTGCGATATTCGAGACATCCTCGAAAGAAAACCATCTGTCACACTAAGAGACTTGACTCTCTCTCTCTATGTGAAGCAGTTAACATCATTTAAATATGCCCCGAGAACATCTTGTGACGTGGAGAGAAGTTTCTTACGTTACAAAAGTGTTTTGGGAGACAACAGACGATGTTTTACAGTTGAAAATTTGTGCAAAATGTTGGTTGTGAACTGCAATTTAGCAGTTAATACTAGCAGCGGGACCTCTTCTGCTTCAACCTTTACGGAATAAGGTAACTTTATTTATTATTTATACCCACTCGTCTTGTCTACTGCACGGGGCATTAATTAAATAGTGCATACTTCTTGGCATATTTTCAAGTTTTTAAGAGCACATTTGCATGCATATTTCAATGTCTTTTAGGGCATGAACTTCCGAACCCTAATAATTACATTTTCTCGGCCTCACAAAATAAAGGAACAATGAGTTCATTTAATATTCGTTGATCTCCCCTCTGACACAGCTCTTCTTTTATTATAACTTTCTTGTGTTTTCTTAGTAATTTTGTGTTTTTGGTTACTGAGAATATACAAGGTTATATTGATGCCATTTAAAGTATTATTTCTCCCCAATGTTCGTTATGAATAGCGACAAGGTTGCCCAAATGCGACAACGTGGAATTCCGTCAGCCCTATTAGCGAGAAATCTTCATTAAAAACTTTGGTATGTGTAGTTTTTCATGGTTTTTTTGCATAGGATCTTCTCAGCATTTTATTATAAATATGCTCTTTATAGTCTCCTGAGAGATTTAATTAACTCCTTAAGTGTCATGTAATATATTTTTTTTTAAATCCAAGAAGTTAGGTGCAACGAGAGATAGGAGGAGGAAACTTTTTTGTATTTATGCTTTCAATTAGGCCATCTGCATAACTTGAAGTTGAGAAGGCTGGAAATCTGTACTTGTAAATTCACTTTTTTTTCAGGGGTGTTTTGGTTTCTCCACATGATGGCAGTTTTTCATGTTGGTTTTTGTTTTTGTACCTGTGCCCTACAAAGTTACATTTTTCTCACCGACATAGAGCAGTTTGGACAATGATATTTCAATTTTTCATTTTTCTTGTTATATTTCTTCTGGGAAGATTTGCAAAAACAGAATCCTGGTATGTCTCATGCCTGAGCTACACAGTGAGATTTTGAATAATTATCTGGTGGAAATAAACAGCTTTAATGGTAAACTAACATAAAATTACCCCAAAATGTTCTGACCGAAATATTTAACTCCGCTACTACATAATTTATTAGTCCAATAAAAGATTATGTAAACAAATTTCTATGGGTGGTCTATGACAACAATGGAGATATTTTATGATACCGTCTCATTAAAAAATAAATCCTGGACCTGTATCCAAGTCCATGCTGTTTTGGTGTTATTTACTTGTGAAAATGACTTAATGTTTTGTACTAGGTATTTTGAGTTGGCATTAAAGTACAGAATAAATAGTTGTTTATGTAATTAGCCTTTAATTAGGGATGTGGGGTGTTCATAACTCCACAAATGAAACTTGGCTGGTAATTAGGGAAGCATGTTGGTCACACTGTTGAGCGGCTTGTTACCTTCATTCAAATTGATGCACATTGTTGCGAAACCGTTGTTCGTATTTTCAGAGATATGCAACAATGTACACCACGTTTTAATCCCTGAGTTGCTGATAACTCCCCACCTACCTAGTAGTGCTGCATTCTGTGGTACACACTGTATATCAAGATGCCATATGAAGAGTGGCAAAAGGAAGGCTGTTGGAGGAAGTTATGAATGAAGATGATAATGATTGTTGCATGCCGTAGTTTTAAGATTCGGGTAACAATGAAGAAGAAGAGCACTGCGAAGAAAATGATCATGCAACTGCAAGTGATCAATCTGATGCTGGGGAAGATGTAGCACCTGCTTTTCAACAATACCAGACAAGTTTATGCCTGGTAAGGAGAAAATAACTAAATGACTGACATAAGTCTAATGATATCGGAACCAGGAGGCAAAATATAATAACTCAGCTTTATGGTGCCAAATTAATTTCTAAAAGATGCAGTACTGCTGTACAATGCTTCGACATTTTAAGTGATTTAAAAGATCTGTTCCTTTGTTAACATCTGTCTATTTTTAAAATGGTTAAAGCTTTCTTATTTTATTAATTTGAAATCGTAGTATGTACGCCAATATTTGAAACCATTTCCCAACATGTTATTGATCTATCAATTATGGATAATTATTGGAGTAACTTAGTTATTAAAACTGTACTTAAATGAATTAAAGATTAAATACAATGCGTAATGAATAGTAAACAATTTGTTTTAAGTTCGTAACCTCAATAGGATACATATTTATGTAGAGTGCTATGAACATCTCACCTTCCTGCTTATGTGCGTATCTTCCAGTCTCTGGCCGGCCGCTCTAACAACTGAGCTACCATGGCCAACGTGCCGACATGGCATTAAACTCTCCAACTCACTCGCATTTTCCCCGGTAAACCACACAAGGAGATCTCAGCTCATATGAAATAACATACCTTAATGGGACTTAACAAATGGAGAATTAATGTGCGGCCAGACGGAGACCGGAAGATCCGTGGTTCAAATCCCGGCTATGGCATTCAAATTCTGTCTCATTCTACCCATTCCAACCTTGTCCTACACTCGGCTATTGTGTGGGAGAGCAATTAATCAGATTATATACGTGTTACATACATCGTTTTGTGCAATTTTAGCGTTAAAATGCGTAAAATAATGAAAAAAAAAAAATCAATAAAAAGTATGTGTCAGAGATGGCATAACATGGTTTCCGAACACTTGTTTCAATACTTATAGAGGAAAATGGAAAGTAAGTGTTAAACTATTGAAAATACCTGACATTTCAAACGAACCCAAAAGTGTTCAGAGTTGATTAATTCCAGAAAAATCAAAAGATGTTTACAGAAAAGAATATGAAAAGTTTTGTGGATGGAGAAACGAAAAATGCATTAGTTTGACTAATGAAATGGTTCTTGTGTTTGAATGTTGCTGAACTTGCGAGACTGATATTTTAGGTTTTTTGGAGAAAATTTTGTGGCGGTAATGACTTCATTGCTGTCCTGTTGCCATGGTAATTACGTAATTCCTTTTCTGGCACTATTACCAAAAAATGGATCAGTTTGCTCGACCTATGTCGTCATTATAAGCCGTTTTCATGTTAGGATTGTATAGTTTTTTTCAAGGGTGAAATATTCAAATTGCACAATTCACTTTACGTGAGCTCCTTATGCTTACTAAACGTGCTAAGTTTAAGGGAAAGCAGTTTTCTCTCAGGTGAAAACACAATAGACCTGGTTGGACCAGAAATATTTAATAGCCCCTGAAGAAACAGAAAATAATCCAGATATTGTGTATTCCAACCCAAGTGCTAAAGAAAAATCTGACTTGGAGGGTAACATGTTTACACGTTTCTTGCTCGATTTACTGTCTTCTCTTATAAAAAGGGACAGGTCAAACTTTCAGCAAGCAAACAATAGATGGTTCTTTTGATATCCCCAGAGTATATTCAAGAAAGAACTTTGGTCCAAAACGCAAGACAAAACACACTTCTAAGGAAATGAAAACTCCAAGAAGAGCTCGTCGTCATCCTCTGATGAAGAAGGGAATGAAGGAAAACAAAATGACACGATTTGCGGTTCTTAGAACGTTAGAAGTAGGAGTAGTAATCCTCGTTCAGGAAAATTAGGCGATTGATTCAATGCCAAGAAATATCAAAACAAATGGCAGAATCCAAGCTACGCTGGTGCCACTGCACAAATACATTTTGTGAGCGCAAATGATCTTTATATCATGACTTTACAATCTGATTTCATAGTGTATTCAAATATAGAACACCGCGAAGTGTGGCAAGGATTGGATGATGTGTTGAGCCACCAGCCATTAAATTTTGTATCAACCATAGAGTTTAATTGGTCTTTTTAAGTTCTTTGTGTCAGTTTAGACTATAAATTATTGTAGGAACACATAATAAGGTTCTCATACTGTTTATGATAAAAGTCTTACGTTTGCGTACACATTACTTTCTCTACTCGTATTTTACAAACCATACATACAAATGCTTATTCTTTTAAGCATGTAACTTTTGTTAAACCTTAATAAGCTTTTGATAAACTTTAATTAACAACATTTTGCATTTTGTTGTTAACACACAACAGTTACAGATTTAATAAGCGAGTCACTAAGTGCTGGGTTTGAAATGTCATTCTCTTTTTTTGTAGTGTTTAACGCCCGCTTTTACTACATACGCACCGCAGGCCACTGATGATACATAGAATGTAGATGGAGCACCGGTAGAATGAGATGGCGGGGGAAACCGGAGAACCCGGAGGAAACCCGCCCAGGCGCCGCTTTGTCCAACACGAATCCCACATGCGGTTGCCTGGGATCGAACCCGGCCCGCATTCCTTCTCTTTGTACGACCATAGATAAATATGATTTAGTGCATTCACATGACCTTCTGTACTTAGTCTTCTACATACGATTATTATAACGATTGATGTTTTTCATTATAGATTTATACAGTTTGTTGTATATAGATAAAGAATATAGTAGGCTAAAGTGAGAGTTATATTCTTGTGACAGCTTTGAGACTTCTTGCTCCTTGCATGATCACAGGAAAAAGCGAATAGCGACTTACTATTTGAAGAAAGTATAAGTATTTGATAGGTGCGATCTATAACAAAGAATATTTCGGCAATGGTTAACCCATACAAATTTTTATTCCACATAAACGGTGAGCTTTAACGAGATCTATACATATATACAGGCTGGAGCGTACCAAAAAACCTGGCTTATAGTTGTAGATGTAAGAAATATAAAATACTAAGTTTCGTTTCGGTAGGCTTAATTGTTTTTTAAAAACGTTCATTTTCTCGTAAATGTAAATTGCAACACTGAGCTGTCCTCTCACATCCTAATGACCTATGTTGTATTAGACGGGCGTGTGCTTCCAGTCCAGTACTGACTCAATGTAAACAAACCGCCTGACCGGCGTGTTGTTGTTGTTGTAGTGTTTAACGCCCGCTTTTACTACTACGGCACCGCAGGCGGTGACACTGATGATACATGAAGATGGAGCACCGGTGGAATGATATGGCGGGGGAAACCGGAGTACCCGGAGAAAACCCGCCCTGACGCCGCTTCGTCCACCACGAATACCACATGCGGGTCCCTGGGATCGAACCCGGGCCGCCTAGGTGGTAGGCGAGCGCGCTAACCGCTCGGCCACGGCGCCGCCTGACCGGCGTGTGCCATCAGATATAATCATATAGGCAAAACACTCGGCCCCTCACCCCAACACCTATTCCTGTCCCCCTTCCTGCATCCAAACTCAAGTATGCAGGAAGAAACCATGCCCACAGACACAAAAGCTTGAAAAAATTAGAACACCTTACATAACTGCACAGATAAAGTCGCATTAAGCGGCTAGGTGCTGTGCAGATAAACATACCGTGCTGGAGAACCTGTACGACCTGTTCTCGAATGCTGGAATGCTGTGCGTTTACGTACCGCTGAAGCTGTCACTATCTCTGTAAATCTACACGTAATGTTATACTTGAAATGTGTGAATGCAACTGGAATGATGCATTCGTGAAGTTATAATGAAGATTCAGTTTTCCGTGGTTAATAAAGCAGAAATAAAATCACAACAATAATAGCAATAATAAAAATAGTAATGTGCATTATTAGGAATATTTCAATCTCTTTAGGTCAGCATCATTTTAACCCTAAAATATGTGGTTTCGATTGCTTCATTTTTCTGCAGCCTGTTATCCTCTCATTAGAATAGTTCTTAAGTGGTCTCATTTTTTGTATGGAAACATTAAAATGGTTTTACTTGCTACATTTATAAGGATATATTACTAATTTACAGCACTTTGTTGTAAGTTGTTTGCGAATTTGCTACCACAATGTTTTTGCTTATTCCTTTTGTTCTGTAATTTAGGCGACGTTAGAGTTGAAAATATTTAAAAGTGAAATAAACCTGTAACACTCGTTTCAGATGTCTAAAGCTCTAAATTCTCAATGTTTACCACAAATAATACGGACATATTAAAGAAAATAGGCTCTCTGTGATGGAATTTTTCAACTAAAAGATTTTCCATGAACAAGACAGAAGCTGAAACATATCCTGGATATCATGTTCCAAGTGACTGAACTGGAAGAAACAACTACACTGTACCTCACATAATATGACTATAAGTGTTAGGCGAAAATTAGTGTTCCATGAGCTAAAAGGTTTAAGAAAATAGCTCCAGAAGCTAGAGGACATCCACACCTATAACTAAGTTCAGTCTTAGATTAGATTAGATTAGATTGCGTTCTGTAGGTTCAATGATGGTCAGTCAGACCTTGAACATAGAACATGTCAAAAGCATTTACAATTAAATGCATAAAAAACATGCAAAACATGTATAGGTTTCATGTTTTGCTGTTAAATACGAGATGAAGATAATACTTCTAGTGCATTGACACTTACATAGTTATTATACATGTACAAAATCATGTTACTTGGCTTTTACAGACTGTGTCATTGCTTCAATGTTTACATTTTTGCTTGTATGAAAAAGCAGTCCAAATTTATAGCTAAGTAATACATTCTAACAGGTTACACATGTACATTTAGCTTATTAGTAAACAGTATTCTTACTCATGTGTTAAGTGTGTCAAATTTAAGATAAGCGACCTCAAAATATTAACTGTGCACATTAATCATAGCATACCTATTTTAATTCTTACATAGTATGTAATGTACAGAGTAGACAACATTTCAATTATGTTCATATATACAGAATATCTATTTACATCCTTACTTTTACATAAAGCGTGTCCAACATGATAGGTTTGTCCGCGTCAAAACAAACCCATTGGACCAGTGCACCGTGGTACAACACGGTAGTAATGCGTGCAGGGAAGTAGTCCCATCCTAGGAATCTGAGTTTTAGAATGAATTTATCGTTAAATGATGCAATATTCTACACAAATACCTAAGAGGTTAATTCACGCTGTATACTGATAAACAGAACTACAAGTCCCAACATGCAACTCGTCTGAGTGCCTAATATCCGAGTATTGTTTACAGCCAGCAGTTTCTATTTAGAATCATGGCGGACGGCCGCGGTGAATTTGCTCTTGCGTCTTCGTCGACTTATGTAAAACATAAGGCGGGCAAACGATTGACTAGTTGTGAAAAAACAATAGTGTTGAACGTGTATTATAAGTTATGTGAGAAATATCCAAATGTTCCCGTCAAAGAAGCAGCGAAATTAACTTCTGAGTTCACCGGTGTTTCGAGTACCAGTATAAACAGTGCTCGTAAAGAAAAATAATAATTATGACATGCCCATCGTTTATTTTGTTGTGACTATCAATCTTGTCGTCTCTAGTTACATGTTAGTCACTCTTTGATTTGACGGAATAAGGGATCGTTTCCTTTCTGTTACGTACCACATGCACTCACTACATGGTTGTGACAGTATTTCTGGCGCGAATGGCGGAAGGATGCATTATAACTGTGCACTGGCCACATGGGTTCAGTTTCGCGCGGATCAACCTTAGAATGAATAGATAGTACGTCTATCACGTCCAAAATGACTGCACTAGGAGGAACAGTTGCTGAGCGACGACAATCAATACCGACAGTTACACGCCGTTATTGTTGCTTCTTCCACAGCACTTCCACCAGCAACCACACTGTCCATAGAACTGCAATTGCTTCCATCCGAAAATTTATGAGTAAGAATGAGGCAGATGACGGATGACTATTGAAACAGTGCAGAAGTATTCCAAGAATCACATTGGTAGAAATATATCTTCGATTATCCGTTTAAACACGTAAAAATACAGCCGTAAAAACCTTTGAGGCGGGAGTATCGCCTTACCGTAACTACACGAATAGATTAGAGTGCTATTGCTGGATGAATGCCTTCAATTCCTCCACACTATTTCGCCTATCTTGTTCTCCACAGATCTTTATATTCTTTAGACGTTGTCTCTTATCTACCAACATTATTTCATATGTAGGAAGATCACTACCCGTTACTACGTCTCCAGGATCCTTTTCCACGGACAAATTGAGGACAAAACTTTAGTGGCAGTTCCAGTTCACAATTGGTAGGTTAAGGGTAGCTCGATGTTCACCTATCCTTGTTAGGACTTAACCGTTTAGAAATGGGATGGGGCTTGGAGGATGAAGCGAGACAACGTTGTGAGAGAGCAAGCTTTCCTCTGCCACGGTTACCGGTGAGGGTGTAAACACCCTTGAACACTGATGGTGCATGGGTTTTCTCCAAAATAGTAGTTTACTCATGGGTTATTGAACATTTTGGTTTATCCAAGCATCTCTTGGAGACCTTAAAAGTGCTAGCTGCTGGTGGAATTGCTCCTGCGTCTCATGTGGAGTTATCTGAGGATATGATCTTTAAGAGACCAAACGAGATGCTATAAGTGTCTATAACTTAACAAATAATAGCTGTAAAAATGACTATCCAATGAAAAGTCAGTATATTGTACCAACATAGCGAAAAAGTTCCGAACCGGCTGCGCGGAGTTTTGCCTGTACGCATCCTCGGCGCTCCTTGCCGTCTGTCGCCATCATAGAAAGGCGCGGAAGAAACCATACAACGTTTTTAAAACTACTTTTAGAGGTTTTACTTACCAACCTTACGAAAGGAGATGCTGAAAGTGCCCACCGTCGTTTTCCACACATTTTTGGCACATCTTTAGGAAACTATCCATCACTCGCCGTAGTTCACCTTAAGAAATGCTGGCGTTTCCTGGCGGATATTTTGTTTTAGTTCTTCCAGGGTGTGTGGATTTGTCTTGTACACTTTAGGTTTTAAGTTACCCTCCTTTGTGAGAATTTCCAAACCACTTTGCCCACAACCTTTACACAACACATTATTTAAAAATATCTGGCATAAAATTTCCAAGTCAATTATTTCATTCACATCTTTCTCATTTACTTCTTTTAATAAATTAATGTATTGCTCTTCATTGTCTTTAAGTTCCTTGGCAGAGCTACTTATGTTAGCTGGAATTGGGCCTACCTGAGGTGATGTAGATTGTAGGTTGGGACTTATATTATTTGTTGATGCAGCTATTTTAAGCTTCCAACATTCTCCCTTTTCTTAAGCACTTTTAAATTGCTTCTTCTACCCAGTTGAACATATAAATGACACTTATATAATGCAAACGCAAGATAAAAGTTCACTAATAAGTTGAATCCCAAAAAGCACGTGTAATAAACAATATTGTATTGAGAAACAATAGCTTGCTACTATCTATCGTTAAATCACTGAACTTATGGACTCAACAGACTGATCAAGGCTAAAATGTTCCTTCGGAACATTAACCATCTCTCAGTAGCGCAAAATTTGATTGTTATATCACAATTTGGTTTGAGAGTTTTCATTAAGAAGTGCCATGCGCACTTAGAATATTTCAAACCGGTGTTGAATAGGTTTAACATTTAGTAAACCATATAAATGATATATCATTTTAAAGCTGAAATACCACAGATTACGCCAAAACAAAAAACAAAATTTCAAAATTTTTTACACTGCCTTAAAACACTGTTTCCTGTTAGAAGTTAAGTTCTTAAGATTTGATCTATCAGTGTAAGTGCTCTGTTTACTATCATAAGAAACTAATGTGTTGCACTCACATGACTTTCTCTATTCTTGTACTAACTACTCTTACAAATTCTTAATTCTCCATCTTGTTCTTGTTAGTCGAGATAAGCATTTGCAGAAATTATCATATTACTGATTTTCTTGTAGGAGCAAGGGGAATGTGGGGATACATTAGACCTTGAGCAATAGTCAAATGTTTCAAAGCTTTCAAATTCCGTTATGCTGCGCTCTCTCTCTCCCTCCCTCTCTCTCTCTCTCTCTCTCTCTCTCTCTCTCTCTCTCACACACACACACACAAACAAACAAACAAACAAACACACACATTCTAAAAATGCATTTTTGGATTCAGGGGACCGAAAATATATAGTTCTGCTGAAATCTCGACCTCGCATTTTGGGATTGAATACAAGACTTACTTACGTAGTAGAGAAAGTAAACATGAAGTGAAAACATGTAAAAGTAGTACTGAAAGAGATAATGCTGGAGATATTCTCTGCCTCTTCGTGACGTTATTTTATGCTGCCCTATTTTTGGCAGATCTGTGAAAAAGTGGATGTACGAATTAGTTCTATAAAGCACGGAAAGTGGTAAAAGCACAGTGGGGGAATCGTGCCTCTCGTGTTACGGGCAGTGGTGAATTATGGGGTTCCGGTTCAGCCCATCTTGTGTTGAGCTCATCGCTCTTCTAACCACGACGGACATCCCTCTCGCCTCCCTCTAACAGAACGGAGATCCATTTACTACCCCCAGGCTTTTCAAAACCCACCGCGTTCGTTAGGATATTCTAGTCTCGTTAAAATTATTATTTTTAAAGTTATGGACATATTTTTTGTAAACAAATTGTGTCCATATAACAAAGTGGAAATGATCACGTATTCATGGAGTGTTTTGGTACTTTGAAAACAGAATCTCAAGCCTAACATTAAAACGTATGTCGGTTTGGTGTTTTAGGCCTATGTCTCATTCTGGGACATAAAAGTTCTCAGTCATTTTCTGCTCCGTTACATTAGTCAATGTTGTAAAAGTTATTTCGGTTATGTTCTTATGAACAAATGGGCATGATATTGGTTAACTCAGAAAAAATGCCTGACTTTCTCTCGCTGCAACAAATTCACTTAGGTCAGTTAAGTATTACAAATATTATTCATATAAAACGAGTCATTTATTCATGTTACTTATTCACGAGACGCATGTGGTAAATATTGTGACGCCGGGCCGTCGAGCGGGAAAAAGCATTCAAGCTCGGTCTACCTGACGCAACTGCCCTGTATGCGTGTCTAACAACAATTGAAGCGGCTACACAAAAAGGGAGTTTTCTCTGGAGCCTTCGAGAAAGATCCAGCTGCATCACTGCCAGCATGTTTGAAGGAATTAGCGAAGGTGACGTCATCCGCAATATATAAGGAGGATAGAAAACAGCAGATCAGTCGGTCATTGTGTCAGCGAGTGCGACACAACTGCGCACGCGTGTGTGTCCTCGCGAAAGATACGTCAGTCGTCGTAAAGAAGATTCCAATGGGCGTTCGAGTTATTACAACGTCGTAGTGGGTGTATGACAGACAGAGAAAGCGAAAAAAGGTATTGAAAGGACTGAGCAAGGTTACGAAAAGTAATAGTTGTGAGTTATGATAGCACGAGAGGAAAACGACGAGAGGAAAACTGTGTATTTGTAATAATGATACAATTTCAAATGGCAAAAAAGTAATAGAAGAGTAACCGAAACGATTCTGTCGTTTTGATATAGAATTTTTTTAAAAATTAAGAAATGTATACTTAGGGTCGTCTCCTTAGCTCAGTGATACTGCTGCTACTTACTAAGCAGGAGACCCAGGTTCAAATCAGGATACCGACGTGAGGATTTTCTTCTGCTGAGAGATCTTGTCCGGGGTGCACTGAGCCTTGTTAGGTCTCTGAGAAGCCAATTGAGAAGCTACTTGACTAAGAAGTAGCGGCTCCTGGTTGCGAAGAGCGGCTGAAAGGGACCGGGATGCTGACCACGTCCCACCTCCAGTACTGCACCTCACACATTACTCCTGTGTTGACCAGAATTGGCGGACGCAGCGGCCGTGGCCCGAAAAGAGCTATTACACCGTGGGGTTAGAATTTTTAAACATATACTTTAGTTTCATAAAACACGCCGAAACAGCAGTCAACGTTTGGCTGTGTTAAAGTGTGTATATGCCGTTGCAATGGAGAGAGAGAGAGAGAGAGAGAGAGAGAGAGAGAGAGAGAGAGAGAGAGAGAGCGAGAAAGAGGCAGAGAAGCATTGCTACTTTCAATCATGCAATAAGTTATATTTTCGAAATGGGTAGCGCTAAGAAAAAAAAAGTATATCAGCCGATTGTGTATTTCAATGAAATCTTAATGTCTTCTGTAGTGAGATTTTTATCGGTTATGATTTTCCAGCTGAACAGGTATACAACATTCGGTCAGCACAAAAAGTATTTTACATGTATTGACAGAAAATCAAGTTGTACAATTTATTAGGCACATAAATATTTAAAACATATGATATTTCATTAAAAATCGTTAGCATCATATACGATTTGAAGTATCATATTTGAGGAAATAAAAAAGAGTGGTAACACGTCTCATATATGTAAAGGATAGTAAATTCTTGGAATCTTTGTCTGACATGCTTTAATACTGTCTTACTCAAGCAGCACTTAATTTTTGAGCTGTGTTGTTCACATACGGACAGTCAGACACACACGAATCTCTTTTTAAGAATGATTTTCTTGGGAGCAATTGGCCTCAAAATACTTGTAGCTGAAATGCAGTACTTCCTCTGGCTAATAAGTGATGAGAAAGTAAATAGAAATCTGAGAATTAGTTCCTGGAATGTGAGGACATTTAAAGATGTATTTTTAGACGTGGCGAATAGGCTTGCTAGGATCTGCGCGAGCTACGTCATGCCAATTGATCATAAACGAGACACTGCTGATGATTGATGCAAAGGGACACTATTTAATCACGCACTATTCCGCGATGTTTACTACATGGAACTCGGAGATATACTTACCTGAGATTCCTATGGCCTTATAAATACAAAAGCGAACTCGATCATAAATCACTACACAACTTCCAGCCATTCACCACGTCTAAAAATACCTCTGTAGGTACACGCAGGGAAGTTGAATGGTTTGAAAGAATAAATGGAAAGTAAAGATGGTAAGGACGGAAGTTAGAAAAGTGGCGAGGGTGAACATTGGTGAATTAGAGAGCGATGAAGTACTCTCAGTCGACATAGAAAAATATATTTTATTTGTTGGAAGTTAATAGGCGAAGCGTAGGGCATGAATATGCCTTGTCATTCTTCCTGATAAGCGTAGAATTTGGTAAAGATCAAGGAGGTAGTATCCTTAGGATGCAGGCAAATACTAGGAAGGATATTTACCTTACGTCCCCCGAATAACTCCCTTTCTTTTCATTCATTTTTAATTCTTTCTCTATCCGGTCTTTCCAGGTTGTAAGAGTCAACGGGGTCGCCGGTAGGATACGCTGCGGTGCTCTCTCTAGAAATGCAGTGTTCGGCTGAGGGGAGGCGCTGTGGTCATGTGGCCACCCGCCAAGGGAACTGATTGCTCAGCCGGACCTCACTGGTGGTGTTCTCTCTGTGGCGACCTGGAACTCCGTTGGGATGAAGAACTGCCTGCACCTGATAGGGACCCACTGTACCAGTTTTGCTTGGGATGCGTCCGGCCGCCTGTAGGGTACGTTCACATCATCCTTGCTCCCGGGGTCTGGCGCACAATAATCTATCGACTGTGCCGAAATCCCCACCGTGACAGACAAGACAAGACACTTAGATAACAGCCTTAATAAAACGCATGAACTTTGGAGAACAGAAATCACAATAATTTTAGTGATTGCGCAATGGAGAATTGACAACAAAGAGTTAGGGGAAAGCGCTTTGGTTGTCAGATGGAAAGCTGGAGAACCCGAGATGAGATTATGGAATAAATAGACTGCTTTGGGTACTTGGGAGATAATGCCACAAGCGTTGATACTTGTGTCGTTGTAAAGAAGTCAAACAGAAGATTAGGAGTGCAAAAGGGAGCTTTTGATGAAACAAGAAGATTTGCTGTGAGCTCTTGAAAGAAAAAGACTAAGAAAGGACTTTATGTGAAGTATGGCATTGTGTACGTGGCAAGGTGCTATATGTTGCTGTAATAAGCTTTTGTCCATCTTTTATGATTTCCCAGTACTGCAGAACTTCAGTTTAATATGCCAATGTGTCCAACCCATCACATTCTCATCAAAATTATTAGGTTAAGAAAACATAATTAATCTTTTGATGAATACATTTTTACTTTCTCTACTACGTATAGTAAGTAGGGAAAGTATTTTATTCGACTCAAAATGTCGATATCGGGATTACACCATAAATATTTTGAGACCTCCTGAATCCAAAAAGGCACTTTTAGGAAAAAGGTCCGACTGTGTGTCTGTGTCTGTGAGAGAGAGAGAGAGAGAGAGAGAGAGAGAGAGAGAGAGAGAGAGAGAGAGTGAAGAACATAATCAAACATAAAAATTGTTTAAAAACCAAGGTTGCTATTTAAGTTTAATATCTTTTAGGGATGCAGCACAAATATGATTCCACACTAAGCTACTCTTGACATGGACAATTCTCATTTTCTCCAAACTGGTTCTAACGATTTTCATTGAAATGCCAAAACTTTAAGATATTTTTAATGTTGTGGCTATAGCCTATGAAGTCCTGTTTACTCCTGATGACTTTTGCATAACAGGCAAGCCGGAAGAGATAGACCAAATCTTAGTACACAACGAATGTATTTTTTGTGTGGCGAATCATTTCTGAGATATTGTTATGTTATTTGTGTGAGTTTTGCAATACTTAAAGTTTTCCAAAAGAAAGATCTTTTTTCAGCTTTTTATTTCTTGGCAGTGCACACAGAACGAAATTTCAAAGCTTTAAAGGATTTGACTATCGCTCAAAGCCTACTGTATTTCCATATACCGCTTGCGCCTACAAGAAAATTAACAGTAATGTAATTTCTGCAAATGTTTATCTCGACTAACATGAAGAAGATTAATAATAATAATAATAATAATAATAATAATAATAATAATAATAATAATAATAATAATAATAATAATGATGATGATGATGATGATGATGATGATCATGATGATGATGATGATCATGATGATCATGATGATGATCATGATGATGATCATGATGATGATGATAATGATGATCATGATGACGACACTGACGCCGACGCCGACGGCGACGGCGACGGCGACGACCGACACCGACACCGACACCGACACCGACAATGACACCGACAATGACAATGACAATGACAATGATAATGACACTGATACTGACACTGATGATGATACTGATGATGATACTGATGATGATACTGATGATGATACTGATGATGATACTGATGATGATACTGATGATGATACTGATGATACTGATGATGATACTGATGATGATACTGATGATGATACTGATGATAATACTGATGATGATGATACTGATGATGATACTGATGGTGATACTAATGATGATGATACTGATGATGATACTGATGATGATACTGATGATGATACTGATGATACTGATGATGATACTGATGATGATACTGATGATGATACTGATGATGATACTGATGATGATACTGATGATGATACTGATGATGATACTGATGATGATACTAATGATGATGATACTGATGATGATGATGATACTGATGATGATACTGATGATGATGATACTGATGATGATACTGATGATGATACTGATGATGATACTGATGATGATACTGATGATGATGATGCTGATGATGATACTGATGATGATACTGATGATGATACTGATGATGATGATACTGATGATGATGATACTGATGATACTGATGATGATGATACTGATGATGATACTGATGATGATACTGATGATGATACTGATGATGATACTGATGATGATACTGATGATGATACTGATGATGATGATGATACTGATGATGATAATGATGATAATGATAATGATAATGATAATGCTAATGATAATGATAATGATAATGATAGTGATAGTGATAGTGATACTGATAAGGATAATGATAATGATAATAATAATAGTTCTTGTATTTGCATATCATATGGTGGACTCCTGGACTGCCAACCTGGTGATAACGTGCCTCATTTCGATATTTTCCTTGGTCCATCATGGTTCCTGTGCAGTAGAATTCTGGTTGTATTTCTTCTTTCTTCTTCAGTATTGCTAGGAGATTCTGTGAAGCGCTGGTGCTTGGTAGGAACACGGCTGTCTTGAGTTCCTCTATGAGGAATGTTGCCCTCGCCAACAGGTATACGAGTCTTGACTTTGTTGTTTTTGACACTCCTATTGGTGATTTCTTTATGTATCTCGCTTTTACTTCTTCCAGGATGGATAGATTTTTCATTGTTAAGTGAGGTCATATAATTCCTATGCCGTAAGTCAATATTGGTAAGATTTTTACCTTAAATAGCAGCATCGCCGTCTCTAGGCTGAGGGGTCTAATGGTTTTTATTCTTTCTTTCCTTTTTTTTTTTTTTTTTTTTTTTTCGTGCATTGCAATTATAGATTGCGTAGCTTTTTCTGTGATGTGTTTTGTGAAACATTTGGCGCTCTTTTGCAGCGTGAGTCCTAGATACTTGAATTCAGTCGTATTTTTAGTTTCCTTTCCCTTACGTGTATCTCCGCTGTTACGGGGGGCGCTTCCCCCGTTTCTGAAAATCATTGTTTTTGTTTTTGACATGCTAATATCCAGGTTGTTCTTGGAGCACCATTTTCTTACTTCATTGTTATATCTTTGGAACCAATTACAATGTCATCCGCGTACGCGCACGAGAATACCTATGCCCTCTCTATGGACAATTCTAAGAATTTCTTCGGTCGCTAGTATAGAGGAATAAGAATAAGAGTTTGTAAGAATAGTTAGTACAAGAGTAGAGAAAGTCGTATGAGTGCAACATATCAGATTTTTTATTTTATGTAGAGGGGATTTCCTACTGGGTGGCTCACTTGGTAAGCCGCTGGTCTACTGATCCCAAGGTCACGGGTTCAAATCCGGCCCACACCGATGATTTTTAAGTGTGCTTAAAAATGACAGCTCCATTCAGCAGATTTACTGGCGTGCAAAAGAACTCCTGCGGGTCGAAATTCTGGCACACCGGCGACGCTGATGTGACCCTGGCAATTGACAGCGACGTTAAACAACAAAATAACTTTTTTTCAAGCGATAGAGAAAATAAAAATAAGTGTAATAGCCATGAATTGTATATTAAGTAACTTCTTAATTAATCTGTGTGTTTGGAGTTGGTAGAACTGTTTAAATGACAAGGCCTTTTAACGCGTCTTAAAACCTTTTGTTTTTATATAGCGAACCACAAATTATAGACCGCTCCAAACATAGAGCTCCAGATGTGCGTTTTATACAATACAGACTGTACCAAATTGAGGTATACACACTTTAAAGCGTTATTTCTCAGCAATTAAATGAGGCAAAACTACAACCTTTGTTGTGTATGATCCAGAAGGCACTGGCAAAATATACAATACGTACATCGTTCTACATGTGTTTATAACAAACATGGCGGTGAGATAATCAGTCGATGAGCGTAGGTGGTTACTGAAGTGTTATTGGAAAGTGGAGAATTAATTGGTGTAATTATATGTACAGGACTAAGGAAAATCCACACATCTTTGAAGTAAATGCCGTAAATCTTCCAGGAGTAACGGTGTGTTGTGGTCTGACTTCCAAAGCAGTAATCTTCATCGAAGATAATTTCACGGGTCAGACTTACTTACCAATGTTGAAAATCATGTTTCCACGCGTTAATGATCTCTTTTAGAATCAAAATGACGTTATTTCCAACAAGAGGGGACCCCACCTCACTCCCATGTCACTGTGAGAAATGTTCTTGATCGTATATTCAATCAGAGATGGACATGACGAAGAGGAGTGACCAGTATTTCCCTCTCTATCTCCCGATTTAACCCCTCTGACTTCTACTTTTGGAGAACTTTAAAGATCACGGTGTACTTCACAAAATCACAGTCTTCTCCTGTCTAGCAAGGATGAGGCCTTTAGACCAGTCCCGTCCTCAATCCATCTTTGCTTATGTCTTCCTAGATCTCTTCGACCAATAGGTTTATAATTTAGTATTTCCTGGTATTCTTGAGCAGTCCATCCTCTATGTTCTTCGATTTTATCATGTATTTTAAACATGTTTAACTTTTCCCTTCTGTCCTGATTTCGTATTTTATCTTTTCTTGATGTCCTAACAATGATCTTAAAAATTTCATTTCAGCAGCTTGTATTTGACTAAAACCTTTGTCTCATTATCCAGGATTCACTACCATATAGGAGTGCTACCTTTATCTTATAACATTTTAGTTGTGCTGTTTGGTGTTGTTTTTAATATTCTTCTTAAAGTGCCTCACATTAACTGATTTTTAAATATTTATTTGATTTTGTGTATCTCTGTCATAATTAAAATAAGGTTCATATCCTAGATAATTAAAATGTCCAATTTATTCCAAAATATTGTTACCTAGAACTATTTTAACTCTTACTGGGCATTTACCTTGGAATACCATGACTTTCGATTTAGGAACAGAAATTTTAAAGTTATATTCTTTACACAGCTGATAGAGTATATAAATTGGAGATTATTTTCAGAGTTTTGAATAACTAAATCATCCTCATAGGCTAAAACTTGAAAATTAATATCCATTACCTTAACTCCTATTTGTGTACACTGTTCTCATGTATTTAAGATGTTCATATACAGGTAAGTGTTATAAGGTGTAAGTGATAATACACACCCTTTGAGTTAATACGTACTCTCTCTTCGTTTGTGACGTACTGAAGCTAAAAGCAGTGCAATAAATTTGTACAATTTATTATATGCACGGGATACCATGTTTCTGCAATACCTCCCATAGATTTTGTCTCTCGACTCTGTGAAAAGCTTTCTCCAGGTCGATAAATCTATATATTCTCTTTTCTCAGTTAACTGTCTAAATGTAAATATATTATCAGAGGAGGATCTTCCTTTTCTAAACCCACTCTGTCCTTCTAGGAATAGTGTTCCTGTAATTGATTTTATTTTATTATTCAAGATACCTACATAAATTGTGTACGTTGATCTCAAAATTCTAATGCCTCTGTAGCTTGTAGGTTTATTTCTTTCTCCTAGAAAACATTGTTACTTCTAACCATATGCTGTGGATACAAAATCACAGACACTGGAGGAAATGAGAGATTAGATTGAACATACCATCAATGATATTCTGTTAGCAACAATCCAGACGGTATATCGCTCTGTTCGACATCATTGTTGGAAGTGCATTGTGACAAAAGCTGGACGTTTTGACATGTATGGGCTCAAGGAAGTTTAAGGAATAGGACACAAAAAATACTGCATTTCTGTCTCATTAAGTTGTTGAGAAATAACGTTTCAAAGTGTGTATACATAAATTTGGAACTCTGTATATATGTATGTTCATTATTATTGTGTAGCGGCTCTTTTAAAACATACAACATGGAGAAAACGATGGAAATCGTAAGAGAACTCCCTCTTCACAAGGATCGGGTTATTGAATTAATTGCACATGCAAAATATCGATAAGCGGCTCGCCTCGCTTTAGAGCTTGAAAAAGGCAGTATTACTATTCTTAGAATAGTTTCTTTAAAGCATATTAGAAACATTCCTCTACATTCCTTTGTTCAATGCTTGCACTATATTCGGATTAGGCTGCCTCCGTGGTCTGGTAGTTAGCGTGCTAGCCTTCAAATCCTGGGTTCAATTCCAAGCTGAAGGGCGGGAATTTTTTTCATCTACGATTATTTACTTCCTCCCCAGGGTCTGGAATCATGGATGAAAGTGCCAACTTAACATAATAGCCAAAAATAATAGAAACATTTCTCTAAGCGATTGAACACCATTTTTTGAGCATTTGTTCCAAGAATAAAAAGCTGCCGATATGACATTAGATCAACGATGTCCAACGTTTGCGAAGGAAGGATTTACCTCCTTCCGCGGACTGTGCCACACTTTAACTCCCATTCGTGCATTATGTTGCATTGGCAGTTTGGTTATATGTACGTTGCGTTTGACTTACGAAAGCAATTTCAAATTTTGTGCAAAAAACATCTCCTCATCAGTGGCTTCTTTGGTACTGCTTACGTTTAGGAAGTCTATCAATATTTGGCGACAAAGTCGAAGTGTATAGCCTTAGAAGATACACCAAGTGATCGTCGCGCAACCAATTGCTATACAGACTTTTAGTATAGTTCAGTTTGGAGAAACTCTGTTCGAAAATGTATGTAGAGCTATACTCGCTGTTGTACACACTATTTTAGCAAATGTTTATTTCTCTACATACTGCATTTTAATCGACATAAGCATTTTCAGAAGGTATCTTATTCCTAATTTTCTTTTAGGTGCAACGGGAATATAGTAGGCTTCAAGTGAAAATGAAATGTTTTAAGAGCTGCTTGCTATGCGATGACCTTGAAATTCCGTTCTCTTTGTAAGGCCAAGAGATAATAAAAACGAATAACAATTTCCTATTCGAGAAAAGTATAAGTATTGCAAATTGAAACAAACCCTAAAGAATATCTCGGAAACGGTACACTAAAAAAAAAAAAAAAAAAAAAAAAAAAAAAAAAAAAAATAATAAGTATTTGACATAAATTGTGTTTTAACGAGATTTACATTTTTCATTTAGGAAGCTTTTGTCTATCTCTTACTTTCTACCACTTATGCAAAATCATCCAGAATGGAGAGGTCTCCTGAGGGCATTCCCAGGAAATTCAAGTTATGACTTAGAAACTGACATGGAAACGTATGTTTGTGTCCGTCACTGGATACTGATAGTCTATCCCTCCGACTGAAGGAGTGGAGTGAGGAATAGCTGCTCATTATGCCAGCGTCTTCAAAGAGACAAGGTTGGACATCGCAGTGTTAGAACATATATAAATATAAATGCATTTGGTACTGCGGAATTTTCGGATAAAAATCAAGGAAGCTGGTTGCTATGTATTACATTGGATTCCATAGAATTATATCATTCCTGCTGCTTCAAGGGGTATTTTACCAACTTTCTCAGCCGACGCCTATATGCCAGGGAGGGACCTGTGCAGAGCGTTCTCCCTTTGTTATTCGACCAAGCAGGGGTTGCTAAGAAAGCACTTTCTCTCCCTCTTCCTTTTTCTGAGTTTTCGTCCACCTCCCTTCCGCCTTGCTCTCCGTTGGGAACCCTAGGATTGGATTTTTTTAAATCTGAAAATGACGTTTTCGGTTTTTGAATTGTATTATATACATCATATCACCAGTGCGCATCATTGTAACCACATTGGTGCATTTTCCCCTCAGCTTTGCATCTGATATGGAATTTATTCCTTATATCTCAATTTTTCTGTGATTTGTACGTAAGTTTGCGTACATAATCTCAAATGTGTTAGCTGAAAAGTTGCCAGTTGCCTTATGCATTGGCTGACAAAAAATAATTTATGCTGGAAAGAAATGGAATTACAACATTAACAACTTCATAAAAATGTATTTCTCTGCAAGAAATAACAACCTCAATCAAATACTATAATTTATTTTCATGTTGTGAAACATCAATTGTAAAGGCAGTTTAAAAAGAACGAAATAGTTTGCTAATTAAAATTATTTAATTCTGTTGCCCGAGATTGAGCTAGAACATTAGAACATTGTGCTTTTGTACAGTCGTGTATTTATTTATATCAAATGTGCCAATTTTCGAGTAAACAGGTGCAAAATTGAAAAAGTTCAGCCCAGTGTCCCTTAGCTGCCAAAATCAATATATGCAAATACTGGGGAGGTGCAATGGGGAAGAACTCTGGGTAAGTAGGAAACCAATTTGCCATTTAAAGACATTGCTCGAAGTTATGTATTTATATGTGAATCTTCTAGAACTGTGCATGTAAAACACAACGCCACTGCATGCGCGGAAAGGTAAACAGATGCACACATCTCCTCCTTGCTACACATACGCTACCTGTGAAGATCAGTAGAGTGCCTCCCACAGCTATGGGGACTGCTGAAATGGAAGTGCGAGTACAATTATCAGGTAACGCCTTTGGATAAAAACTGAAGTACATACCAAGATTTCAATATCCAAGATTTGGATACAGTTATGAAGTAATGATAAAGCGTATAGTATCTACTGGAAATTTATTTTATGCCAAATAGGTATAAAATGCTATTGAAACTTTGTATTTTCAAAACCTTTCTATTCGTATAGGTTCCATTTTTTATAAAATCATTAATGGTATTCAAACGTTAAAATGTAGGATAAACTACCTTTGCTCAAGTTATTGTGTTCATTTCAAAGATCCTTCTATTTTCTCCACTTTCTCTATCTCTTCCTTTCCATGACTCTCCCTCCACCTACCTTCCACTCGTGTCTCTCTCTATGCAATGTGCAGATAATGTGATGTTCTGAAGACTGGCATCTTATTTTAAAGCGTAATATATATACATACAACCACGGAAAAAATGATTGAGCGCATTAAGAGAGCAGAATACTCGTATTTTGAAATCCCACGTCGTGTTGCAGTGCGGTTTACACAAGTCGATATTTCCAACATGCAGCTGAGTTTATTGATAGCCTGTTGCATATGGCTGTCGCATACACAATAGGCTGTGCTATTTGTGAGTCCGATCGACCATAACGTGTGGAATATACTGTGAATAAACTTAGGCTGCATGTTGGAAATATTGACTTGTGTAAACTACAGTGCAACACGATGTTCGATTACAAATATTCTGCTCTCCTAATGCGCTCAATAATTTTTTCCATGGCTGTACAAAGTATCTTTGTTTCAGGATAATCCAATTTACAACTCAGTATTAATGTTCATATAATAGTCAGTTGCGGTGTGTTTGACATATAAATCCAAAGAAGTTTTTCAATCCCTGATGCTGGAAAGGTCAAGCTGCCCAATGGGAAATTTCAGCATTTGGTCATCACTGGCAGATTATCGGAGTTCAGTTAACTTGTACATTATAACTCTGCAATTGACTATCTGTGTTAAATCGTTTGCTTTGTTTACTAAAATTGTATCTCCTAGTGAGAGTATATAGCTTAAAGGTGTGCATTGCCTGACCAGGCTATCGTGGAGAAGTTTAGAATACTTTCTGTATAGTCAATGCGACTATTCTGAGAAAACACTAACCGAGATGGTACCTAGTTTTAGTGAAACATTTGATTTCGCGTGAGTCGAATAGCGAGAATTTTGCTAGAAATAGCTATAACCTTCAAAGAAGAATATGAGAAATGCGTAGTGTATTTCAAACCGGTGTGATTTATCGCAATAAGCTACATGGCGAAATAGGAGTACCGTTTTTATACATACTGTGAGAAAAACGACGAAAGTTCAGCCTAGTTACTTTTTCCTTAAAAACTTTTGCGCAACGCAGTTCTCTTTTACTGACGTTAACACCGTCTACAGTCTTTCGTGATATTACAACTCACAACTGTTTTCTTCCCCTATCCTTGACTCACTCCTTTCTGTCTTTGTTCACTTTCTCTGTCTCTCAAACAGCTGACTTTGAGATACAATCACTCGACACTCATTAACTGCTTCACTATCTCCCTTTCAATATGACCGTGCACACACAGCTGACAAACACATACAAAAAAAAATACAAAAAAATAAAAACTGACTGCCTACTCTCGTTGCATCGCCGCGTTATATAGCGAGGATGACGCAACACGGACCTTTCTCGAACTTATACAAATATGCCAGCCGCCGTAAACTTATCGAATAATCTTGACGTCCCACGGTCATTGTTGTCACGTGTTCACAAATAGTCACACGATGCAGTCCGACCTCGAGCGCCTTTAGTACATTATGCACGCACCGCCAGTGTGTTGGGGCAGCCCAGACCCGACCGTTCTCTGTTGTGTGTCGCGGGCGGTGTCACAATACTTTTTAAGTTTTAGGTGTTATGTGAATTTTTAAGGATACTTTTTAAGATTATTGGTTTGTGTTATGTTTTATGAGTTATGCTAATATCATTAATGGTGATACAATGTATTGAAGGAAGTTTCAGAATACAAAGGAAGAGGTAAATTTTATGGTTATTAAATGTTGGTAGTTCGTTCCCGGTTATCCTACTATTATAAGAATTTGATTCTTCTGGAATCCTGAATCGTCACTAGTATATCTGAGAAATATTTGTGCTTGTTCAGTTATCTTAAGGAGGGCTGCAATTTTAAGGAACGGGGGTGAATTGGTCACGCAAGACATATTATTTATTTTCATTTATTGTAGTAGTATGTCCAAGTGTTTTCCAGGTTTCAAACTGAGAATGCGTGTTAAATGGAAAATAATTCCTTAACTATTCTGTCCGTGTCACATAAAATATAGCCCGTGCTTGAAAGCTTTATTCTAGTTCTTTATCTACATCGCAAAACGGGTCACAGAGATGCATTCACAAGTAAGAATGTCATTGGTTTGAGCAGAGTACACTGGTACATCACTTTCGATCTAATCTTTTCAATAGGAAAACCCTTATCGAAAGGATTTCTTACACAAGTCAGTCATAGACTGTCATGCCGCTATATACTGCCGATGGCAAGGATATTGAAAATCCTTACTCCTTTATCCTTATCCAGTCGCGTGTTGTTTTACAAATTGTTGGTCGTACGAACTGTTGTTGACATCTAAAATAAAATTAAATCTAAAAGTACAGTTCTCCATTCTTTTCATCATGAATTATGTACCTCATATATCTGTAAATACTAATGGTATTTTTGGTAAATACTTTATATATTTTCACACAAAATGTGAAATATTAAAATTGTCCTAATTATTTGTCATTGTAAAGGGAATTTATAGTTCTTAACAGCAATAAAAGCTTATTATCAAATTTTGTTTAAAATGTTTGCTGAAATTACTCAGTTAACTAAGTATAAGTATAGCCCCCTGTTCTATCATAATAGAGCGTTCATTTCGATGCGTGGCCGTATTACGAGGAATAGCTTGTCCTGCACTGCGTTGATTCGAGTAGGTTCCATGGCCGTGTGCCGGCTAATAGCCGGCGTGAAGTATTTGTCCAGAGGTTATGTTGTAAGCCACATATTTTAATTGTGATAATGTGTTGGCGCTGTTATAGTGCCAAAAAGTCTGGTATACTTTTAGCACACAGAGTATTCACGTATGATTCCTATGCACAACAAACTCTTGCAGAGAAGTGAGACGACGGCATTTCCCGCTGTTTGTGCACCTTACAGAGAAATGTCTCGTGATCTTGTGGTTATATTTACTGAAACGGAGTGTAGCAATCGGAAATAAATCGCCATGTTCTTACGGAGGAAAAACTCAATGACATGACTCAATGTCGTTCTGCGACAAATGTGTGGCAGTAACAAAAACACCATTTCCAACATCCTTTATGACGAAGAATTGTAACTATATCTTGCATATGCGATCTATGGTCTTGAATTTAAAGGACTTGAATATCCCGTTAAATTAATTACTTGGCAAAAGGTGGAAAGGAGTGAAACTTAAGTTAACTCATGGAATAGTTGAATCAGTGAAAGAATTTAAATATCTGGGATCGTTCTTCACGAGTCGGGAAACTGTACAGAGGATGTATATTAAAGAATGATGCAGGGTGGAGGAGCATTAAAGATACTCAATGGAGCATTATGGAGTAGGACATTAGTAACGGAAACAAAAAAGAGAATTCTTGGATCATTGTAGAAAGTATACTGCATACGGAGAAGAATGCTGGAGTGTGCTGGAGGGTCAAAAAAGTGGAGATTGAAATGGAGGAATAAGGTGGGCGGTTAGAATATGCAGGTTGTAGAAGAGAAGGAATGAGGATATTAGAAGAATAATGCATATAGAATAATGCCTAAAAATCCTGCCACAAGGGTCTCACAACGGTGGGTATAAGGAAACGGGACGATCTAGAACGTTTTGCAAGCCCGGAATATCGCGGATGATGGATGTGTAACAATCGGTTGAAGGGGACTGGAATGAAAGGTATAGATCGAAAATGGGAATAAAGGATAGCTATTAAAAAGTGAAAATGTTCTCTAAAGAAAGAAGAAGAATATCCAACTTTGGAAAACAGCGTGGTTCCCAGTGCTAAGAAAATACCGCGTGAAAATTCCAAGGGTACAAACAAAGACTTTTTTCACTTTATCTCTGTTTTGAGCTTAATTTCCGGATTTCGACTACACTACGTTTAGTTTTTACTTTCTCTACCATATAGGTACTAATAGCAGAAGAGGATGTGTTATACTCCACCCAAGCATTCGATATAGGGAGTTTTGAGGCCGACTACACCCTAAAAACGCAATTTTTGACAAATTTCCACGCATGCCCATGTTAACAGCATAGTTCAAAATGACATTTTGGATAAATACCAATGTGGTATTGGGATTCAGTATCCTACAACGTTCCTCCCTCCTCAGAAAAAATGTCCACCCCAAACCAAATTACCGTTTATATGATGGCTTTAAAATACCTATTGAAATATCTTTAATGACGTTTTATTAATATACCTTAAAATAAAATATTGAATTTTTGCGAAGAATCTTTGAATATTTCTTTATTCACAATAAATTTTGTATAATAGCTAACATTTTCTTCTACAAAGAGTGTATATTTCGTTCAATAAGCTACTTATGTCAAATTTCTTTTGCATTTTAACTTGTGACACCGAGGTTTTACATCCACTTTGGGTAAGGGTTCCCTTTATCAAAAAATAAAATATACTTTAAGAAAGATCAGCGCGCGCATGTTCGTGTTTACTACAGATGTTTCTATCTTATTCATTACCTTCCTCTCAAATCTATAAAATCGCCTTTAGCGTAAATCTCTTTTATCTTCAAGCATTAACTGCGTCTTACAACGTACTCATCTTTTACAACTTCCTCTTCATCACCGTCTTCGCTATTGCTATTACTCATCACCATTACTTTCTATAGCAATTCTAATTTGATGACATGGGACATTATGCGTTCCCTTAATTCCTCTTTAGCTCCCCAACTTAACACACGGCATAGTGCAATCAAATCACATACCTACATATGTCAAGGATATACTTAACCTTAGAATTATATTCAACAAAATATGAAATTCCTTTATTCCTTTATTCAGTCTTCTGATCATCACTGATCATCTTCAGTGTTACATAAAATATATGTAGACTTTTAATGGGGACAGAAATTTAGTGGAGTGTTCATGTTTATTCTCTGAATAAATATATTTTCCTTCTCGATTGCTTCTGTTATATTTATTTGAATTTGAAATCTTCAACTTACTTACTCACTATATATTACCAAAGTTCAGACAGTACTTCAGCACTTCAGAATACTTCAGTATTCCTATATTTCACCACGTGAGCTGTTCTTTCTTAACCTTACCGTGGTATGCCGATTTTGAATAATTTCTTGTTTCTTCTTCAGTTCTTAATTTAAGATGAGCCCAAAAATAGAGGGTCTTAGTAATATTTATTATCTTTTAATCTTATCTATATAGAATAACAGAACGTTTTTACGCCAATAGAGTTGTATGACTTAATAGGTTGCCTATTGTTGTCTTATTTGCTAGTTTTTCTAAAATATTGCCAATTATATGTCTAAAGATGGGGCCCAAATTTTGTTGGCAATGATTTTTTGGAAAGTAGAACATAACTATACAAACTATATGTGTGTATATATACACTATACTATAACTATATATACTACACATAACTATACCTTAGCGAAACAGCCCTTCGCGTGTCAAGGCTTACAGTCTGTAATTATTTTATTATATTATTAGGTTGTCCTTTATTATTTAGTTCATTTTACAGATTATATTGACGGTATTGAAAGATTCATCTACATGCATAACAGCTATTTGCGAAAATCCCCCATTTTCTATTATATACCGAAGAGATCATCTATTCAGTTAGGTTCTTTTCTAAAGCTGTTGATTATAGAGGATGACCCACATAAAGTGTTATAGACGAATATCTCTTAAATGGTTAGAAGGAAGAAAACCAAGCGCCAAAAAGTCCAAGTGCTATTTAAGTATTAGTGACATAGAAAATATTTCCGCCGGACCCCTTTTGGAGCTCAGCGGTGCCCACATCATAATTTTAAATGGAACCATAAAACTTTTCGTTTATATTTGGTTCCCTCAATAAACTAAACATTTTATTAACATTTCTAAAATATAGGATGCTTTGTATAGTACAGAATATACAGTAG
Source organism: Tenodera sinensis (assembly GCA_030765045.1). NCBI lineage: Eukaryota > Metazoa > Arthropoda > Insecta > Mantodea > Mantidae > Tenodera > Tenodera sinensis. The sequence goes on from CM060967.1 coordinate 73,009,987, forward strand.
TACAAAAAGAATACTAAATGCATAAATAAGCCAATAAGCACCCAGGTAATTATTTTAAATTCTTTTATTAAGTGCTCAAAGTAGTCTCTATTAACTCCTAAGCAATTGATTCTTTTGCAAAGGTTTTCTATAACTTCAATGATATACAAGGGTAATAATGTCAGAGACTTCACATTCTCTTTGGCTGTAGCTGCTATAAATATGGCCTTATGTTTTGCGTGTCTCCACAAAAACTGGTTCAAGGGATTTATGCAGAATACATGTAATGGCTTCAGTAGGTCCCATCCGCCTATCACCAAATTTCTCCTTTCACATTTCACGTATACATATTGTAAAATGTAGTGGTGCACCATCCTGCTGATGCCACACTGTTTCTTATCACACTAAAGGAGCTGTAATTGATGGTTGAAAAAAAATGCTAATATGATTCAACAGTAATTGCGCCTGTACAACATTAATTACCATATTTCTGAATTTTAAAGTACCACGGTAAATAATCAATATGATTCAAATATTATACGGTTATCGCGAAACGAGGCGATCGTAATTATCTGCCACATGGGCAGAGCGTGACGTCATTGCACGAGTACAGTGACAGCACAAACAACTGGGCACACTGCCTACAGTGCATAGTGTTTCTCGAATGTGTTCACAAGTTCCACACAGTAGAATGCCTGCAGCACGAAAATCGAGGTATTCACGTATTGCTGAACTTGTATAAGTATTTGTGAATGAATATTTTACTGCAAATGGGGACAGCAATGAATGTAAATTATGCAGCGATGTTATCTACAACGTCCAAGCGTCGACTGTACCTGGCCTCCTCTCTCATGACAAACTTATCACTCCCACTTCCTATAGTCCAAACTCCGCAACTTTTTGTTTCCTGTGTGGACGTTTGCTCTCTAATAATCAACATGGCCAGTGGTATACAGTACTACGTATATTGTGAGAGAGTTCAGATGGGTTTGAAACCACAATACGCATATTGTTTCATTTGATACTTCAATTTTCCCCTAAGATTCATGGCGTATCCTAACTTCAATGAAAACATACTACATAGCGGCTCAACAAGTTATTTGAGAGAAAACAAGGCTTTAATGAAAGCTGCTTAGTCTATCAAAGGAAACCAGAAATGAAAGACAAGTATAATGGTTCCATTAAATCTATGGTTGGTCCTTCTGTGTCCCACAAGAGCCCCCTGGGATTATTTTCCATATCATACTTTTGAAAGTCCCTGCTTCAGGAAGACTTATAGTTTGGTTTGCTATTCATACAAGATGTATTAATTGATAATACTTTATACGGGTCACTGATACTGATGTCCCTATCTAACGTAGCGTTTATAGTTCGTAAACAGCATTATTATTATTATTATTATTATTATTATTATTATTATTATTATTATTATTATTATTATTATTATTATTATTATTATTATTATTATTATTATTATTATTATTATTATTATTATTATTATTATTATTATTATTATTATTATTATTATTATTATTATCATCATCATCATCATCATCATCATCATCATCATCATCATCATCATCATCATTGTCACCATTGTCACCATTGTCATCACTGTCATCACTGTCATCACTGTCATCATTAGTATCATTATTATTATCATTATTATTATTGTTATTATTATTGTTATAATAATAATAATAATAATAATAATAATAATAATAATAATAATAATAATAATAATAATAATAATAATAATAATAATAATAATAATTATTATTATTATTATTATTATTATTATTATTATTATTATTATTATTATTATTATTATTATTATTATTATTATTATTATTATTATTATTATTATTATTTCGCTGTGGTGACAGGATTTGAGCTCACCTCCGTGGTCTCTGTCTCGCCCATTAGGAGATAAAGTTTCGCTTATAATGTTTATAAATTGTTCAATGAAATTCATATCTTGTGTTTTTATTCACCAAAGGTTTTAAAGGTGTAGGTATATCACGTTGAATTTTCAGTAGCTTTAATAGCAGTAGACGTCGCGTAATGCATCCTTTATTCAAACATAGGAGCAAACTCCTTCAGAGTGTATAGAAGAGAAATCCAATGATTCGCGAGTGCGCATACATTTAACCCGTTTCACTAGACAAGACTCAAATTTGTGAACAAAACCGCATGGAACGTATGGAATCGAGGAGAGTAATGCGAGAATTAATGGTGGGAGATTACCGTGCTGCACTGAGAAAGCAGGGCATAGTTACTTGTATGACATCAGAATCACAGAGCGCATTTCCTTATTGACATACCAGGTTTAAATTACATATTATGTTTATTTGAAGATGAGTTCTGTCACTGCCGTTGTTACTTCCTTCAGGTGTTTATTGCATAATACACGGTTATTCATAAGTCCGTGAAACGTTTTAAGATTTAAAAAAGAATAAGTAACAGATCGTGGTAAATGTTGTGCCAGTAGAGAGAGAAACTCTCCAAGTTTTTTTTATAATGAAAACTGGAAAACCCATGCTTAGTTGTCACGATTTATCGCTAGGTGGCAGTAGTTATCAATAATGAAAAAAAGGAAGTGTATGTGCCATTTTTCTTTGTGGAATCAAGCATCAATGGGATGGTTTATTTAGACATGCTGGAAACCTGGCTGATGCCTCAGCTGAATGACTCCGGCCGTGAAAGCATCCGACTACTCAGTAATGACTACATTTTTCAGTAAGATGGCTGTCCATCTGTTACTATGACGTACGAGCCTACCTGAATCAACATTTACCGCACAGATGAATCGGACGAACTGGACAAGAAGATAACAGGTTCATGAAATGGCTACCACGATTATCGGATTTAACTCCATGAGACTTTCCTGTGGGGCTTTGTGAAGGACAATGTGTAGGTGCCTCCGCTCCCTCCTAACCTTCAGGAACTTCACCACCGGGTTACAGCTGCCGTGGCTATGGTCAGCCGTGACATGCTGGAATGTGTATGGGGAGAGATGGGTTACAGCATTGATATCTGCCGTATCAACAAGGGTGGGCACATTGAGCACTTGTAAGGTATGTCACAAAACTTGGAGAGTTTCTCTTCATTTTATTTCAAAAAATTTCGTTATCCGTTGAGTAGTTTAGTAGTTATGAATTTTTAAAATGTTTTACGGACATATGAATAACCCTGTATTTGAAAGTGATTTCGTAAGTCAAGCGCAACGCACATGTTCCTAATCAATTTGCCACTGCAACACAATATATGTGTATGTGTTAAAGAGTGGCACAGTGCGCATATAGCGGAAGGAGGTAAATCCAACCTCCCCTAGTATTTTCCTATTTTACGAAGACAAGGCTAACGCCGACCAAATTGGTTTTAATGAGATACATTTATCAGGCTAATCACTTTCTCCTACTTTGTTTTTTTTTTTTAATTTTTTTTTTATTATTTTTTTTTTTAAATGTGACTCAGGGGTCTCCGTCTAGGGGATATGTGAATAGCGACCACAAGGTATCCAAGCTGAGCAGAACATTACTTCCACTTACTGGTGTTTTGCTCCTCACTGTAACTTTTCTATTTGACCTTACCTTGGTCATCTCTTGTTCTCTTCCGACCCCGATGCTATTAGGGTTCCCGAGGGCTAGGAAGTCTTTATTTTTCCAACCTCTCCATTTCTCTATAAAATATTAACCCCTAACATGCTGACCTGTCATGACATGTAATACGTCCTGTGATTGGTGATCAGAGGATGTGGTCGGTGAATTTATGTTGATAATTCTCCCGGTCAGGTCGGTGAGACCCGTAAACCAACGACAGGTGCGGTCCTCCAGACATTCTGGGGGTTGTGAGAGAGCGATGTGACCGCCAAAACATGAAAATATGGTGCTCTCTAAAAAGCGGTTACTATTACTGCTATTGCTCTCTTCAATATTATCAGTGAAAAATATTGGAGAGCAAGAGGATTAATAACTTCATTGTCAGAAATCCAGGATTAGCTAACAACAACAACAACAACTTTGTTTTTGACTTATGCCACATAATAAATGACAAATACTCCTTAATTGCTCTTCAGTCTTCACTCTAGAACTCATATATTAAGGAGTTAGGGGTAAAAATACAGATATTTTGATAAATAATACCCTAATATGTATCTACTAAGGTGTGTTAGTTGTTTTTCTCTTCGCCTAACAGTTTTCCTACAAACCAATCGCACAGTATAGCATATGGTGTTTTTAGCATGGTCGTAACTGAGCCTCGAAAGGAACAACGCCTTTCAGTATAGACTATCCATTTTGCTTCCATGTGTCTACACCTCAAGGCCTTGTCTCTTGGCCTAGCTAGTGGGAGTCATTGGCATTGCAGAAAGCATTCCAGCTCAGTTCGGGTGCAACATTCGTTACCGTGGGGCTAGCCCACTCTGCGCTACAGCTTCCGCTCCGTGATATTGAGGGAAATAAACACATATGGCTTGTGTGTGCCACGCCTACTTGGAGGACTGGACATACGAGTACTACTCTTCATAAGTCCACAAATGAAGAAAACATTAGTATATTTTATTAGAATTTCCTCTATTACCCATACAAATATCTGCATTTATACACATAACAGACTGTACATCCAGATATAAGATAGTTTGAAAAAAAGTGAATTAGTGGTTTAAATCCATTCTGAACACACGTCGCATAACTTTTACGCTGAGAATGCTGCGATTTATCTAGTTTATAAACTTTTGTGGTATAATTTGCATTCTTACCTACTTCACGGAGACTCTCACTGAACAAATCTACTATCAGATGCAATTCAATTAACACATACTGGACAGTTGTACTAACAGTTGCAAGAACCTTTAGACGACTAACCACTCAGTACTCAGGGCGTTTGTCATATGCAATCCAGGTCAAGGAACACTTGGCGCGCTCGCATGCAATGCATGCCTGCTTATCATCTTGCGTAGACTAACAGGGGCGCTATGTTGGACCTATAAAAAAATTGCATGTTAACCAATAAGTGGGCGTGGTCACCAGAAAGCGAGTGAGGTTAGTGCGCAAGACACACTTTTCCCCTGCACACTAAAAAACGGGGGATAAAAGTCAATTCTAGTTACGATGAAGTGACAGATCTATGAAAATAATAGACTGTCACCAATTGGCCTATGCCAATAAGGAGTATTGTACAGTCACATCACATAGGTGTTAAATAGTCAATACTTATATTGTAACTACATCTACGGCATATATCGTTTGCATAGTAGATGTAACAGCTTGCAGCAGATTGATATTGACGTTAAAATTCCAAGAGAAGCATAAAAACAACATTAAACAGTTAAAACCTCAAAGTAAAGCTTGGAGGCAAGAGGCGACTTCCTACACTACTGAACTAGCATTGCGGTTTATAGAGGTTTGTTTACCAGCTTTCAGTGGTGGCACAGTTATTAGTTATTACCTTTCCTTTAGTGCTGTGTTAAGAATATGGGTTTGAATATTTCGTTGCAGGCCAGTTTTTGTTTACCCTTTATTTTACTTATGATGCATTACAAATAGAGCTGTAAAATTACTGTACGTAACCATACACTATCATAAGTAAAGTTGATGGGCGTTACCTCATATCGATCGCATTGCTTACGTTTTTTGATCATGTTTTACTAGACTCCTCTAGAAATCGGAAGCGTTGAAACTTGAGCCTTCTCCAAACTGAGAGGTGTATATAAAGGACTGCTTAACTTACGGAATATTAGTATTTTTAAAAAGCAGTCCTGTAAGTATACACTTCAGACCGAGAGCACTGATAGTGATCAGGAGTAATCTTATTTTGTACCGAAAAGTATAATTTTTATTTTGATTACAGTGACCAAATTCATGTCCAGTGCTTTTGGAGAACATTATGTTTGACTTCCTTATTATATTTCTTTATTCGTTATATTTTTCTACTAATACTACTGATAATCCTAACATTTACTACCTCATTTATGTAGCATACCATAGCGATCAAACCGTAATTAAAAGGTGTAGTTACTAAAAAAAATAATAAAAAAAATAAAAAAAGGAGAAAGAACAAATCTAACGTGTTTACGCCCAGAGTTTCTACACTCGCTCTTGCAGCAAATATTCTTAAAGACGTCAATTGAATACTTTCTGTTAATCGAAACAAATGTTAGTACAAATGGTCTTATTACACTTTCCTTTTAGATACAATGGGAGTAGAAATATATAGCGATAGCCAAGTCTTTTAAGGGACAGTCGCTGTGTGATGGCTTTGATATTTCATTCACCTTTGCATATTCAGAACATAAAAATACAACCACCATTTAAATAAAGTATAAATATTGGAAAATTGAAACAAATAGCAAGGAATATCTCGGGAACGGTTCATTTCAAAAAAGAAAAAAAAATTGTATTTGACATAAATTGTATGTCTTAACGATATATGCAGTTTATCCCACCAGGATTCTGTCTATTTTGTTAAGATTTACCAATTATACAAAAACAATTTAGAATGAAAAGTACTTCTTAGAATATTCCTTAATTTTGTTTGTCATGAAAATATTTTAAAATATGGTAAAGGATAGTAATTGGTCGTCTGGAGTGAGCGATTTTCTTGAAAATCTTTGTTTCGCATCTTGGAAAATACCAAACTTTCTATTTATCAGATTATTCCAGCTATGCTGTTCACAGACACATGAACACACAGACACACACACAAGGAAAAAAAGACCTATTTACTAAACACAACATTCTTATTCAAAAAGTATACATCTCTAACTTTTTGTAGGAACACAATACATCCTACTTTCCCTACTTACTCTCCGTAGTGGAGAATCTAATAATTAACGTGTCTCACAAATACATTGTGTGAAAGCGAATTGTCAGAAACAATGTGTATATTTTTCAACAGTATCTCTGAATGAGGATAATTAAGTTGCCTTTATATACCGTGCGTTCTCCGACCGAGTGGACCGCGCGAGGACCAGCGCGCTCTCCGCCAGAGTTACGCGTAAAGGACCGGCAAGTCACGGGTACTGACTCCCCTCCCCTCCCGGGCTTGTACCATCCCATAGGGGCCGGAAACCAGTGGCTGGCCTTCAAATTTGGGGGACGAGATTTCCAGAGCACATTTGTTCCCCCTGCTGTCACAACGCTTGCCGACGCTTCCAACCCTAAAAGAAACCTATCGCGATGAAGAGTGAAGTGAAATTATCAATGTAACGAAATGGAGGGACAGGAAATTTGGGGGATACGGACATTCTTTGCAGTATTCGCCTGGCGATCTGAAGAAACCTCCGAAAAAACCCATGAGTTAGGAAGGTCGGCCACGGGGATCGAACCCTCGACCTCCCGAATGCGTGTCACAGACATTACCATCTGAGCCATCCTACTTGGTAAAACTTAAACCAAAGTTTGGAATAAAAAAGTCTGATGCATTAAAATAAACAGGGAGGTATGGAGCATTTCCCACAGATGGAAGCTAGGAGATTATTCCTTTCGAGCAAGATGGTCGTGATTTCGTGGGAGAAAATGCAGACGAGGCTTTTGAACTTCATTAGAATGCCTTAAAAATAGACGGTGTGGTGACCACTGCGTAGTGTACATAGATACGGCTTACTTGCGTTCTTCTCCTCCTGTCTGCTAATCTCAGAATGAGCTACCACCTCACGCTCTGCCTAATGGCGTGCTGCACCCCATCCCATGCACCCTCTTCCTGCTATTCCGACGCTTCGCTTCGCTTCGGGGACTTAATTTCAAAGAGAGCTTCGTACTTTTTATTCTTCAGCATAGACGTTCAATAGGACAGAGATGAGGGGTTGAAAGGGAGGTTACGGTTTCAAAATGGGATGAGGTGTGTAACATTCAAGTAAAGGGGCAAATTGCTCTCCCCGAGTCATGAACATCCACGGTGTGATTTTTTCAACAAAGCATACATTTTAGGAGTATTATACTTCCAGCGGATGGGGTTCTTTTCTTTACGTTTTTTTTTCTCTTCGGGATGTCTTGGGTTTGAAAGAAATGAAAACTAAGAAAGATAAGATCTCCATTTTCTTTACGCTACAGCAACAATCAACATCAACCACAGCATAACGTTTGTCTCCACTGGAGCTCAGTTGGTCTTCCAAAGCTTCTTCAGTCATGATGGTGCATAGGAAACATTAGTTTCCATTATTTTTATCGCCATTCTTATTTGTTCTCAGTTTCATTTATGCTCCTTTTAATTTTTCACTCGGGAATATATTTAAACATAGTCATAATAATTCATCTGAATCACAGGTTTAAAACCAGTTCAATGCTATGCTATGCAATTTTTGAGCAAAAGGAAAATACAATAACTGGATGAGGGCGCTTAATATAACGTGAAATGCCAGTAACTTCACCTTTGGAAGGTATGAGCTCGTAACAGTGTTTTAACTTGTTATTTACGAACCTATTAGTAGTACTGTATGTAGGAATTGGGGAGAGCTCAAAGTCCCTCGCACCTAAAGGCTCTTTTGTGCTATGCGCATTTTCTACTGGGAGTCGAGTAAATTGAACACTGGAAAAAGCCCATGCTAAGGCTGGGATCGAACCCGGGAACATTCCGTGACCGGGAACCAAAGATGCTACACTCTAGTCTACACGCCACGCAAGGATCAAGTACAAACCTGTCATTAATGAAGATACTTCCTTTCGTTTTCCTTTATCTGATTACCCTCCCCTTATTTATGAGTTACACCCCCTAGGACTTACAAGCAAGTGTCTGGGGTCAAACGCCTGTTGGAGAGCACAGAACCTATGGACCGGACAGAGTGAAGACCTGGAAGCGGGTGGTCAGCCAACCATCAGGTATGATAGTGAGGAAGGGGATGATATGAAATGCAGGAGAAATCGCTGATTGGAAAGATGACAATGGAGCAATTGGTGGAATGAGCGGCGGGGGAAATCGAAGAACCGGAGAAATCCCGCACTTCTTTCTTAATTTCAATCACTATCTACCTATACTCATTATAGGAAAAGTTTTGATTATTTGCAATTTTTTGAAAAATTATTTCCCCTATTTTTATTAAAATGCCATATGTTTAACATATTAGATATCTAATAAAATATATATCTTGAAACTTTCCGAACAGCTTGTGAGTCTGGTTTATTATGAACTTAATACAATTTATATTACACGAAAACCGTAAACCTTACCAGTGGTAATGTAATACTGGCTCCATAGCTCAGTCGGTAGAACACTTGCCTACTGTGCAAGGGGTCCCGGGTTCGATTTCCTGCTGAAGGGTGGGAATTTTTCTTTAACTAGAATTATTCCCCATCCTCCCTAGAGTCTGGAGGTATGAATGGAGCGTGGGTTTAATGTAATAAGTTAATCCAAAGTAATACGAGTATAAACCCAAAGTTCATAACCACCGATAAGGGAGTGAACACCATTGCTCTTGAGCAATTGTTCCAAGACGTCAAAAGTGGTCCATATACAGTTTGTTCACCAGGTCATGGTTGCTGGCATAAATGCAGTGAGTCAGTACATCAATACATCTGAAGCTGGATACATGCTTCTGATTGTACTTAATATTAGGCCCAATCAGAAGTCCAGCTTCAGATACCCCTGTCCACCTGGAAATTATTTATTAATGTACTGACTGGTTACATTCCTGCTAGACACCAATTAGCTGGTGAACATACTATACCTTTGATGTTAAAGGCAACATATAAATGGAACATTGAAAAAATGCTTTTTTCCAAGTAAAACCTTTTTATAGCGTTAGCAGTTTTCCAAGTACTTCATATTGAAACATTCCATGCTGATAGTTGGGAATTCTTTCCTTTTTATCGATTTCCTCTTTTTTCCATCGTAAGAATTTGTTACCACGAATAAATATTTATGATGTTCCCACACGTTTTGTGCCTTGCTTTACTTGAAATATTTCTAACGAAATATATATTTGGAGTAGGCCAAGGCAATTAATGATTTTGCATATTTTCCTTATGAAGGTTGAAACATTGCTTGCATATACGGAAAGGTATGGTATTGACTAACGAGTTAAATAAAAGCAATTTGTTGGGACATTTTTGTGCATTTTCTTACTTTTTTTACAGATAAGTCATTTTTTGGCAATTTTTAGATCATTTTGAGCATTTTAACACTTTTCCGGAAGGTTGGGTGATTATTTGTATTTAATTAATTTTTTAAAATTAAAATTCAGTATTTTTCATTGTCAATACAATTTCTTGGATATAAGTAAATGCTATGCTAACTCCTACCCCTATTTTACAAGGAACATGGTTAATGGACTTGCCCACACTCCCAAGGAAATTCCTATATCCAGGTAAACCAGCATTGTTGTGCTGTTAGGTGAGGTGATTAGTTCTTCCTAGCACCTGTACGAGCACCATAAGAGCAAAATGTCTAAAGTGAAGGGAAGTAATAGTGTTAAATTGAAGGCATTTGTTTCAAAATATGCAGAAAATATTTTTTTCCAAGGACAGTCATATATTATTCTGCAAGATCTGTGATGTGAGAGTGGCTGCTGAAAAAAAAACGTTTACGGTAGAACAGCATATGTCCAGGGAGAAGCATAAACATGGTCTGCAACGACTTGAAAATAAATCCAGTGTAAGCTTACAGCAGATGCTTCTGGGCGAAACTCGTTCAACATTTTCTCCATTTTGTGAGAAATTATGTGAAGCATTTTTATCTGCCGATATTCCACTTCACAAGCTGAATCATCCTAAGCTGCGTACTTTCTTAGAAGAGGAGACAGGAAAATTAATTCCAGTCCCAGAACATTGAGTAGAACCTATGTGGATCAGTGCTACAACAAAACTTTGCAACAAACAAGAAAAAGGATTGGAGAAAAGAATATATTCGTATCCATCGACGAGACAACAGACTCTGTAGGACGTTATGTAGCGAATGTTATTGTTGGAGTTCTAGAAGCACACAGGCCCGGAGAACAATTTCTATTACATTGTGAGCAGCTGGATAAAGTGAACTATTCAACCATCAGCTTAGTATTTGAGCATGCATTGAGAATACTTTGGCCTAATGGGATTCAAAATTCCAATGCATTGCTTTTTATAACGGATGCAGCACCCAATATGATAAAAGCTGCTGCTTCTTTAAGTTCACTCTATCCAAGAATGGTGCATGTGACATGTTTAGCGCACGCGTTACACCAGGTTGCGGAAGAAGTACGTGCAAATTTTCCTGAAGTGGATAAATTAATTGGATGTGTCAAAGTATTGTTGAAAGCCCCCTCTCGAGTTGTAGCATTCAAAGCAGAAGCTCCAGAAATTCAACTGCCCTTTTCACCTGTTTTGGCTAGATGGGGAACATGACTCGAGGCTTGTAGTTATTATTGCAAGAATTTTGACGTTGTGAAGAAAGTGGTTGATTCTTTTGATAATGCTGAGTCTGTGTCAATAAAAAAGATGCAAGAACTGCTGGCTGATAAAGAAATTGCAGGTAAACTTTCTTACATAAACACCAATTTTGGATTCCTTCTTGATGCAATAACTTCTCTGGAAAAATCCCGAGTGACATTAATGAAACTGCTACAAATAGTGGATAAAGTAGTGAATGATTTTAGCCATGCATGTGGTAAAGTGGGTGATGCAGTGGCAATGAAAATAAAGAAGTGTATTGACAAGAACAGGGGGTACAAAACATTGTGTTCAATTGGTAGTGCTTTGTCTGGTGAACAGTTTTCTCTTGCTGGCTGTGAGTTAAATCCAGGAGATGTTGTTTGCTTTCAGTATGCTCCAATCGTTTCCGTTGAAGTAGAGAGGAGCTTTTCCATTTATAAGTCAGTACTAGCAGACAATAGACAGTCGTCGTCGTCGTCGTCATCGTCATCGTCATCGTCATCGTCATCGTCATCGTCATCGTCATCGTCATCATCATCATCATCATCATCATCGTAATCATAATAAAAATAGCATTTTTATTGGCAATTCTTTATTTTTTGGTAACTTTTAACATTTTTGGTGTCATCTTTTTGGGTCATATTTTGTAATTTTTAGGTCATAAATGCATTTTTTACCAAATTTTAGATCATTAAATGCCTGGTCCTAATTATGAGCAATGCAACGTAATGTCAAGAGAAGAATAACTGTTTTGTCTACCAGGTACTTGGAGTAAGTAGGAAAAATATTGCATTATAGATAAAAATTCGATGTTGAGATTTCACCTGAGATATGTGTGTTTGTGTGTGTCCGTCTGTGAACAACATAAGGAAGAAACAAGAAGTCACTTAACCACCAAACTTGGTATTACTTACTTGGTTGCATCTTCGAAGGATGCAACGCGAAGATTTTCAGGGAAATAACCCACCCCCTTTACATGGATCATTTTCCGAACATTTTGATTTTATTAAATTGGCTCTAACGATTCCGGTTGAAATACGAATCATAACATATTTTTAAAGGAGTGAGACAAGGATGTCCCTTAGCACTCGCTCTGTTTAACTTTTATATTGAATACGTCATAAGGAAATGGCAATGTATTTTATTAGAACATTTTAGACTAGATGATCAGACAGTGATAGCAATTGACGAGGACACCTTACAAAGAGCATTTTGCAATTAGAAAAGATTTCAGCCGATAACAAGATATTTTTATCAGAAATGAGATGTATATGTTACATTTTTTCGAAATGTCCTCAGAAGTTTTCTTCATTCTGGATTACTTTTGTATAACTTATAAATCATTCTACCAAAAAGTACATATTGTTAAAACAAACATTTTGTGTCAATACATTTTTTGGAGTGAACCATTTCGAAGATAGTATTTCTTGTTATGTGTCTGAATTTTCCAAAACTTGAGTGGTCGTAACTCATTTTTATGCCTTGACCATACAGAGAGAACGGAATTACAAAGCTATTGCATAGCACCATCTCTTAAAAGATTGGGCGGCGCCGTGGCCGAGCGGTTAGCGCGCTCGCCTACCACCTACGCGGCCCGGGTTCGATCCCAGGGACCCGTATGTGGTATTCGTGGTGGACGAAGCGGCGTCAGGGCGGGTTTTCTCCGGGTGCTCCGGTTTCCCCCGCCATCTCATTCCACCGGTGCTCCATCTTCATTCCATGTATCATCAGTGTCACCGCCTGCGGTGCCGTAGTAGTAAAAGCGGGCGTTAAACACTACAACAACAACTCTTAAAAGATTTGACTATCACTTAACGCTTATTGTATTCCCACATTCCCCTTGCACCTACAAAATATTAGCAATGAGCTAATTTCTGCAAACGTTAGTCTCGACTAACATGAAGTAGATAGTGAAATAACAGTTTGTAAGAATAGTTTGTATAGGAGTATACAAAGGCATCCGAGTGCAACATATCAGATTTCTTCTGAGTATTATAATATTTAACGGAAATATATGTGAATTTGTGATTGATAGAGAAAGTTGTGTAAATGGATCACATTGGTTTTTTCAGGTAGTCTTTATTCAGTTGTTCCTTGTTACTTTCTCTACTGGTAAGTAGGGGAAGTATTGTATTCCACCCAAAAATTCAATGTTAAGATTTCACCGGAAATACCGTATTTTATCGCGTAATTCCCCCCTTTTGTTCTCGAAAAATTATGGGAATTATGCGAGTGGTGCTTCTAGGAATTCAGAAAGGAAGGGAAACCATGTAGTATTATGTAAACGTTATATAGGTATACAGTAATTTGTGAATGAGCTGGTTACATACCACGGTTTCATTGGGCCTACAATGTACTCTTAATGGCACAAGAAATACCAGTTTTTTTAAAACTCTTCTTAACAATATGACGGCTTGTAACAAACTGACGTCTGCAACTTCACATTTCAATTTTACATACGTTGTGACAATGGCAATACGAGTATTTTTGTGGCAAGCACTGCGTCCATTGCTGTCACTTTAGTTTAATGTCTTTTGGGACACGAAGATTTTGAAGAAAATAGCCCCACCCTAACCTACCCTTCACATGGAAAATTTTTCGAAAATTTTATTTTCTTGAAAATGGCTCTAACGATTTTGATTAAAATGTCATATGTTTGAGATATTTTTATGATGAATGAATTGCATATTTTAAATTTTTTGGTTATAGCCCCTGAAGTCTTATTTACTCTGGACGACTTCTGCATAACTGGTAAACCGTTAGAGATAGACCAATTCGTACTATACAACAAATTCAGATCTGGCTTAAATATACAATTTATGCCTGAATAAATTTTCTTGTAGGGTGAACCATTTCGGAGATATTCCTTGTTATGTGTGTGCGTTTCGGAAAACTTAAAACTTTCGTGAAATGGAACATCATTGTTCATTTTTTTATGTTAAGTGTGCAAAGGGAACGGAATCTCAAATCTTTAAAATATTTGACTGCTGCACAAAGCCTACTGTATTCTAATATTCCTCTTGCACCTACAAGGAAATAAGCAATAAGAAAATTTGTACAAATGTTTATCTCAACTGACACGAAGAGGATATAGCAATAAGGGTTTGTAAGAATGGTTGGTTCAAGAGGAGAGAAAGTCATGTGAGTGCAACACATCAAATTTTGTTATAGGTAATAAGCACATCTTGCTTGATCTTAAATCATTCAGGAGCAAAAATATATATTGAGCAAGGTAACAGGGATAGAAGAATCACTTTTCTTATGAAGACTATGATACGAAAATTCTCTTGACACCGGAGGTCGACGCACAGTCATTTGACTTCGGCAGTCTGACGCGTACAGATCAACTGTTTTCTTTTGAAATTTCGACTGGAAGACGCTTGGGAAATCACTTGGCGGTTGGGCGGGAGAGACGACCAGGTCAGCAATTAGTGTGCTGCATAAAAGCTAAAGTTTCTGTGTTAATCAACGGTCAGCATACCTCCATTTATATCATTGAGTTGTTTCAAGTATTAAAATTCACGAAAACATCTGTTCCTGTGTCATTTTTCGACCAACCCACGCAAACCCTGAGGATAAAGCTCATTAGTTCTACTGTAGCAGCCGTGATACAGATGCAGAAAGAACTTCAATAGTCGACCAACGCTGGAAATAGGAGCAGAGTTCCCAGGCTCGACGGAGTGTAGAACATCTGCATCAATTATAATTGTGACATAAGTGTAGTTTTGTCATTAGTAGAAAACATCACGTGAATGTGTCACATTAGAACCATTTTTTTCTATTGACATTTCTAATAATTCATATCTGCAGGGATGGTGCTTCAGAAAAGTCCAAGGTTCGCTGAGCTGAGCATTAGTTGTTGTATGAATGTAAGAGGAAAGAACAACAAAAGCCCTCTTGAAAAGTGCAGAGAAATGACGATTCAGACATCCTGTTTTTCCTCGAATAACCTCATTAATGGTTTATGTCCACCATGTTATTGATATTGTGTTGCTTTGGATTATTTTCTGTTCTGCTATTAGAGCTGTGCCATCGACACATTTTGTGTATTGTTTACGACTCGTTGTTTGTTATAGAACTAAATGTCACCAAATTCTCCATGTAGATTTTGAAGAGCTTGACGACGGCCCACAAGCCCAGATAAACATTTTCTATTTATCCTTACATATGTTCGCTAATTATGCCACACATTTATACTTTGTTATTCGCATCTTCTCCTTTTTTGGAGTTGAGCTGTTGTTCCAATTTACCTTCTATTTCAGAATGTAGGCATCAATTCAGTATTCTCAACCGAATATTTGGTGAATGATTTAGGACCTTAATTCACGGCATTTTGGGCACCACTTTACTTCCATAATTGCCGCCTATGTTTGTGTGACGTCCTCGTACTGTTCACAAAAAATTATTTTGTTCTTTAACGACGCTGTCAATTGCCAGGATCACATCAGCGTCGCCGGTGTGCCGGAATTTTGTCCCGCAGGAGTTCTTTAACATGCCAGTAAATCTACTGACATGGAGCTGTCGTTTTTAAGCACACTTAAAAACCATCGGTCTGGGCCGGATTTGAACCCGCGACCTTGGGATCAGTAAGCCAGCGTCTAACCAGCTGAGCCACCCAGACCGACCCGTACTGTTCACGATTCTCTATTTACAGCCATAGAAAAAAATTATTGAGCGCATTGGGAGAGCATAGTATTTGCAAGTATGTACCTATATACACATACGAGTGGTGATTCAAGACTCAGCCTCTCTATACATCCAACAGACAATAACATATGAAACAGAGATTATCAATAAATCAGCTGCATGTTGGAAATATCGGCTTGTGTAAACCACGCTGCAACACAACGTGGGACTTTTAACATTCTGCTCTCCTAATACTCTCATTTTTTCCACCATGACTCTACATACAACGAAATGTCTTTTTTTTCTTCACACATATGTTTTAATAGCTCAAATGGAGCTTCCCTTTTCATTTTCTTGACTACTTCTTCCATCACAATTGAAAATTATAGATTCCAAACTAGTCTTTCACAATCAAGTGTTATTTCTGGTATTCTCAGTCCTACTTAACGTTTATACTTTCAAATTTCTTCTGTATATTAGCTATTCTTATAATTCGTTATTTCACTGCTAATTTGTTTTATTCATTATAATTCTTCTCTAAATCTTCTATACAGCGCAAATATTTTATTCCATGATGCGCTTAATCGCACAGACCATATTTCTTCACGTTTGAATTTCATTCACTTTTCTTTCGCCTTGAACATTTTTACTTTCTCTACTACCTATAGTAAGTAGAGGAAGTATTGTATTCCAACCAAAAATTTGATGTCGAGGCCTTACCGGAAATATATGTTTGAGGCCCTCTGAATCCCCCCCAAAAAGCATTTTTACAAAAAGGTCCGTGTGTGTATGTCTCTCTCTCTGTCTCTCTCTCTCTCTCTCTGTGTGTGTGTGTGTGTGTGTGTGTGTGTGTGTGTGTGTGTGTGTGTGTGTGTGTCTGTGTCTGTGTCTGTCTATGTGTCTGTCTGTGTGTTTGTCAGTCTGTGGACAGCATAACTCAAAAACGAAAAGTTGGTTAAACACCAAAGTTCGTATTTAAGTCAGTCTTTCAAGGATGCGACACGAAGATTTTGAAGAAAATTGCTCCACCTTAAACTACCCTTTCCATGGAAAAATTTTTGAACATTTTGATTTTATTGAAAATGGCTCTAACGATTTTGATTAAAATGCCTCTAACGATTTTGATTAAAATGTCATATGTTTGAGATATTTTTATGACAAATGAAATGTATATCTTGAATTTTCTGGTTATAGCCCATGAAGTCCTATTTACTCTGGATGGCTTTTGCATACCTGGTGAACCGTAAGAGAGAGTAAATATTGCTGTTCAAAAAATGTATATCTTGCTAAAACACACAATTTATGTCTGAATATTTTTTTTTTGTAGGGTGAACCATTTCGGAGATATTGCTTGTTATTTGTGAGAGTTTTGGAGAACTTATGCTTCTGTCAAATGGAACATCGTTATTCATGTTTTATATGTTAACCGTTCAAAGAGAACGGAATTTGAAAGCTTTAAAAGATTTCACTATTGCTCAAAGCAATAAGATAATTTCTGCAAATGTTTATCTCTACTAACACGAAGAAGATACAGGGATAAGAGTTTATAAGAACGGATAGTACAAGGGTGGATAAAGTCATGTGAGTGCAACACATCAGATTTTTTCCCCTTAAACTTCTGTCTACTGTGCTATAGCTTATTATACCCAATTGTATACTGCCTGCTGTTCCAGATAGACGTCACTATAAGGAAAACACGTTTTCTACTACTTTGATTTGTTGTCTATATCCGTTGGGTTATAGTGGTGCGCTTATTTCCAGGAGTCGGTAAGCTCTGCCTCAAACTACACTTCTGAGTGTCTTACTTTATAAGTCATACCCGTTTGACCAATAAAATTACTGTTTTGTAAACGCCCAGATTGAAACAATGGCAGTAGCCGGAGTTTTGCTTGTCACATCAGCGAAGCCATAGTAGGATTGGATGCTCTACTCAGTCCGGTCCACCAAAATGTTAGTTATTGCACGCTTTCTTCTATGAAAATATAACCTAACTCAATGTGAAATGTTTGTAATTTTCTTTGTAAACACTGTGGACTGCCAAAACATAACAGTAAAAATTGTCAACTTTTCTTAGGCTTCCTTCCACTCCATTAATCCACACACTCTATCACAATCATTATCTCTGTCAAGACGTTGCTCTCAGCAGAGTGCAGCTAAACTTCCCTTTTAGCAGGCATTTGCTGTCGGATTACTGTCGGCTTGGCATCGAAGCGGAATTTCAGAGGCCTAAGTTTGTTGAGGAATCTGTTGAACTCTGTGTAGCATAAGAGACTAGATCCTATCATGTTGTAAAGTAAACACTTCTTTTGCTCTTGCTTTATGGAGTGATCAAAGATGAGTTTGTGTACGTATCTTTGTTGATGCTATATTACTCCTTTTCACTAAAGCTGAGAAATATATTCTGTCAGGCTAATATATGCACAAGAGGAAAAAGATAATGTATATGTTCCTTCTCTCTTTTTGGATATGTATGACTCAAATCTCATGAAAATCTACACAAAGAAGAAAAACTTCTTTGACTTTAATTCTGTAACATAATTGAGACGTTCCTAAATAGGAAAAACGCTTATTATCTCCTAACCCCATTTTAAATGCCCATGTTTAAATATCGTATGGATTTTAACTTGAGCTATGCATTCAAATTTTTTGTCGCTGTTTTCTCACTATTCATATTTTCAGTAGTTTTCTTCCTGTAAAGTGTTCCTTCCTTCGCAGCGCAATGATAGCGGTTCTGGCTCTGGCGCGGAAGGCCTGGGTTTGATCCCCGGTACCGGTGTAGAAATTTTTCCCCCGTTGGGAGGTCTGTACTTAACCTCCTTAGGTCCCTTAGGCCAGCTGAACATGTGACTTTTTTTTTTTTTTTAATTAACGTCCTCCAACATTGTGTCATTTCGGACGAATGAATGAAATGAAATGGGTGAAATGATGCTCAAATAAGCCCGAAGTCCATGGAGCTTTAAGTTACCCGACATTCGTTTCCTCAGGGTAGGGAAAACCTCGGAAAAAACCTTACCCGGATAACTTACCCTAAGCGAACTCGTGACCTCTTGAACGTGAGGCAGACACGCTAACCATCACGCTACCCAGGCGGGCTTGAACATGTGACGTCACAGCGGGGAAGAGGAAAGACGTGCGCGATATTGCAATTTTAATGCTGACTGTCTCAATTACGGAATAGTCACAGATTATAAATAATTACATTTCGGCTTTATGGCATATATATATATATATATATATATATATATATATATATATATATATATATATATATATGTGTGTGTGTGTGTGTGTGTGTGTGTGTGTATATATATATATATATATATATATATATATATATATATATATATATATATATATGAATTCTAGTTTACGTGAATAGTC
This sequence comes from Tenodera sinensis, assembly GCA_030765045.1. Classification (NCBI taxonomy): domain Eukaryota; kingdom Metazoa; phylum Arthropoda; class Insecta; order Mantodea; family Mantidae; genus Tenodera; species Tenodera sinensis. The sequence goes on from CM060967.1 coordinate 73,029,312, forward strand.
ATGTTACAACGCAAATAGAACAGAAATTATAACTATTTTGCCTGAGCCAGAAGAGAGTTATGCATAACAATTAAGTGGGCATTTTCCGACATTTGCCGTTTCGCTTTTCTTTAATTAGTTTGTCAATGTTAGGGCGTAATGTACGGCACATTTGTAACCGAAGACTGCATGTTAGATTGTGATCTGACAATATGCTTCGGGATTTTGACTTAGAAAGGTTTGTAACAGGAAAGAATTGTTTGCACACATACGCAGAACGAAACATACATACTATCCGTGCAACAAGAAATCTGGTTTGAGGAACATTCTTATAAAAATCAGCCAATTCTTCCTAGTGTTTATACTTGTCCTTCAGCAAATCGTCGCACTGTAACTTTATCCAATCAATTTGCTGCCTGCTAGAAATATAGTTAACATCCAGTGAATACGGGGTCGCAAAGACCTGAAACGTAGTTGACAATGTTTCTACATCTTGAAGCCTGGTCTCAAACTGGTGTGAAACACGGGGAACTGAACACAAACGCAAAACCACTACACAACGTCAACAAAAACACAAAATAGAAACAAAACTCGCACTAACGCCGTTAAGATCCCTCAAACAACAAATAAAAACCCTCAGACTAGGCTGAAGAGGGTCTCCCTAAACAGCCCGAGCATGTTGTAAACATCCCCAAATAACATTAATTTTCATATTCATTCAGTTTCGTGCAAGTAGCGCCGCTGATCTATGCAGCACAGCAATACACCGCTCTCGCCTGACGTCACACGAACATTCAAGCTGGCTCTTCGTTTAAATACGTCACACGGCCCAAAGTTGTCTTCCCCTGATCTAAGCATAGTTCTTATTTTTAAAAACAAAAGTTACAATTTTAGGCAAAATATGGACATTTGTAAGTTTAAATCTTTTTGGAGCCGAAACTAAAGCAGACTAGGAGTTTTAAAAAACAGATTTGTTTTGAATCTTGCGGATAAAATATTACAGCAATGTTTAAACTTTCTTGCCACGAGGCATTTTTTCACTGAGGTAACAAAATGTATACAAATTTGGTCATAATCTCTAAACTATTAGAGAAAATTGAATGGAATTTAGGCTACAACATGTTTGCATTACACTTATGGTATAAATTTTAAGAATCTTGCGTTATTAGGTGAGAATTTGAAAATTTCAGTCAGACATAACTTTAAGGTAAAGTTGCCGAATACGGGCTTAGGGACCGTGTAACGCAGGGTGCCAACGCAAAAGTAGTCAGCAGTGGTAGCACATACGTTGCAGGACGTTGGGATTGTGTAGTTGGCAATGCGTATCACATCAGAATGACCATAACTTCCCGCAATACATGTACATAGATGACCAATAAGGTGGGAAACTATGTATTCTCATTCAAAATGGCAAATTTGGGCAAGTTGCACATGTGCCATTTCATATTAGGATGAAACAAATTAATTGATGAATCACATAACCTGAAATAATTATGGAATCGTAAGTTCAAGTAGTTGTGCAGTACGTAAATAACCTTAAATGGGAATATATTTCATTACGTACGTTCATGAAACAAATGCATGTTGTATGTGGCAAGTATTGACCAACGAAATGCTTTAAACATCGGATTTTGCTGGAAATAACTGTCGCAAATTACAGGCGATATTTTAAATAATGTTAACAGTCAAAAGGAATGAGGAAAAAGGAAATATTCACTTTCTGCTAGCGTTAGGTCTCATTTGTTTACATTATTTCACCATTTAGTTGACGCTTATGTTCAATTGTTTCAGTGTTAGATAGCGCTTTCGTTCCATTATCCGTGTTCCTCTCTGATTCGTAGTTGCCAACCTCTTTGTCTAGTAGTGCATTTCTTCATATCAAGTTGGCATGGTTTTTCACCATTGCGCATCACGGAGCCCGTATACGGCAACCTTTCCAACTTTAAATAATAAATGCTTCATATGACGGAAGAGTGTAAAAAGCAAACTACGAGCAACGACACGTAGTAACGAGCTAGTAACGCATGCGCTTCATTACAGATTCCGACAAAACAAGAAATTCCACCTGCCGAAAGAAGATTGTGTGTGTGAGCTGTGTAACAAACACTGTGAAGAATACCATACACAAATCTGCAAAATGAGGAAAACTCAATAATAAAACTGGCTCTAGCATAGTATTCAATTGTACAAGTTTCTCTTTACACATTGTGCGCTTTTTATTCAATAGTAATTCAATATGAGGTTAGAGTATTGATCTACTTATATGAACCATGTAAATACTGATTAGAGCTTCTAGGGTTACCAGCCCTATAGTATGCATAAAATTGTTGAAACTTTTGACCATATTTAACTCCAAGGCCATCACTAGGAAATGAAAAATAAATCACGGCCTTTGTTCAAGTATTCCTGTCCTCAGTCGTAGGATGTTGTCGCTATTAAAATTACTTTAATTTAATTTCAATTGCCTCCTTTACCAGTCTGTCGGAATGTCGGTTACTGCGGGTAAAGCAGACGTCATCAAATAAAATTCTGTGATCATTGTCGAGACTATGATTTTTCTGGTTGTAGTAGTCGTAGATTGCTCCAGCAATTTTATAGATATTACACTACTGGTTACCCGAGAGGCTCTAATTAGTAATCATCGCCGTCACAGCTTCAAATCTTATGCACGTGAATACTGGTTTACGTTTCCATGTGTTCCAGCTGAAATGCTGTAAATGGTGCAAGAAAGTTAATTTAAGGAAGTGGATAGTTTTTAATAATTGAGGCGGTATTCCATGTGTAATAAGTAGAGCGAGGATAAATATCCCATCGCTTTCAATGTTCGCGCGCTCGTACTATACACGCTCCGTGGTGACTGGCAGACGGCGTAGTACAGGAGTTCAGAACATGTAAACAAACGCGCAGGGCTGTGTAAGAAGCCCTAGTCCATTTACATCAGTTCATATCGTCATCTATTCGTTCCTCAAAAACATTGTAGTGAACAATAATACATTTTTAAATTGTTCAAAAGTAAAACTTGTCATCTAAACAATGTTTATACAGCGAGAAACTTCTCTCAACGTCACATGATGTAACGGGAGCAAACGTAAGATATTTTGCATTGTGTTCATCATACGTAGATGACATTTTGTCTAGCTGTTGTAAACCAATTTTATATGAACCATTGTAGCGTAGCCAGGATCATTACATGATTTTACATGATCTATTTTGCATATGTCTTAAAAAAACTCCGATTGAAGTGACAAATGGTCGTGTTCTTTATTCTTTGATGCTGCAACAAGTGCTTTATGTTTTTGGTATTACAATGTTGCTTCAACAATTTCCGTTTCTTCTTGGAATCTCTAATTTGTGAGTAACATAACTTCCAGTGTATTGTATCGCCATTCAGTACGAAATTATTTCTTCCAAATTCTTCCAATAACTTATTTAATTTACCATCACCTAAAGCTGAAGACATTATTCACCTCGTATGTAAACACGGATCGCACAGAAAATAACACCCCCTATCTGTACGGTACAGCTGTCATACTGAACCACAGCACGCTGTTCACCCCTCAGTCCGAGGTAGCAGCGATGACGTCAAGCAAGCAATTCGCCGTGCAGTCAACCTGATTTCTTCTTCAGTGGATATATGTCCTCGCTCTAGTAATAAGATACTTACAATTTAACTATGTATTGCCATATATCAGAATAAGTTTCATATAGTACAAGAATTCCTCATTTCACCAGAATACAAGAACGACAGACCAGGCAGTGACATACTGACGCCAGGAGTAATACAACTATGTAGCACCTTCTTTGTAGATCTATTCTTCTGCAAAAGTCATAAAACACCCTAAATCATTGGCAGAGCGTCTGTTAGATTGGCAGTTATATGACAAAAAGGGGGGCAGTATTTCGCACGCCTATTTGATGATAAATCACGAAGCAACTAAATATGAAAGATACCGCATTTTAGGCTACCAATAAATATTTAATATTTTTGCAAGCTAGAGTAGGGAGGTTTGAAATAGTTTTAGCAGGGCAGTCTGGCTACAACCCTGCAGAGAACACAACGTAAAAGTATCTTTAAGTGATAGTGTGAAGGTTTCAGTGCTACAAGACAAGATACGAACAGGAAAGAAAAATTGTACGCTACAAGATACATTTTGGCATTAGACTAAATTTGAACTGCAAGATTTATTTCGATTCTTTTTGGGCGTCAGGCTAAATTCTATCCAAGATTCATTTAGGCTATATCGTCTTATGTTTATTCGACTATATACGTTCTTTGAGACGATGAAGTGAGGATCAGGATACCGAATCATTTGGCATATTTATTTAAAGTTGGTCTACATTTACAGTGTGCTGGGTATTCAAGTTTTAGCTGCTGAACATAGTAATAAAAGTGCAATTAATTGTTTTCCCCTTAATTTAATTTATTAATACTTCTTTCAATCCACTCTCTGATAGTATTCAGTTTTCCCACGACCTACTTAAGCAGTCTCAAAAATAGCCGAGGTAAAAACAAGAGGACCCAAAGGCGAGAAGAAGAGAACTGTTAATTTAACACTAAAATAAGTAAATAAATAAATATATAGGCGCCTTAAATTCTAACAAATACCGCTGCATAATGTTGCATGCTGATATGCACATAAATAAAAAGGTTATTCTATGCGAAGCTAGATATGTATGCTCCTAGAACGGCTGTAGCAGCCTGGGATGAATCTGCAAGTTAACATTTACGCACATATAATTACGACTTATGAGTAGGTAAAAGTATAAGAAAACGAAATTGTAAATATTGGAATTATATCCGAGCACTACCTTAGTGATATCTAGAAGCCCCATAATTTTCGAATTTTATTGACACATTCTTTTCCAGTTAAAACAAAGTCTATGTCTATAGATTTAATACATACGGTCAAAACATTATACTAATAAACTAATTAAAATAGTGACAATCATGTTTTATAACCTGTACACCTCTGCATCTCTGTTCGCATATTTATAAACGTGCCATGTTATGCATGTAACAGTGTGTGAAGTAACCTTAAAAATCTGATGTGTTGCACTCACATGACTTTCTCTACTCTTGTATTAACCATTCTTACAAACTCTTATTCCTCTATCTTCTTCGTGTTAATTAAAATAAACATTTGTACAAATTATCTTATTGCTCGTCTTTTTACACGTGCAACGGGAATATGGGAATAAAGGAGGCTTTGAGCGATAGTCAAATATTTTAAAGCTTTCATTATTCCGTTCTCTTTGCACGCTTAACATATAAAAATGAATAGCGATGTTCCATTTGATAGAAGTATGTTTTGCAAAACTTATACACATAACAAGGAATATCTCCAAAATGGCTCACTCTACACACACACACGCACGCACGCACGCACGCACGCACGCACGCACGCACGCACGCACGCACGCACGCACGCACGCACGCACGCACGCACGCACGCACGCACGCACGCACGCACGCACGCACGCACGCACGCACGCACGCACGCACGCACGCACGCACGCACGCACGCACGCACGCACGCACGCACGCACGCACGCACGCACGCACGCACGCACGCACGCACGCACGCACGCACGCACGCACGCACGCACGCACGCACGCACGCACGCACGCACGCACGCACGCACGCACGCACGCACGCACGCACGCACACACACACACACACACACACACACACACACACACACACACACACACACACACACACAAAAAACTATTTGGTCATAAATTGTGTGTTTTAGCGAGATGTACATTCTTTGTACAGTAAGATTTTGTCTATCTCTTATGGTTTACAAGCTATTCAAAAGTCATCTAGAGTAAACAGGACTGAATAGGCTATAGACAAAATTCAAGATATACATTTCATTTGCCATAAAAATATCTAACATAAAGAGCCATTTTCAAGAAAATAAAAATTTTCGTAACATTTGTCATACAAAGGGTAGTTTGGAGTGGAGCAATTTTGTTTAGAATCTTCGTGTGGCATCCTTGAAAGACATTAAACTTAAATACCAAATTTGATTTTTAACCGATTTTTTGTCTTTGAGTTATGCTGTCCACAGACTGACATATAGTCTCACAGACACAGACACACAGACAAAGACGCGGGTCTTTTTCGAAAAATGCTTTTTTTTTTTTAATTTTTGGGTTCAGGGGGCCTCAAACATATATTTCCGGTGAAATTTCGACATTGATTACAATACTTGCTCTACTTTATAATACGTAGTAGAGAAAGTAAAAATAGGAACTCTCATGTTAGAACAGCCCTGAGGCAATAAACGGGTGCATATTGGGCTGTGATGAGCTATAGGGGAGGAACACGTAGGGATGGAAAATCAATAGATATGTCGATGAGAGTATATCCATAGATATGCCTCTAGAGTGTCATTAAATATCTTTGTTTGTATACCCTGGGATGAGTATGCTCTTTTGTATTTCAGTTGTGTACATGATGTTTACTTACCCAGTGGTTTGTCCTGCCTGAATATAACGCGGCAAAAGTAAATTTAATATTTCTGTCAATCCCAAATGGGGTGGGGGGGGGGGCTTTTACAATTAGGTTAATGTTAATAGATAATAACAAAACGGATCAAGACGAGTCATTCGTTCTTTTTTTACTTTCTCTACTGCGTATAGTATGAGAAGTATTGTATTAGACCCAAAAATTCGATGTCGCAATTTCACCAGAAGTATGTGCTTTGAGGCCCCCTGAATCCAAGGAAAAGAATTTTTAGAAAAACGTCCGCGCGCGCGCGTGTGTGTGTGTGTGTGTGTGTCTGCGTGTCAGTCTGTGGACAGCATAACTCAAAAACGAAAATTTGGTTAAAAACGAAATTTGGTATTTAAGGATCCGACACGAGGATTTTGATGAATATTACTCCAACCTCAAGTACTCTTTACATTGAAAATTTTTGGAAAATTCCTATCTTCTCAAAAATGGCTTTAACGATTTTGATTGAGATGTAATATGTTTAATATACTTTCTCTGGCAAATACTTTGAATTTTCTGGCTATAGCCCATGTAGCCCTGTTTACTCTTGATGACTTTAGCATAACTGGTAAACCGTGAGAAATACACCAAATTTTACTATGTAAAAAGTGTAGATCTCGTTAAAACACAATTTATGTCAAATAATCTTTTATGTAAGTGAACCATTTCGGAGATATTCCTTATTATTTATCAGTATTTTGCAATCCTTATAGAACTGAAATGGAAGGTCAGTATTCATTCTTTTATCCCTCAGTCATGCAAATAGGACGGAATTGCAGGCAGTACTGTTAAAACATTTGACTATCGCTTAAAGCAGGAGTCGGCAAATTGGTCATCGCGATTACAAGAATGATGACGTCAGGAATATGAAATCCAACATGCGTTAGAGACTTTCTTACTCCGCCACTGCGGCTTCCGAAACTGCTTTTTCGAACCGTACATTACATATGTGTGTCCGGGGTGGGTTCAGACTCCTGGCTAAAACCGTTCTACTGCATTCCCCTTGCACCTACAAGAAAATGTGAGTGCAACATATCGGATTTTTTCATGTCACCCGGTATTGGAGTAAGCTGTTTATCAGAGCTTTTTGGGTTACTAACCGTGTAATATTTATAGTTACGCCAGATTTCGGCCATTCTAGCTCTATGGACTTCTTCAGCAAGAACGTCTTCCTGAAAAAGGCACAGGGCCAGAATGGCTGAAAGCTGAAGCAACTTTATAAACAGTACACGGCTGGTAATCCGAGAAGCTCTGGTCAACAGTCATTGCCGTGAAAGCTTCAAATCTTGTATTGATGTAAACTGCAAGTAAGGGATTAAAGTTAAGCATAGGAATGGTTTTCCTAGGCCATGAGTAACCTACAATTTTTACTCTAAGTAAAACTAGCTGTCCAAAATGTTGTAACTTTGTACAGTGTTTGACAATATAAGAGAACTGCAGTACACTGTAGTTCTCGACCAGATCCATAGCTCAATATGATTATTCAAAAAAATGGTATTGTTTATAAAGGGCTGCAGATGAATGTTAAGGGTAACTATTAGAATTACAATACTATTTGTTAGGGAAAAAAGGATCAGACAGAACTTGAAGGTGAAAGATAATCTACGATCCTGACATGTCATATCACTCAATGACTTAATGACAACTGGCGCAGAGGGACTAAATACCTCGACCGAAAGGCGATCATTTGTGCCTATACCCCTGACGGGGCCCTTCCCGGGAGAATGGATGAGGCGAATGGATTCTAGCGGCCGAAACGTTGCCACGACAGAGCAGGTAGCATTGCCCCTAAATATTCCTAGATGGCTTAGCTCTCCTCCCCATTCGGGCTTGTATCATCCCATGGGGGACCCGGAAACCATTGGCTCGTCTTCCAATCCGGGAGACAGTGTTTCCTGAGGGCATTTATTCCTCCTGTCGTACTGCTTCCGCGACGCTCGTTGACGTTTCCAACCCTGAAAGAAACCTAAAGGGATGAAGGGTGAAATGAAGTGATTAATGTAACGAAATGGAGGGACAGGAAATTCGGAGGATATGGAAACCCTTCTCACCATTCGCCTGGCGACCCGGAGAAACCTCCGAAAAAAGCTACGGACCAAGATGGTCGGCTATGGGGATCAAACCCGCGGCCTCCCGAATGCGGGCCATAGACGTCAGCGCCTGAGCCATCCCGCTCGGCTGCTTGGCATAATGGTACAGTATTTTTAGCAGGTGGGCTTAAGAGTGCAATTTATAAGATATTGTAGAAGTAGCTATGGGAATTTTGTAAGTTGGTCTTAATTTTCATAGGTTCCTGCAGTATAAATTACGTTTTGTCTAGATAAAACAAGGAGTGTTGATTCGCAGTGTGTTAGAAGTTGAACACATGGGTTGAAAATAAGGGTATTGAATGTTTACTAATTTTCTGGAGATTTTATTATGTTTACAGATGACAAACCCTAAGTGTACGAAATTTATGCAAATGATGAACAGATACTCGTTGATAAAATTATTCGGCGATATCAGAGGGAAATTTGGTTATGTCTAGGTACAATATGCAACTTCGCCTTCCAATTAACCTTTAGGCTGGATAATATTTTAAAATGTGCCAACTTCTCAGTAGAGCCTTTGATGTTCATGACAAACAAAACGGGATTGAAACTTGGTGATATGAATATGTAAACATACCTAACTACAGTTATAACGCTTTTGGAAGTATCTTATAGCCTAGTAATATCCAGCATAGTAATACTTCTACCTGTGTTAACAAGTATACAATTATCCACATTGTATAAGCAACTTTTCAAAAGAAATAAATGAGAGCTTAAGAAGATCTTGGCCTTTAAAATGAAAGCACAGTCGAGTGTGAAAATTCTCAAAAGGGTACTAGCTAGAAATGGAAACGATTCCACAAAAGGTAATAAGCTATTCTTTTCTCTGAATGGCTCAAGTCCACACATATACAAAAGTAATTAGGCAAATCTTTCTTACATATAGCATTGAGAAGGTTTCGGTATCCACAAATTTCAGTGCACACATGTATAGAATCAGGATAAGGGTTATCCAGAGGTTCTGACACCATTTCATTCACGTCTGCAGTATTCGTTAAGTTGCAAAAATAAAAGACTATAGCGTACGATTCGTACTATTATTTATAGCTGGACCATATAACGCCTATGTGAGTAGTTCACTTTTACTGCAGTGACTTCAGTATCTTTCCACAGCGCACTCGCGGTGAATGACCTACTCAAGGCTATGTTTATTAGCTCCGTGAGCTTGTGTCAGTCACTGCTTTTCTAGAGTTTGTTCATCGTGTATCCCAAAATTGAACATTTATGCAAAACACCTGTGTTGTGGCTGAATCACATTAGATTGATCTTACTGTAGTGCTTTTTAAATGGGAAGAGTTCTGATCTGCAGCCAATGAGATACGTTTACGTACACAGCGTTGCAAGGTCATTACCCCCACTCTTCTCATATTTCTTGGCGCGCCAAGCCCCACTTAAAGGGAAAGCAATGTGACAACTCCTTCCCATTTGAAAAGCACAGTAGTCAACTGAAGCGCCTGCGAAAATACATAGATATATGTGCAGAAGTTTAATGAGAAATTTCCTAGCACTCCAGTGGCAGGTAGATAAACTGTTAGACATCTGACAAATAAAGTCGGCTTCAAATCGTGAACTCCCACTAAAGCCTAGCACAGCTAGAGGTTGGACAATAATTTCATATCTGTAAACAGTTTTGTTCGATGAGTCACAGAAAAAAGTTAGTAAGCAAAAACTACAGAGAGGGGGAAAAAAGAGGAGGAAATTTTTATAAAATTAGCAATAGCTTTTATAAAACCACATTAAGATAAAGTACGAAACAAAACGCTTTAAATAGCATTAATACTTATAAGTAGAGAATACC